>VZRH01005652.1:20787-80571 GCA_013397555.1 Urocynchramus pylzowi | reverse complement strand
CAAAAAATATAACAAATAAAAATGTTTTATTTTCATTTTAGCAAAGTTGTCTTATAATAGCTAACGACAATGACTTTTTTATAGGGAATCTCTATTTATATGTAATGTCTTGATTTACAGCTTCCGAGAAAAAAAAAAAATTAAAAAAAAAAAAAAAAAGAAGAAGAAAAGAAAACAAACAATAAAGTTAAAAAAAAGTGGGCCAATTTTTGACTACTTAAAAATAGAAAACAAAACTATCGTGGTGCCTTTTGCTGTATGCTAGTGCTGGGATTCATGCTGAGGATTCTGTTTCAGTAGCATTTTTAAGGTCATAGATTTTTGTTTGGGAGACAACCTGTCACAAGGGCGCTCTTCTGTTGGAAAAAAACAACCTTGCCACTTTGCCCCATACCCTGCTATTAATGATCTTATTCTTTAAAGTATTGTTTAAACACACATTAAGGACATGAGTGGGAGCATTTCCACTATCATGTCTAACGAGGATCTGTCTTGCCCTGTAAACTACTTGTATTTTCGCTTAAATCAGGAGAAAAAGAAACCCAACAGCACTGTGCTGAAATGCAGAAATAACGTTTCTTTTGCCACACAGGTAGGAAGAGAAAATGAAATCGCGCAGCTGCAGCAGCCCTTACAATATAGCTCTCAACCTTTGGCCATCTCACCGGTGGGTCTGGAGTGGGGTTGGCACAGGTTTGTAGTGAAGCCAGGCAGACACCCCTGTGACCGTGCTGGGTCACACCTGTCGCGCACCCTTGAATCCGGGTGGCTGAGCCAGCCCCGTTGAGCCGCGGTGCCCGTGGCCGCGTGGCCGCCCCAGCGCCGTGCTGGCCGCGGCGTCCCCTCGGCTGAGCGGTGCAGCCACGCTGCTGGCCGTGGCCGGAGCTGTGTGTCCTGCGTGACACCCTTGGCCAGTGTGGTGCTGGGGGACACCCACAGGGTGGTCCCATGGCGCAGGCGGCCGCGTGTCACCCTGGACGCGAGCCAGGCCATGCTGCCCCAGGGGTCAGTAGGACCTGGGCTCCGCCGCCTTGGCCGGGCAGGGCCCTGCGTGGGGCGGCCCAGCGAGCGGGTGCTCCCGTCCGGCCGTGCCACCTGTTGTAAAGACAGTTGTTACCGTCACGTCCTGCCATCGATGACGGACGTCGCGTCCCCAAACTCGGAGCAGCTCTGGCCATCGGCTCTGTGGCGCAAAGAGACAGTCCTGCGTGTCCGGGCGGCAGAGCATCCCCCGTGGAAGTGCCCCCCTCTCCTCAGTTCTCTGCAGCAAACCTGTTTACATTGTAGCCTGACTTTTTTCTTTTTATATTTTTACTTCTGCATGTCCTTTGCATTTCAGATACTGTAGATTGGATGCATGGTGAAGCTGTGACTGAGAAGATAATACAACAATTGACAGTGTATTATTTCATTTAACTTTTAGCAATAAAGTAACTAAACCCTCTATTCCTCACCCATGATGGGGTCAGATAGAAAACTCTGCTAATTTGTCATAAGATGATTGTCAAAGTTTGCTCTGGATTGTCTGAATGTCAGAACTCTTGACTGTTTAACACTTGAACATTTTTTATATTATAAATAAAATAAGAAATAACAAGCTGTGGGCTGCATTAATCTCAGGCCCTTTGGGGGGCAAATGGGGAGCTGTGACAGGCACCATACACAGAATCACAGACTGGTTGAGGCTGGAAGAGACTTCTTCCACATTTCCTGCTCCACCAGCTCACCCAGAGTCAGCTGCCCAGGCCTGTGTCCACTCAGGGTTTGAGTATCTTCAGGGATGACAGTACAAGAACATCTTTGGGTAACCTCTGCCAGTGTTTGGTCCCCCTGAAAGCAAAATTCTGTCTTCTTGTATTCAAACTGGCATTTCTTATCTCAAAGTTTGCATACTGATTCATACTGTGTAGGCCTTCTATCAAACCCTGAAAACTCTCTACAAATCCATTGTCCACACAAACTGGATTTACTAATTTTTAGTTTAGGCCCTTTGTCTCATTTACTATTTTAGGCCCATTGCCTCATGTCCTGAACTCTGCTGAGAAGAGTCCAGCTCCCTCCTTTTCACTGTCATCCATTAGATGTTTATTCACATGAATAAGGCNTTTCTTATCTCAAAGTTTGCATACTGATTCATACTGTGTAGGCCTTCTATCAAACCCTGAAAACTCTCTACAAATCCATTGTCCACACAAACTGGATTTACTAATTTTTAGTTTAGGCCCTTTGTCTCATTTACTATTTTAGGCCCATTGCCTCATGTCCTGAACTCTGCTGAGAAGAGTCCAGCTCCCTCCTTTTCACTGTCATCCATTAGATGTTTATTCACATGAATAAGGCCCCCCTGAGCCTTCTCCTCTCCAGGTTGGGCAGCTCCAGCTCCCTCATCCTTTCCTCATATGAGACATGCTCTGGTTCTGTAAAGATCTTTATGCCCATAAAGACCCATAGCTGGGTGTTTTTCTACCTGGCACGGACATTTGACCTTTCCTGCAGGGCTCAGGATTGGAGGCTCACTGAGGTGAGTGAATGCTACCCACACCTCTCCCGGGGGTGCCATTCCTCCTCCAACTGCAGATCAGGAGATCCCCCTTCACTTGAACCATGGAAGTTTCCAGATGTGCCAAGAGAGGTCAGGATGCTTGGCACGTGCTGTGACCTGGCACCCATTTAGAGACTTAAGCAGAGTGGAGATGGGTTTGGGTCCAACCCTGCCAGTGCTGTGCTGCCATGCAGCACTGACCCACCCCACAAAACAGGGCCCTTGATCAGCTCCCCCCTGGGAAATCTGTGTCTCTGGCTATCCCATGCAGGGGCTCACTGACAACGTGGTGTGGTCACAGGAGCACAGTCCCTGAGGTGGCACCCATGGCTCCACCCAGATCAGAGCTCACTCCCCTGTTCCTGCTCAGTGACATGTACAGGTGTTCAAAAGCCCCAGCTGAACTCAACAGGAGAGGGATCTGTTGCAGTGAGTTGACCCTATTGAAATGGATAGGTTGGAACTAACTGATCTGGTTGGAACTAGATGGTTTTTAGTGTCCCTTCCAGCCCAAATCATTCTATGATTCTATGAATGCCCAGAGCTGTGAGAGAACTCCCAGCCCTCACAGTGCTGCCCATGCTGGAGGCCAGGCTAAGCACACCCAAGCCTGGGCTTCTCCTGCTCCAACTCCCCCAGGATGCCCATTGTCCTGGAGCTGACCCAGCTGTGTCACAGGCCACCCCAAACATTCATTGCATGTCCTGTGGGGCCTCCAGACAGACCAGAGGGCTCAGCACTCCACCCTGAATGAAGGCATCTCAACACTGACTTCCCAGAAGGTTAAAGGCTGAAGGACCCTGCCCTCCTGCCATGGAGCCCATGTCACCCAACAGCAATGTGCAAAGGAGGTGTTAGGTGACTAGACCTGGGATAAAGGTGGTGGGGTCAAGTCCTGGTTTGGGTGACATTTGCCTTTGGACACATTGTGCCCCACTTCTGTGCAGCCCCAAGCCTCGCTGGATGAAGGCAGCAGTGCAGCTCTCCACTCTCCTGTTACTCTTGGGACATGCCCCAGATCCCCTTGCCTTTGATCCATCTCAGCTCCTCCAGTGGCTCCCAGAGCAAGGTGAGATGGACAGGAATGGGCAGAGAAGACCTGACCCCTTGAAAGGGACACTTGTGGATGATCACCAAGGCTGATCCCTGGGGAAACCAGACCCATGGAAGAGAGAGATCGGGCACCTTTGGCCTCCCAAAGCAGCCCCATCTCCCTGCCTGGCTCTCCTCAGGATCTGTGAGCTCCACTCGTGGAGAATCCCCCCAAGGCTGGCACAGCAGCATCTGCACTACAAGAAGGAACAGCTCCTGGGTCTCCCTGGCATGCAGAACAACCATGTGGCTACATCTCAGGGTGTGCTCAACGCAGCTGATCCCCACCAGGAATACCTCTGGGTCCCTTGGAGAGGAGCTGTGGGTTTGCCCTGCCCAGGAGGATATTTTCTTGCTCCATGGTTTGCAGGGATCTCTGATGTTCTGCATCTGCTGAGACACCACTAGCTCTGAGCCATGGCAGCCTCAGGATTCTTTGTGGTGATTTTTTTGTTAAACGTGCCCCTTGATTCCCATAATTGTGTTCTATATTTAGAGGCAGTTACGCTACTTCAATTTTCTCTCCAATTGCCTCTGAAGGAAGCCTGTATCTCTCTCTGTTGTCCCTGGCTGGTTTATTTTTAGACTCCTCATTTCCAGCCGTGCGTGCTCCTAGGGTTTTGCCGTAAATATTTTACAGCAATTTTCACAGGTGGGGGAGCCACCAGAGCCTCCTGACAGCTCTACTCTGCATGTGTGCTGCCTTTAGTGCCCTTCTCAGAGGGGAAGGAGTTGCTCTGCTGACACAGATGGGTGGCAAAGCAGGAGACGAGTGTTGGGTCCTGGCTTTGGGGTCACAAAGTCTCCCCCACAAAGAAGTCCCTCTAAAATGAATGTGGTTGTGCCCAGGACAAGTGGCCTGGCAGGGAGGTCAGGCTGAACCACCACTGCCAAGTGAAGTTGTATGAGACCCAAAGCAGTCGTGGTGTCTGCTGGAGGGGCTGGCACAGGCTGGGGATGTGCAGAAAGTGCATCTGAGTAACTCCAGGAGGAGAAAAGGTTGTGGCTGTCTAATTCTTCCGAGATGCTGCTCTTCTCTCTTAGTGGTGGGTGCCTGAGTCCTTGACCTCCAGGGAGGGAGAAATGGGGTGATAAAACTCATTTTCTTCCAAGTCACAAGCTGAGGCTGTGGACTGGTCAAACAAGGCATTTTTGGCTCTGCCCTCATGTAGGTAAGATGCTCTCAACACATTTTCACGTGCCTCTGCACCTGGATCAGGACTTGTGCACGAGGCAAACTGCGGATACTCAGCAAGAGCAAGTTTAATACTCTGAGCTGTCTCGCCAAGTGTTGTCTGACATCAGCTGCCACCCCTTCCCATGTCCATTGGGTGTTCAGTCTCACGGCTCTGAGTCTCTTTCCTGCTGCCCAGAGCAGACTTTGCAAGATCTTGCTTGTCCCAGATGAGGATGGCAGACTGGCACCTTCAGCCAGGGGGCTGAGCTGCTCTTGGTGGCAGCTCAAACACACTGGAGATGTCACTGCCCAGTGGAAGGGATGCTCAGAAAGGGAAGACTGCAATACAAAATATTACCTGGGATTTTGGAGACAAGGAGTTGGGCCCAGCTTTCCCCTGGGCTTCCACTGTGAGAGTCTCAGCACCAGACTCTTCATGTGAGTAGGAACATTTTGGACATCTTTGGTGCAAGGAATATCTGTACAATACCTGACACAAAAGCAAGGATACCTTGGAGAAACAGCCACAGACTCCTCTGGGAACTGTTGTGAGAACATCTCCAGTCACTAATGCAGGGCTTGGTACCTTTCTGCTCCCATAAATCTCTAGGCTGTATGTGGACAGACACACCTGGGAAGCACCAGGTGGAGAGAAGAGTTACTTGAATGTGTTCCCAAAGCAGCCCATCTATCCACACCTGCTCCAGAACCATCCAAGAGGACAGGTGGGCTGGTACCCACTTGTTTTCTGGTGCTGACTGTCCATAGGATCCTGGTTTTTCTGCATCAGGTGCTGGTGGATATCTGATAATCTGGATATCTGGCCTTCTGGTGCTGTGAAATCAATCCAGCACATGGTGGAACGATGCTTCAGACCAATTCTCTTTACCAACAGATTCAGTTTTATTGTTATTCTTTTTTTTACATGATTCTTAGTGCATCATTTCAAATAAACTATCAAACTGTACAAAGAAACAGAGATAAAAGAAGAGGCGATAAAGTTGAGAAGAGGTTTTTAGTGTCATGAACTGTCATGGAAAACAGTAGTCCATAGGCTCTCAAACATTGAAGGTCCAAATAAATCTTATTTTGTTTGTTTAAAAAATGCTGCAAAATATAAACAATAAATGACTGTAATTAGCAGCTACAAGATCCTTCAAAACTGGAACTTGATTACTGTGAACACACCTAGGGGAAAGAAAAGCAATCTGAGATAAAAGATCAAACGAAACAGTGAAATAAATAAAGTGTGGGAGGACAGTCGTGGCATTGAAATGCAGAGGAATCACTTCAGCACAACAGTAAATCATTGGACCACAGACAGCAGAAAGGAACAGAAACACAATTCCCACTTAAAAGAGTACAGCATGTGCACTGCAGGATGGAGGGATACAGCAGGGACGGGCAGTGGGATCACTCCTACACACAAAGGTTCCACTGGAGCTGCGCACGGCTCCAGCTGTGCCTCGAACCCAGAGTGGTGGATCCCCTGGTTGCCAAACCAGCAGCCACTTGGGCAGTTTGTCTGAATAATCAGGAATGGGAGAGCGATGTTTCACAGCAAAGCCAGGTGGGATTTCCATTCGAGTGAAAAAAGGAGGAAAAGAAACAAAAAAGATACACAGCTATTCCATTTTTTTAGAACATCCTGGTGGGCTGGTCAGACCCTCCACGTCCCCTAGTGTCTTCCCCAGGCAACTTGCCTTCACTTGCACACTGAGGTTAAAAACCCAGGTTAAAGTTTCCTTATATATATATTTATTTATATATATTCATATGTATATATATATATATCTAAAAAGGGTAAGGTGACAGAGGACCCTTTAGGCTTCTCCTGCCATGGGCAGGTGACATTCCCACGTTGCCGTGCTGAAGACGCCTCTCGCCCGCTCGGTGACCAGCTCACGACACCTGTCCTGTCACGCCGTGCTCCTCCTGGGGCAGGGACATGCCCCTGCCACCCTGTGCCCTTCTCTGGGAGCGCTGGTGGTGCCACAGACGTTGTCTTGGCTCAGTTTCCTGCACTGCCAGGGACTGTGACCATGAACCGCTGGGGATCCAGGGAGGGAAGGAGAGAGACAGGGCTGGTGGAGGAAAGAGCGACCCAGCCCTTGAAGAACCAGCATATCCCTTTGTTGTGCAGGCTGCAGCAGGAGGGAAAGAAAAGCCACTGGTGCAGTTGGGAATGAAGAAGAGATGATGCTGAAATGCCAGAGCATTGTCAGAGAGTGTCAACTAAAGCTTCTTTGATTTCTTTCACTAGAGCAATCCCCATGTCATACATGGCTACAGTTTTGCTCATATAATTTCCTAAGTAAAATTGTGCTCATCAATCTAAGTCCAGGAGCGCAGAGCATCGCCGGTTCATCCCCCCGTGCACACGTTCCTTGTTAAGTGTTCTGCTCTAAAATGTCCTTTTCTGCCTTACAGCTGATGGACATGTGCCCTTGGCTCAAGGAAGGGCTGGAATGCGTCTTCCGCAAAGCGATGTCGTCGGCTTCCACCTTGAAGAAGCTGGTCTCGATCCTCTCCAGGTCATCTGTCCCCGCTTTTATCTTCATGCACAGCAGGTTGATGTACGTTTCATAGCGGCTCTTCTGCAGGGAAAGAGGGAACAGAGAGCCTGGGAACAGGGACAGGCCATGGTGTGTGTGGCATGCAGAAACAATTCCATCAGCTACTGCAGGAAAACCCATCCTATACCATCAGCATACCCCTAATTCCATCAGCATCCCACTAATCACACCCCACAGATTTAACCCCAGCACGATGCCTGGTCTGTGCAAAGACTGGCTGTTCAAAGGTCTGAGGAGAAAGGTGGGTGTGGGTCTGTGCAGGACTCTCCAGATGCTTTTACAGGTCTTGGCTGCCACTGTGATTGTATAAGGAGGATCTGGGGGCAAAATGAGATCAACAGACCTGCTGCTTCCCGATTTAGGAGCTCACCTTGATTGGTTAAAGTACTTCTGCTTGTCATTGTTTCCATCCAGTGGTTCAGTTATTGCTGCTGAGTTGTGCCCCCAATGCTCTTCACAAAGCACAGGATAAAGGGAGGCATCCTTCCTGCCTGGATCCTCTGTTCCAATGCTAGATGGGATCTTTTTGAGGACTTGTGTAATACCCGTCCTTTCTCTTAACATCTCAGAGGCAGCCTGTGCTGGCTTCTTTGTCAGCACAAAGAAACAAGCATTTCTGGAGCATATCTCATAAGACAGATGAGATGAATTATGCCCTGGAAGTGCCAGCTTCTCCTTGAAAACTGAAAAGGCAGTCCAGAGAAAAGCTCAGATAGAGACTTCTCTGCAGGCATCCAAAACCAGATGCAGGAAAAAGGGAGGCAGCAGCAACTATTTGGAAAGTGATACAAAGACAAGGGAACCAGCAGGTGGGAGCTGTGGCTTTGGAGAAGCAGGGTGGGTGTTCCACAAAAGGATGGTGCAGCCCTGGCATGAGGGAGGTGGGATAGTTCCATCCTTAGTGATTTTTGGGGCTCGGCCACTAAATGAATGGCACACTCAGTCTGGGCTAAGACTAGGAATAATCCAAATTCCTACTGGAAGCAAGACTAGAGGCCTCCAGCAGCCCCTTCCCATGGACACCTATATGGCAAGAACCACACCTTCTACTCAACTCTCACTGGAACAAAATACCCCATTTCTCCCACAATTAAATGCTTCTTAGACTTTACAAGGAGTTAAAACTTATGTACAGGCATCCTCAAAGGGTCTGTAATCACCTGTAACACTGGGTTTGGCTTTATTTACAAAAATGGTTGCAGCAAAACAGGATTAATTCTCCCAGGGATTCCCTTTGCTTTTTACTGATGTTGCTGAAAAAGACTGAGTCACACTGAGAACTGAACCACTCTCGTACTTGGGACCTGAGGAAATGTCAAAATTTGGCACAGTAAAGGAAGACTTCCTTTCTCTTGTCAGTTTTCCCCTCCTCTGGTTAGAAGTCACAGAGGGAAAGAAATGGCTCTTATTTCTTTTTTCAGCTTCAGCGCAAAACAGTGAGGCTTGTTGCTACCCCAAGACACCCATCCAGCTGGGAGCCCTTGTCCTTCTCTCTCCTTTCACGCTCTCCCAGCCTCACAGCACCCACTCTGGAGTTCTGCTCTCCTCAATCAGCCAAGGTACCATTTATCACAGAAAAGACGAAAGTTCCTTTACCTCAAATATTAGGTAATGTTCTTTGAGTCTGTATTCCTCAGCCTCTTTTGACTTGAGGCTCTTCTCTACAGGATGTAATTTATGCTCTGCTAATTCATCTGCAATCTGCTTCATTTTATTTTCATGAGACCTCAGCTGTTCCTCCTGCCGAGAGAAGCGTGTCAGGTATTAAAACGTGGGAGTGCAGCACCCTGTGCTCCGCCTGCCTGTGGCTGGGGGAGCTCTCTCTGCAAGGGCGTGAGCTCTGCCACTGTGCTGGAGCCAAAGGTGTCTTGTGCACTTGCAAATTCATCTGATAAGGAGCAGCTCAAACACAGGTATTGGAGTAAGAGCAAAACTCGGGTACCTCAAGTGCCAAGAATGGATTTCTTTGGCACCGAGGCATCTTTGGCATCATAAGCACAAAATGCTCCTGTAACATGCATCCTGTAACAGCCAGGCAGAAGCAGCGCTGTCCCAAGGGCTGCTCATCCTGCTCTTTTCAGAGACAGAAGTACCCTTCCCATCTGGGCTCTGACAAAGGTGACCACCTGGCCACACCTGTCTCAGCAGACAGCAGCTGTGTCTCTGCCCTGACATTTCAGGCTGTCCTCCCCTTTGCTAGGGGCAGTGGCAGTGTGTCCCTACTTTTTTGGAAGTGCTAAGGCATGTTGGGCCTTCCCTGGAAAGGGAAACAAAAGCTACTCTTTGGATGGCAGCTGCTCTTGGTTAGCTGAGCCTGGTGCACTGTGCCCCCTTGTTTCCAGAAAACCTTCCCTACTGACTGGAACTTGGACATCCCTTTTGTCTGTGGATTTTGAGCTCCAGAAACAAGAGGATGCTATGATATAAACCAAACCTGTTGGGCTCTGCAGCATCAACTCGGGAGCTATTCTGCTGTTTCCACTCCAGCAATAGGAAGGTGCTGGGATGTGATGGCCAAAGAGCAATAAACAAGCCAGAACCAACAGGCAGGTGTGTGCATAGGGCTGTTTATAGCCATTGCAGAAGGAGCACTGGCCAAATTCCTGGATTTTTCACATCTGTCCAAGCTGCCCACCAGACTCCCCTGTTCATGCCCTGAGCAGCTGAGTGTGTCCATCAGGCAGGAACAGGGGGAGCTGCAGATGGGCTCACCCTGAGCTGGAAGGCTTGCTGAGCACTGGGCACCCCTCCACCACTCCTTCTCTCACACATTACCTGGCACAGCTTGGTCATGGACGAAGGCAGGAGCGGGCGGCAGAACTTCTTCATGGAGCAGATTGCAGCTGGGAAGGCTGGAGCAGAGAAAATGGCAGCAACAAGGTTGATCCGCAGGATCCAGGAGAGCATTTCTTCCTTACTTCTGTTATGGAGGAGGGGAGAAGAGAAGGGAGTCTGTAAATGCTCTTGAACCAGGACCAGACAACAGCTGACAACAGCCCTAGAGCCACCCACGCTCAGGAAGGCCATCGGTGGCCGTGCTCTGATGCCACTTCTGTGCCAGGTTATGAACAGAGGGAAGCACTGTCTAACTGGCTCCTCTGCAGTGCCCTGATGATTTCAGGGCTGCTGTCTGCCTCTCGAAGCCAGGGCAGTCCTGCCCTCCTCATCAGCTCTGGCTGCATTCCTGAGGAGCTGTGGAGAGGCCAGAGCCAAGGATGTCCTGCTCTTAGGAGAGCGAGAGCCACACAGCAGAGGTTCCACAGAGCAGGATGACATTAATGTCATTTGTGAGACACTGCCCAGGATCCTTCATCAAATCTGTCCAGACACTGCTCCCCAAGCCTTCGAGTGGGTGTTTGCTGCACTAATTCAGGTGTCAATCTTTAGCTTGACATTAGTACCCCAGCCCTAGGTGACAGCGTCACCTCTCTCAGCAGAAGAAATGAAAAACTTGAGACAGAAGATGACTTCATCACACTTGACACTTACTAACACCATAACATTCCTCAGCAATGGACTCAGGTAAAACATCTGCCCTGGCTGGGGAGACTGCTTTAAGAAGGTTTAGACAGTTTCCCCATCAAAAGCTGACAAGGGGAATCATCACCTGCACCACACAGATGTTCTCCCTTCCAGAATATGCCAACAGAAGTTAGCAAAAGGAGCCCTTTCACTCATCCCTGCACATCCCTTTCACTCATCCCAGCCCATCCTGCCTTGGTGACAGCTGGGAAGGACCTCAAGGACTGGCACAAAGCTACCAAGAAACTGTAACCTATGAGCAAATCCTTTGCACAGCCCTGCAGAAATGACCCTCAGCCCCTTCCTCCCCACAGTGTGCCCCCTAATGGGCGTGCTGGTCTGGCCAGGTCAGAGGGAGTCTGGCACTGGTTGGAGGTCAGGCTGCCCACCCAGGCACTGTGGGGAGGGCTGGGACTCACGGGGCCTGGAAGAGGAAGACTCTCCAGTCAGCTGTCTTCAGCTTGAGCACGTTGGACTTCTTGCTGTAGTCAGAGGCTTTTGTGGCTAAGGCGTGGTGCACACGGATGGCGTTTTTCAGATCCACTTCAGAGAGGTCTTTGTCAGGTTTATATTCATCCTGTGAAGAGGAACGTTAATTGGATAATGACAACACTAACATTTGTGGGATGCTTTAATGAACCTGCCTTTCTCCCTGTGCTATAATCACAGAGTGCCGAGACCAGGAAAAGCACTGCTTTGTACAGTAAATGCTAGGAGCTGATAATGATAATAATTAACATCTGGCAACTGCTTCCATCATTAAGTTCACTGGAAAGATGTAAAGAAGGAGATGAAAGTTTTAAACATAATTATCAATACTTATTTCTAACACAGCACATGCCTGAGGCTTTGTGGGGAGGCACAAAGCAGGGCCAGGTTTCTGCAGAGCTTCCCCCACAGTGCAGAGCTCAAACCAGGATGCAACTCCCAATCAGCAGAGGATAGCAATGAGCACCTGCCCTGGTGCTGCATCTTCATAGACTCATAATAGAATGGTTTGGGCTAGAAAGGACCTCAAAGCTCATCCCATTCCAACCCCCAGCCATGAGCAGGGACACCTTCCCCTATCCCAGGCTGCTCCAAGCCCTGTCCAGCCTGGCCTTGGACACTTCCAGGGATGGGGCAGCCACAGCTTCTCTAGGCAGCTTGTGCCAGGGCCTCAATACCCTCACAGGGAAGAATTTTTTCCTTATATCTACCTAAATTTCTCCTCTTTCAGTTTAAACCCTTTGCTGCTTGTCCTGCCTCTACAGCTAAGAGTGGAGGAAGGTGGCCCTGGAACAGCAGCATCCCTGAGCCAGTGCATCTCTGCACAGGTGAGGGGCCTGGTGGCCAGCTGTCAGTCTGAGTGTGGCCCCCCTGAACCAGGTTTGGTCTCCCTTTAGTACATGTGCTCCTTTGGCATGGTCTCCCCTGTAATTCATTAGACTGGCACTTGCAAATTGCATTCCCTGTACTCCTGATTTACTTTCTCCACTGAAGGACAACGTCACACAAGTAGGGAATGTAGCAGTAACTATATGTGTTTATATTTTATAAAAAGGTAGAAAATACCAAACATGGGACCCTGAAATGATGATCTTGGCACAGCACTTTTTAGGAAAAAAAGTTCAGTCAATCCTATGTTTACCCTTTTACTTTCCCAGTGACTTAACACAGTATCCTGCCTCCCACTCTGCACCCTTGCCAGCTCAACCAGTCGGATGGATGGACAGATGGATGCATGGATAGGTGAAAAAAGAACCTCATGGAAGAACCTGACCCTGGCTAAAGCAAACCACCACCCCAGCCACGTTAGAGGCCATGCCAGGACAGGGTGTCCCTGGAAGGCCCTGCCTTGCCCTGATGATTACAGTGCTACAGGATTAATGTGCTCTATATTTTGTTTTCCTTGACTGCCCTTGGCTGTCAGCACCAGGGCAGGTCTGTCTGGTGATGATGGTCCATACATCCCAAGCCTTCCTTAGCTTCCAAGCCTGAACTGTTCTGCAGATTTGCAAAAAGCTGATTGTTTTCTGTTTCCCATGCCCCAGTGGTACAAATGCAGCTGTTCAGGGAAAAGCTGTGCTGCAGCCTCTGGGATGGTAACCCTGGGCAGAGAGGCTGTTCTCTGCTGAAGGGGAAGAAAGGTTTCCCCTCTGCTGCTCTTGAGAGCACCAAGGACCAGCACTCCCCAGCCCATGGATGTGGCTCACCCAGCTCTTGCTCCTGATGGGAAATAAGCCTCTAAAGTCTTTCTTCCCTCATTTTTCAAAGCAATCATCCTGTCCAGGAGAGTGGTTGCTAAACTGTGCTCATCATCATATGAAACTTGGCCTGGTACAAAAAAATGCCATGGGCCCACCCACAAATGTCTGGCACAGGATCCTGGGGATGGTGAATCCCAAAGAAAAGCCCTGATTTTCCAGCAGAGGAAGGCTGGGTGCTGCAGGCATCCTGTGTTCAGGGAGACACTCAGGTGGGCAGTACAGGTGACCTTGCCATCGTGGTGATTTCAGTAGCCAGAGGGATGGGCCATCAGCTTTTTTTGCAAAGAAAAACAAATGCTTTGCCTTGTTAAAGGCAAAGTTATCCCACTGTAAGAGAAATATTTGCTTGAGGAAGACATTGCTGCTCGGGCCTCACATATTACAGAGAGACTTCAATTTGGGATATTTTTCCGAAGCTGAAGCTCTCTGGATTTGAATAAATCTGACTGTGCTGTCCATGATCTCTTATTTCCAAATAAGCTTTCTGAAAATACAGTGCAAAATAGCCCAGCTTAATGACGTGTGACAAGAGGAAACTGCCACAGCTGCTGAGTGCTTTAACTAATGCAGATCCTCATCTTGAATGGAATCATCAAGTATTGCCTCCATGGATTTCAGGCTCTCAGGCATCAATGTTGGGCTAAGGAAAAATCCAATCTTCTTTTTTGAGTGCTGGTACCAGTAAATCAAAGTGAGGCTGAACAGAGCAGGTTCTCTCTTCCTTCTGCCTTGCTGTTTGCAGGAGTGAGCAGTGCTGGAGGCTCTCTGCTTGGGATGGCTCTTCCAGGAGGCTCATCCCAATGCCCAGTGGTCACAATGGCACATTTGGCTGATAATGCTGGGAGATCCCAGTGCCTTTGGGTCACCATGCCCTGCTGCCTACCTCTGTGAGCAGATCCACAACTAATCTCAAAGCTTTTTTGGCCAAGAAAAGACATCTAGCTCTTGTTCCTGCCTCTGTAGGGCACCTGGATGGGGTGGGAGAGCCCAGTGTATCAATTCTGCTGCCTCTCCTCTGGCCTCAGAACCAGATCTGGGCAGTGCTGTCAGTATGGACATGGACTGACAGATATTCCTCATGCTCTGGCTCGTGAGTGGCTTTTCCTCTTCTTTCTTTTCTTCACCTCACATCTACCATCCTAAACAAACCATTTAATTAGGAAAATGAGCCCCTGTGCCCTTTTTAGTCTAGGCAAGATCTTGGCCTTCCCCAGAGCACGTGGCAAGGGTCTGCCTGCATGGGACAGCACCTGTGGCTCAGGGCTGGGAACCCCTTCCTGGTTGGGGACAGAACCTGTGGGAAGACCTGCACCCTTTCAAGCACTTCTGTATAAAAGCACCTCAGGCTTTATAGCTCTCCATCATTTTTCTTAACCCCCCTCTATGTGTGGTGATTAAGGGTTATTATCCCCATTTCACAGAGGTGAAGTAAGTTGCCAAAGGCCATGGAGTGAGTCAGTGCCCAGAGCAGATTAGTGCACAGGAGAGGTGTGCCCTGCTCCCGAGCCTGCATTTCTTCCTCCAGACTCTGCTGCATCCCTTTAGGGGATCAAACAATTGCTTCAGCAGACTGTGCTGGAACATGCTGATCCAGCAATTAACACCAGCGAGTCAATGACATGTGACATCTCCTCATCAGCTTATTGCTGCTGCCTGAATTGCTTCTGTCAGACTGACTTCTACCTGTCCACCCACCCTTCTGCCTGTGTTATGTCCACCTCTCTCTGTATCTGGCCATTCCTCCTTTCTATATACCCACCTACCCAGCCCTTCCTTCTTCCCACCTTCCCTCTACCTCTCAGTCTTATTTATACTCAACTTGCTCCACAAAACCAAATGGAGTTCCCTGTTCAACTTACATGAATTTACTATTAAAGCCTAGATCCTTAATTTGGTCTGAGCAGAAAAGTGGAACAAGCTGAACCTGTGCTCCATGACGTCAGCTGGTTCTGGAAGCAGTTACTTTCTCCTCTATCTTCCCATCAGAAAACCTTTTCCCAGTGATTTATGCTCAGCCAAGGTTCTACCTTATGTTTATCTGCAGTTGTCTTCTGCTGGGAGCTTGGGAGGCTGGCACACCACTTCCTTCCTGTATTGTGCAATTCCTTTGTTCTGCAAACCACCCCGCAGGGCAAGAAATGACACCAAGGATCCACAGGGCAGGTGGATGTTTATCCACTCTCTGTTGTGGTGCTGAGAATGTTTGCAAGTGACAGGGCAAGGACTTTGTCTTCGTGTTCTCATCCTTCTGTCCTGTCTCTGCAAGCCTGACAGACGCTGTCTATAGCCAAGCCCAAGGAATTCCCTGGAGAGGATTATAATACAGTCTGGCAGCAGCTCACGAGTAAGAAACCCCTCTTTCCCCAAATCCTTTGCCCAAACATTCCTTCGGTTTATTTTTGTTGTTGTTCCAAATGCTACTTCCTTGGGGCATCCTTGGCAATTCTGGTCCCTCCTGCTAATTACACATCAGTCATGGCTCTTATTTATCAGACTCTTTCATAATGCAGCCAAATCTTGGGTGTTTTGTTCCTTCAGTCCTTGTCTGTAAAGAAAGCCCTCAGTCTCTGAACCACTTGATCCTGAAGGTCATTGAGATAAGAGCATTGATCTCCTCACTGCCACGTCAGCCTCATCCTTGCTCTCTTTTTAAATCCTAAACACCTCAGACAAACGTAATGAACTTTGTTAATGAGTGGTTGCTGCTGCAAGCCTTGTACAGCAGAGAACCCCCAGCCCCTCTGCCCCAGCAGCAGCAATGACACTCAGTGTTGGCTTCATGGCTCCTGCTGCTGCCAGGGAAGAAAATTCCATCCTGAAAGGGTATTTCAGTTTCAATATACGCCTTCTCAGCAGACTCATCCCAAGAGAAGTCCTTGGTAGAAAATTCATTTAGATCCAAATGGTTCTGTGATAGTTGAAATGTCTTTTTTTCCCCCACAGAAAAAGTGTCATACAATGAAATGCTGATGGTAACTCTGCACAAGTTAAATCCTCACGTATAACCCATGGGTCAGCATGAGGACCCTGGTGGATTCCATGTGAAGATGTGTAATGAAACAAGGACTGAGGGGTGAGAAGAGTGCTGCTGGCTTGAAGAGCACCACACTTTGAGGGCTGAAGGAGATCTGGCTCCCCTGTGTGCTGCAGCAGCTTCCTTAAGCTGCAGGAGAGAGTGGCACAGCTGTAAAAACACCACTGGGCTAAGAGCAACCCACACTGGGAGTCAGGATCCAGTGCTGCCAGATTTCTGCTGGCTTTTGACGTGTGCCATAGGACCAGGCGAAACACGAGAGGCATTGGGGTGTGCTCGGAGCTCTGAGTCACAACTCCCTGCTGCCCCGAGGATCTTTCTGCCTCTCTTATATAATCCAATGTTTGTTTACTCTCATTGCTGAGGAGATAATGCTGCAATAGGCAGGAGCATCTACCCACGGGGAGTGCTGCTCCAGCAAGGTGAGTTCAATGGGTTACTGCACAGCATGTGCTGCTCAGGTAGCTCAGACTAGTTCAGTGGGTTATGTTGATGATGAACAGACATTTGGCATCCTGGGCTGGCTCACACTGACATTCAAGTGAGCCCCTATCCAGTCTCCTCAGATTTTCCCTCAGAAAAGACTTTCCAGCAAAGCCTCCAATCATCCAAGTGCCAGAGAGCTGAATGCTAGAGCATTCAGTGAAGTTATTCCAGGGTGACTTTGTGTCCCACGGGGACCTGGGAATTACACTTGTGTTGACTGGAGGAGGCTACACAATGAACAGAGATGGAGAGTGGCACAAAGTGTCACTTGACAGCCCATGGAAGGACCCAGGTCACCAAGGTCCTGAAGAATATAAATTTTCAGCATAGAACCACGGAATCACAGAATCTTCTGAGCTGGAAGGGACCCACAAAGACCATCAGCTCCAACTCCTGGCCCTGCACAGGACACCCCAACAATCCCACCCTGTGTTTGAGAGCCTTATCCAAATGCTGGGCATGATGTCCCCAGGGCTCAGATGTCCCTGCTGGCTGCCAGGGCACTGCTGATGGATATTCAACTGGCCATCGACCAGGACTCCCAGATTCCCTTCCACAGCTGCTCTCCAGCCTCTCGTTCCCCAGTCTGTCTGTGCACCCAGGATTACCCTGTCCAGGAAATTCTGTTCATGTGCAGAATCCAGCATTGCCTTTGTTAAACTTCATACAGTTGATGACTGCCCAGGCCCCTCTTTTGTCAGGGTCTCTCTGCAGGGCCTCTGCCTTTGAGGGAGTCAACAGCTCCTCTCAGTTTAGTATTGTCTGCAAACTTAGTATTCCCTTGAGTCCTGTGTCCAAGTCATTTATGAAGATGTTGAAGAGCACAGGGCAGGGGATGGAGCCCTGTGGAACCCCTCTAGTGACAGGTCACCAGTCTGATGTCACCCCCGTCACTGCCACCCTTTGTGCCCAACCTGTGAGCCAAGTGCTCACCCACCACAGGATGTGTTTATCCAGCTGTGTGCTGGACATTCTGTCCAGAAGGATCCTGTGAGAGACAGTATCAAAAGCTTTAGTGAAACCCAAAGATATTACATCAGCTGCTTCCTATGCCAGACTCAATAAAGCTGTGCATAATCCAATCTATGCCAGCAAATAAAACTATAGGCAGGATAAGACTGGTCAGATGCTCCACCTCTTCACCTTCCTATTTCATTTCTCCCCAACATCCTATTTCACCTATTCCATATCATCTGTTCATTCATCCTCCCCAACAGCTCCTACTTGCTGAGACCCTTCTGCAGAAATCTGTGTTTCCTCTTTCATGCTTCTTCCTTCAGGGATCCCTTTGAGGCTGTGAATAACGCCCTGAGCATGAACACCACCACCAAAGATGAGAGCATCCTCCAGCTCTGGTTTCTGAAGGAGCTTTGTTGATGTCCATGTGTGAGTTATGACATGGATTCACCTTTGCCTGGGTGTGTGACTGCATGACTGCTTCAGAGACAGCAGGAGACAGCAAAGGGGAGAGTCCCCCATGGTTACCTTTTGTAAATAAAGGACGGTCCCCTTAAGCACAGCATAAAATTTCTTCCAACCTCTTCTTCCTCTGGGAGCTAAAAAAGGAAGAATGTTTGATTGTACATGTCTGCCAGTACTGCCTGACCTTCCAGGCAAACCCAGCCCTTCTCCTGACCCACCACAGGCACTCGCTGGTGCCTAGAGCTCCCACACCTCCAGGTTATTGCTGGACAGTGGTTTGTGAGCCCGGACAGGTGCTTGAGGGACACTGGCTGGGCTCTGCAGCCTCCCAGCAGGAACACAAGCAGGTCAGAGCTGGACATGAGCTGCTACAGGGGTACCAGTAGACACCTGCAGGAAGCCTCTGCTCCCCCAAACCCAGGTTCATGTTCCTTGGACCTAATGCTTGGAGAGCAAAGACATTCCTTGAGCGCCTCTGCTTGGAATTGAGCAGCTGGATAAGGCAGTGTCTGCTCTCCTGAGGAGGGAGCATTACCATCTCAGTGGGCTTGGGGACAGAGAGCTTGGCAGAAGCTGGAGAGGGGTGGGAGGTGAGGGGAACCATCCACATCACCACCAGACAGCTGATCCTCCAAGCACGGGCTATTAAGAAGGTGCTGGAAGCAAGGAAAGCCTTTGGTGGTAATCTCTACTCAAGACTTTTTAATCAGCTGCAGTGACTGGGCCAATCATATCAATTAGCAAAAGGAATTACCCAAGGTTTAATTAATCTCTGCTCATTAACAGTTCCCAAATACCTTTACCTTTCCTGTAATGCCATGTGCTGGTAGCAGAGGTATGGGCTTTTCTTTGTCCAGCCAGCACGTGGCAGGACATGGACAGGAGCAAAGCTTGGCAGGCCAGACTGTCCCCAAGGCCAGGGCTGGAGGGGACAGCTGCTGAGGAACCAGCCTTCCCCCACTGCTCAGAGACTGGGATTTGGGGGATGGAAGACCAGGTCTGGCAGGGTTAGATTCCTTGGCAGTGAGAAGGGAACACTGAGGTTTCCTGAAAACACTCCTATCTACAAATGCCTCAAAACACCCTCCTTTTCCTCTGTCCTAGCATTTATGGGGATCTTTCCTGTGTTGCCTGGGATGTGGTGAGGAAATGCCTTCACCAGGAGAGCCAGGGCAAGGCTCTGGGACTGCCTGGGGCACCTCTCCTGTCCCTGTCCCTGTCCCTGGTCACTTACTTCTCTTCCCATCCATGTCCGCGTGCGTTTTCCGGGTGAGGACGCCGTGCTTGTAGGTGACAGCGTTCAGTGCCTGGGGGATGTCCAGGAAGGGGTTGCTGCTGTCAACAATCCTTGTCACTTTCTTCGCGCTGGCCCCGAATTTGTCATCTACCAGCTCCGAGAGGGATTTCCTCAACTCGTCCTCGTCACTTGGAAACAAAATCAGAGAAGAGACTCAGCGGAGGGGATGTGGGTTTGGTCACAGTGCAAAGCAGCCCTGTTTGCTTTGGGTTTAGAGCTTTTATTACAGGACTGGTCAGAGAAAGGAAAAGGAAGGAAATCCCTAAAGTTGGGGCCATAACAGAGGGAGTGCCAATAGTGGTGGTTTGAGCTGGGAGGAGTGGGGGTGGCAGGTAACTGTCCCAGTGGTCTCACTGTGAGGTCACTCAAAACAGGGACTGGGTGCTTGTCTGAACACCAAGAAACTGCAGACAGCTTATGCTAGGACTGCAAATATTTCACAGGAAAAACCTTCAATGCTGTGTCCTAAAGCCAGAGCTTAAGGAGGATTTTTGCTGAAGACCAAGGTATTAGCAGCATTTCTCAGCTGCTGAGAGGCAATGCCTGGGGCCTCCTACACAGTGAAGTACCTTTAGGAATGTCCTATGCATCTTTGAGGAACAGAATATCTGCAGACATTCAGGAGATGAACCTACTCTGGCACCAGGAAAGCAGAACTTACATGGGAAGTGATAGTTCCCAGTGTCCCTGGGACATGAAGAAGAAAGAGCAAACAGGGCTTTTCTGCCCTGTCTGACACATGTCAATGTCTAAATGGGATGAGTGGTCACCTCAGGTTGCAGATCAGGTTGGGACCAAACCTCACCTGAGGACTGACCCTCAATGAACCCACTGCCTGGGATGTGAGCAGTGAAACACAATTCCTCACCTGCAGCAAGCAGATGGCCAAAGCATCAGACACCTCTTGGAAGAGAAGGATCATTTCTTAGCCCTCAGCTCCCACAGGAGTCCTGGGGCTCAGGCAGAGCCCAGGTACTGTTCCTGGGCGGGGAGTTAGTGGGGCTCAGGTGTTTGGGCTGCACCCCTCTGGCTCCTTGCTGTTGGTCACATACCTGCCTGTCTGGTGGGATCTGTGGGCAAGGGCATCTCCTTCCCTGGGATGGACAAGGACACAAGGCAGAGGCCAGCAGAGAGAAGAGGGTCCTGGCTGTGCAAGGTTATGACTCAGAGCCAGGTGTCTGACAGAAAACCAGGTACCCTGTGCCAGGGAGTCCCTGACCCAGGTCCCCCATGTCAGGGGACATCTGTCCCCCTGCAGAGGAGCTGAGGGCTCTGAGCCTGCAGCCCAGCAGGACACCTGCAGCAAGGCAGGCCCCAGGCCGGCTGGGATGAGCGGAGGAATGCGGGGATACAGCAGGGCGGGCTGGTGAAGAAAGGCAGGAGGGATCTGGACACCGCTGGCTGGAGCCGCCCCGCGGCAGCGGGACCCTGGCAGGGTGACATCCCCGGCAGGGCGGCATCCCCAGCAGGGTGGCATCCCCAGAACCCTGGCAGGGTGACACACCCACGATGTGCTTGAGCAGGGTGACACCCCCGGCAGGGTGACATCCCCAGGACCCCAGCAGGTTGACATCCCCGGGATGTGCCTGAGCAGGGTGGCATCCCCGGCAGGGTGACACCCCCGGAACCCCAGCAGGGTGACATCCCCGGGATGTGCCCGAGCAGGGTGACATCCCCGGCAGGGTGACATCCCCGCGATGTGCCCGAGCAGGGTGGCATCCCCGGGACCCCGGCAGGGTGGCATCCCCGCGATGTGCCCGAGCAGGGGCTGTGCTGGCGGGCGTTGTGTAAGCACGGCGCGCATCCCGAGCAGATGCGCTCCCTTACATAAAGCAGCCCGCAGCTCCCTCTCGCGACAGAGCCCACGCGTGACCGGCCCCGCTGGCACCGCCGCGTCACCCAGGGAGGCACGGAGGGAGGATCCAACCCGCTCCTGATGCTTTGTTTGGTCAGGGCGATATGAGGAAGGGAGCAGGTGATGGGGCTGATGGCACAGAAGGTCCTGCTCTGTCCGGAGACAAGAGAGGTCTAAGATTGAGGAGAGAGGGGAGGGCAGAGAGGAAGGGAATGTCCCCTGTGCCAGCTTAAGAGCTCAGGAGACAATCCCTTCCTTAAGGTCTGCCACGGGCGGAATTCCCCTCGAGAGACATCGGAGTTGGGGACCTCCTTGATGATCCTGGCCTGTGCTCTGAGCGGCAGAGCAGGGGAAGGACTGAGGAAGGGGCTGTGTGAACCTGTGACGGAGCCCACCCTGCCAGCTGTTTCCAGGCTCGCTTCAGGGTAACGAATGATGGTCTCATCGAACTTGTGGATGGCATAAAAAAAGAGGGGTACAAGGCCACGGCCGAGAGGGCCGGGAGCACCCGAGTGCTGCCCCGGGCTCCGGGTGATGAGCGGGAGCAGCGGGAGCAGCCGGTGTGTCCTGGCAGGAGCAGAGGGCAGCAGCAGCGTCCTGGGCTGTGTAACAGCGGCACAGTGAGGAAGCGAAGAGAAGCGATCGCCTGCTCTGCACTCCTGCATCGAGTGGTGATACAGCAAACCCTGCCGGGCCCCAGCACAGCACGGGCATCAGCAAGGTGAGAGACTTCAGCTGAGCCGAGAAGCCCGGGGGCTGGGGCACCTGCAGTGTAAGAAACAGCTGAGAGAATTGGACTTGTTCAATCTACAGGAGAGATGGCTTTGGGAGACCTCATGGCAGCCTTGTGAGAGGGGGTTATTGAGAGCACAAAGCTGGGCTCTTCACTGTGGTGCAAGAGCCAGTGGGCAGAAGTCAAAACAACAGAGACAAGAGAAAATGCCACTCTCATAATAATAAAGTACTGGTTTGTGGATCCAGAGGGGCTGTGGGTTCCCCATCCTCGGAGGGTTTCAGGGTCAAATTGAACAAAGCCCTGGCCACCCTGGTCTGGACCCAGTGATGACCATAATTTGAGGAGGAAGCTGAACTAGAGATAGCACAAGGACTCTTCCTTTCTAAGCGATTCTCTGATACTATTTCCAGAAAAAAAAAAATCGTGGGAGAGATGGAAAGTCTCAATGACCAAAATAACCCCAGATCTTTGCTTGTGCAAAGACTTCTGAAGCACCTGGAGAGGAACCAGCATTTTACAAGTGTAATAGTAAACAGAGGGCATTCCCTTCCTTTAGGTCATGGATCCACAAACTGTCATCAACCTCCCCAACTGCCTTTGTGTCTAAGTCATAAATAAAGTCAATTTGTCTGTCTGCAGAGGGACTCCAGCACTTAAGGGCTTGGCAGGAAATATTCTGGGATTCAAAACATGACTTAGGACCTGCCATCTACTTGGAAAGACACACTATCCCTTTAATGCTCAGCATATACTTACATGGCCCATTCCAGCTTCTCATTCTTGATGGAGTTATACAGTGTCTGAAAAAAGAACATGGAATTAGCTGCGTCTGCTTGTGGAGACATCTCCTCCTCCACACCCTGTCTGTGTTCTTGGAGATGCTTTCCCTGCTGAACTGTCCTGGAGAAGCATTTCCCAGTGAGCAGGATGGCTGCTGTCCTGCTGGACCCCTTCTTTCTGTGTGCCACGCTGGGAATTGGACTGGACACAGCAGCAGCAGAGGGCTCTGGCAGCCAGCCCTGCTCAGGAGCCTGAATATGACATTTTTGACTCATTTTGGGTGCTGCACCTAGTTCTGAGTGAATCCTGGCCTACACACAGTGGTAGAAGACTCTGGGATATGCCACGACACCTTCAATGTCTTAACTAGGCAAAATGACAGGGGAGGCTTGAACTGAGAAGCAGGGGAGGGATGAATGACCTTGGAATCAGCTTTTCCAGTTCCTTCTGTGCAAAATTCCAGTGCCTTCCCTGGGGCACTGGAAAAGAAGCAGGAATGGGCTAGCAGAGCAGAATGTGGAGGTCATCCTGACCATACAGAGGGGTAGGATAGGGTGAGGTCTGCTGGGAGATGGAGATGTCACCCCAAACATGATGTGACACCCCTGATGTGGCACCTCTCATTCCAAACTCCTTCCATACAGTGAAATTCAGGTCAGGCTGCTGGACCTGCAGCAGGTGCAGAGAGCAGTGGTGCTGCTTAACCATGTGGCAGGAGAAAATACCCCCTTTGGGACATTTAACCAGATCTCCTGGTACTGCACTGGTTGTGTTGGAACATTGCATTTCATCATGTGGTAGTGGAGGCTAAGACAAGTTTTGGTTCTGGATGGTCATGTTTTGGGGTGGGGAGTACCTTGCTTTGGGCATTATCTGAAATGCTGGGGGGATAATGGCCCCATGTAGGCTCTGAGGACAGGTATGCCACAAATCTGGATAAAACACCACCAGGGAACAGACCTATTTTGGCTCACTGCAAGTTAGCAGAGACATTGATGGGGGTTACAATTCTTCTCCTGAAACAACTGAAAAATGCTGATTGAAGGGCTCAGGGTGTCCCAGCAGGACTCAGTGGAACTGCAATTATAATGACAGTATCCCACTGTCTATTTATATCACATTACCTTCAGCAAATCCTTGGCAAAGTCCTTCCCATCGTTCAGCCCATCCAGGTTTGCTATGAACTGCTGGCACGACATCTTCTTGCCAATGTTCTGTAAGGCAAAGAAGCAGCTCATTAAACTTGTGGAGAGTTTTGACTTTAATCAGTGTCTTTCAAAGAACCATTTTATATGTAGTGCTGAAGCCTGGGCTTGTCCCAAGAGCTCAAAGGGCTTCTGATCTGATTTGCTGTTGGGTTCTCTGCTTTATTAGCTCATGCCAGCATCCAAATGTTTCAAATTACCTCTTTTTTAATGGTGGAAATAAGACACCTGAAAATGGCCTCTCCAGCTCTTGCTGGAGTGGTCCAGGGTACAGGCTTTGTGTCTCAAAACTCAAGACAAGCACTCCACCTGGTGAAATGACAAGGTTTGGATGGGGCTCCAAGCCTGCTGTGAGAGAAATTGTGTGAGCTTGCAGTGCCAGCACCTGGAGCAGCCAGCATTGGTCAGGGGAATGCTGGTCCTTGATGGAAACTGTTATTTTTGATTGCCATTGCAAAAAGAAATGGTCCAGCTACTGGTACTGTGGAGAGGGCAACACATGTGCACTGGGAGAATCTCGGCCTGGAACACACTCAGCACCAGCTAATGCCACCAACGTTTGGTACTGGTGCTTCCAGGCCACCTGGCATCCCTGCTATCATGGCTCCATCATCTGTGGCATCTGTTTCCCAAACCCTTTATCCTTCACTTCCTCAGCCTGCAAGGATCAAGGCAGGCAGCCTCTTCCCAAGCCTCCCCTGCAATCCTACCTCTCCAAAGGGATGGAGCAGAGGTCTGGAGGAGTCAGTGCCAATTATAGGGTTCAGAAAAAGGAGTTTGATGTCACAAAGGAAAGATGGGGGTCTCCACTGCCATGTTATATCCTTCACACCCTCAGTGTGCGGGGCAGACCCCGGTGGCATCGCTTGGAGGGGACAGTGGAGCCAGCATGAGCTGCCACCGGTGCTCCCGAGGGTCCCAACAGCTTCCTGACACTGTTGGGCTTCACATCAAGGTATGGGCAGGGTGAGCATCCAGGAGGATGTGGGAGGATGGCCCAGAACAGCAGAGTCAGAGCCCTGCTCAGGGCTCAGTGAGGAAGAGGAAGTGTCACTGTTGCGACACGAAATAATAAAACTCACGCAAGGTGTTCTAGCATCTGAACAGGAACAGGAAAAGAGAGAATTTTATTTTTCAGACTTTAACATCTATAGAACTCTAAAAATGACAGTGGATTGGAGAATGACATTGTTACCTCTCCAACCACACTGGTCAAACTGACAGTCTATTAAAATTCTCTTCTTACAGAGAAGAATGCAAAATAATCATTATTTACATGAAAGTGTGTGAGAAACTCCACTACAAGAGTGTAAACATCAGAAGGCTTAGAGAAACTCAAAAGAGCAGGGTAACAAGGAAGGGCCTCAGTGGCTCTGGCAGGGGATGAAGCTGCAGCAGATGATACAGGAGATGCCCTGCAGGGCGAGATGTGTCCTCTGTGCAAGGAAATAACCCCCTGAAAGAGATGACACCAGAAAGCTCTGCCCACAAACGTGCACTGCAGATGACATCAGGAAGAAGTGAGGCCTTGGGCTCAGCTCACCGTGCCCCCCTGCAGCCCCTGCCTCCTGTGTGTGCAAACACCCTGGGGCTGCACAGCGAGCCAGGCACTGCCTTTGAGCAGCTCTGTCTGATACTCCTAATTATGCCTCCTGCTGGTGCCAGCTCCAGATGAGCTGGCTCCCTTGAGAGATCAAGAAAAGGAGGAGTAAAGCACTGTTACAAATCTGCAGTGCCTGGGGACGTGGTGTGGCACAACACAGCTCAGCCCTGGTGGCTTTCTCCCGGGGAGCTCCGTTAGCCAGAGCTGCCAGCCAGGCTTCAGTGGGTCCAGGGGCTGCAGAAGGGCTCGGGAAAGGAGCAGACAGAAAAGGATTTCAGCACAGAGGAGAGATTTGTGTGCTCGTTGGCCAGCAGCGAACTTCAGATCCAAAAGATAAAGGAAAAATCCAGCAGCACAACAGAGCACAGGTGGAGAAAGGGAGGAGGGCAAGGAGCCTGCTGAAGGAAGGGAGCTGGGAGGTGAGGCAGGTGCTGGCTGAGACTTAGAGGCACAGAATTGCTTTGCAGGGAGAAGGTGCCTATTCCCAGCCCTGCCCTGAGGCAGGGAAGCAGAGTGCACAGCACTGGCCTCCGTGCCCAAAGAGTGATTCAGCACTGGATGCAGAGGCCAAGGCATTTGTACAGTGAGACAACACAAATCACCAGGCTCACAGGCCCTTTTTGGGGGCTCCTCATGTGCGTGTCTGGGGCTCATGTCCATCCCAAGGGATGCCTTCCTTTTTGTGGTGTGATCTGTCCCTTTCTCTGGTGCAAGAGACCTCAGAGCTCACAGGGGGCAGCAGCCACGCTGTGGAAAAGCAGCTAATTGCTGAGTGATTGATCTGGTGTGGATGTGTTCTAGGCTGCAGGAACAAAATCATGCCCCTGCAAGGAACCAACCTGCAAATTCTGGGTATCAGTGAGCCTCAGAGCTCCCCAGCCCTCCCAGTGCTGCAAAACCAGCACTGCTGCTAAACTGAGCCCTGAGCTCAGCTTAAGGACACGACCACAGGGTTCATAAGGTTAATAGCAATGGACAAATGGAGTTAGAACCTGACCAGGATCCCATTTCAGGCTTTGTTTGGTGCTCTTCTTTGCTTTTTGAACAAATCCCATTATTACCCCAGAGGGTGGCCTTTCCTAAAGGGCCATAATGCACCCATGAGTGCTGGTGATGCAAAGGTGTTGATCTGTCACTGTCCTCCCATGGCCAGCAGGGCCACCAGTGACAGCGGGAAAGGACACATCCCTAAGCTTTGTCTCCCTGAGGCACAGATGGAGCAGGGCAGTGCTTACTTGCCATAAGATCTCCTGGAGCTCAAACAGCACCAGCAGAGCAAGGCAGAAATTTGCAACAACTTGGATTATCCTACATGTATAGTCTTGATGCCTTAGGATTTAGCTTTTCTATTTTTCAGATGCTGAACTGCTTTAGTGTACAACTCTAAAACTCCATGGCCTGTCAGCTGCTGTTCTCCCATTTCATTCAGACAAAACAATTCCTCTCTAGGCCGGGAACTCAAGGACACCTCACTGTCTCAGGCCCGGAGAGATGTAAGCAACAGTGAATTAAGGGGGATAACTTGGAGTAAATTACTTCATTACCTGAAGCTGTAATTGGAGGATTAACCCCAGAGATGTAAATGAACCAAACTTAAAATGGCCCGAAAAACTCGTGACCATCATCTATCCTGGGTGTAGTCCCTCAAGGCTTTTGGCTGCCCAAGGTGTACCTATTGAAGCCCTTCAATAAATACCTGCTTTTACTCTCTCAAGTTTGTCTAGCCTCTGTTCTAGGTAGCCACTCCAAGGCATCAGTCTCGGAATGCTTGTTGTACTTGGAATGTTGTTGGTGACCGCTGGCTTTTAACACCCACTCCAGGTGCTTCCATGAATAGGGAATGTCTCATTTTAAAGTTTTCTGGTTTGGAAACGGGGTCTGAGTGCACCTGAGTAGAAAAATCAACAATGCTAAGGCCAGGTGCAAACCTCCTGCTCTAAAGCTCTGTGTCAGGTCTGTGCTGGAATGGTGAACCAGACCAAGCTGTGAGGAGCTGCCCCGTTACAGCCACACATCCACCCCCCTCTCCTCACCAAGGGCATCTCCCACTCCAGCAACGCACAGTAAAACACTGCAACACACACACAACATTCACAAGGAAAATAACATCGGAAGTGACATGGAATATCATGGCAGCATCTCCAACAAGGAGGGGTGGGAGATCAAGTCACACATTCCCAGGTACACCACAGTTCATGGAGGTTTCTTTACACCGGGAGCACTTCATGTGATGATATCAGCTGCTAATGGCTTGCTAAGTAGGGAAGAACACTGCACAATCACTTAGGATTCCAGACAAACAAAATTCCTTACTGTTTTTAACACAATCAAAACAAGTCAAATGCCAGTGCTTTAAAGCAAAACACTAGAAGGACTGCACTTACCACCTGGTAAAGGGTTAAAGAGCAGAAAGAGAGGTTCCAGGAGCAGAAGGAAATTTAAAAAAAAAATTTAAAAAAAAAAAAAGGAGGAAAAGGAGAAGAAGAAATTAATGTTACACATGCAGAAAAATAAAGAGAAGATTTTTCAAAGAAAAGCTCAGGCATTTGCACATCTGGTCAAAAGAAAGCTATTTTTTCTGCGCCTAGATATCATGAGGACATTTCTTCTTACCAGGCCTCTGAGCCAGCTTGTCAATGAAGAATAGAAATGGTAAGATTTTTGAGGTTTAGGTTGGTTTTTTTGTCTCTTCAATTATGTTTATCTTCCCAGAGGCATATTGTGGATTTTTTTTTAAACTTAAAATAACTAGACAAAATAAAATTATTTTGGATTGAAGTCACATAGTTTGCCTTTTGCCACAATGCTGTTTTTGCTGCTGCAGGAAATGATTTGATGGAAATAATTCCTTGGCTCCAACCATTTTGGCTGGAGGATGGATGCTCTATGAGACTGATCCCACCGTGTGCAGAGACAGGTTACTGGGAGCCTCTAGAAGGTGCTGAGAGATCTTCTCACAGCTTCTGCCATTTTCCAGCCAGTTTTTTGGGCACTGAGCTCTGCTCACTCTGCTCTTTTTTTTTTTCCAAGAAACTCTCCAGTGGCTACCTGCTACTTCTTGGGGAAAAGGAACAGCTGGAACTCACTTCATGTTTTGTGTAGGAAAGATCAAATCTAGACCTGTGTAAACCCACTGGCCCCTTGCAGCAGTTTTTGGGGAGAGGTGTCTGCACCACAGGAAGGAGCAGTCCACAGGGACTGGCAGGGAAGACCTCACTGAGAGCTCCTGGGCCAGGGCTGAGCTGGGCAGCAGGAGAGGAAGCAGCACTGCCTGGCCCTGGGCAGGATCACATGCCTTTGGTGTGAGTGTGCAGTGACACTCAGGTGTGGACTGTCCCCAGGTACCCAAATTCCACCCGGAGCAGGTCAGAGAACTCTCTGCCAACCCATCTCAATTGTCCAGCAACACACTCAGCACCAGGGAACAGAGATCTACACTGGGAAGGAACCAAGGATGGATGCTCCTCCAGGGGCTACTTACATGGCCATGGAGGTCTGTGTTCAGCAGCATCAGGGCACAGGTGAGTGTGTGAATCCCATCTGAAACACACAACAGTCACACAGCTGTGGCTGGTTACTCCCCTTCTCAGGCAGTTCTGGTGTTTGCTGTCTCTGCAGCCCAACCATTGCTAAACCAAGGCCAGTTTCTGTCTGGGAACCTTAAAGAATATCTGCCCCTTCAGCTGTGTAGGATTTAACAAAAGAAACCCAAAACAAACAACACAAAAAGCCCCAAAGACATCCTCTTTTCCCTCAGACTTCACCTTTTCCTAAAACAACCACCATAAAATTGGCTCCAAACCAGTTTTTCTTTAAAAGACCAAACTTCCCACTTCTAAACCCAAAGCAGCTGCTTGTGAAAGTAATATTCCAGTCCCTGCCTCCTCCCTGGCGCTCTCTAGCCCTTTTGTGAGGTCCTTCAAGGACCAGTCCATGTGCCAGAATGTGCTTGCATCTCAGTGCTGTGAGCTGGCACGTGGAGACTGGTCTGGCTTTCTTTGGGGGGGTCTGTCAGCACCCAGCATCCCCAGCCCCTCCCAGGGCAGGGACAGTGGCCAGGGCAGGGACAGTGACCAGGGCANCACGTGGAGACTGGTCTGGCTTTCTTTGGGGGGGTCTGTCAGCACCCAGCATCCCCAGCCCCTCCCAGGGCAGGGACAGTGGCCAGGGCGGGGACAATGGCCAGGGCAGGGACAGTGGCCAGGGCGGGATCCCTGAGGACGGGAGAAGCTGCAGCCGTATCTGCCTGGCTGTGGGTGGTTGGTTTTGCACTGCAGCTCTGTGCCCAGGTGCCCTGTGGCATGGGCAGGAGGCAGAGGAGAGGAAGCAGTACCTTCAGAGGTGCTCTCCTCGGGGTTGCAGTGGCAGAAGCGCCGGGAGAAATGGATCAGCACCCGCTCGCGCTCCTGCGTCTCTCCCATCAGCGGGAACGCTTTCAAGAACGTCCTGCACAGAGAAAGGGATGCTTAGAGATGTCCTGCTGGGCAGTGTCCTGCTGAGGTGGGAGATGGAAAGGGGTCATTTGTCTTCCCCCAGCCCCACAGCCTGCAGAGGGAGTGCAAAGGGATCCATGGAGCTGTGCAGGGAATGTGCTGCCAGCTGGGATCTGACCCACCTCGGGCGGGATGGCACCAGGATGGGTTGCCCATCCCAAGGAAAAGAGTTACTCCCACTTGCTCTGATTCTGTATGGGATAGGATTCCTGGGAGAACTGCCCTCCACTTTGGGGAAGCAGGCTGTGGGCCCTCCTGTTGAAGCCCACTTTTAGAAGCAGCACCTGGCACCAAATGTGACACCAAAGACTGAGTGACAGGCTGGATCTCCCCCCAGTCCCTGCTCCTGTCACATGGATGGCTCACACAGTGCTGGGAAGCCTGGAGGAAACCCCAAAATCCCACCACGCTCTCCATCCCAGAGCTCACCTGAGTGCTTTGTCAAGGGTCAGGCCAGTGAAGTCAAAGAAGCTGAGATACTCCTCTGCTACCAACTTGCTAAATTCATTACTGTAATTAAAGAGGGAGTGGTCAGCCCCTTTGTCAGGGAAGAAGACACTGCCCACAAGAGGAACAGCAGAATGCTGCCTCTGGGCCAGCCCAATCCCAGCAAGACACTGCAGACACCATCTCAGACACAGGGAGCATTGCTCCTGGCCTGGAGTGCTGCTGGAAGACCTCCCTGATGTGCCCACAGCCAGCCCCAGACCCCTGAGAAGGAGAGTCACCTGCCCTGCTGCACCCCTGTGCTGTGCTGTGCTGCTGGCCTGGCAGAGCCTCCTCCCAAACCAGCCAGGAGGAGCCATAGGGATGTCCTGTGCTCCTCCAGCACCTGGTTCTCTCCCAGTGCTGGGTGTGTCCTCTCCTCCCACCGAAATGTCCCTGCTGTCACCCACAGAGGCTCCCAGCCCACCCTGTCAGCAGAGCCCCTTGCTCCTGTGGCAGATGGATGCTGCTGGAGACTGGAGCAGGAGAGCTCCATGAGCCCCAGGCAGGGGCTGCTGGCTCTGCCAAGGGAGCTGGACAGTGTCACAAGACATCAGAAGGCAGCCAGACCCCTACAAACAACAAACTCCTGCATTTCCAGGGACCCAATGACATAGATGGGACTCTTCTCCCTGAGCTCCAGAGCCAGTTAACATGCCCCAGGCCATGGAATAACAACAGGGGCCAGGCAAGGCCCTGTCCCACCCTAAGATGGACTTTTGTGTTTGCTCTGCTTTCCTCACTCAGGAATCATCCTCCTCTGTCTCTGTGCCAGCGCCAGCCCTTCCTGCAGGAATGGGTGACACTTCCACCATGACGACAGAGACATTCCCACAAGGAGAGCAAGGCATTTCCCATGGGGACATTCCTGCCATGCTCTGGCTGGGGGCCCTGCAAGGCATTTCCTGTGGGGACATGCTTGGCATCCTCTGGCTGCTGCCCTTTCAGCCTCTACAGAGCTCCTCTCACCTTACAGCCCAGTTTGATGCTCCCTACCTCTGCCTGCTTTGGGAGGCTCCAGGCACCAAGAGTTCTCACTGACCTGCTGGGTCACAAGCCACCCCAGGGGGACACAGTGGCCTTTTCTCCCAGTCCATTCCCTTGTGTCTGGACATGGAAAGATTTGTGATGCTTTACAGGCTGAATCCCACTGCCCTGCAGAGCAGGGCTCCTTTTTGCATCACCTGGGTCACTTCAGTTCCATAAGAAGCTTGTGTGAGTAAATGCTCATCTCTGGGGGTAACACAGGCCTTGTGCCCTCATTGTGGCTGGGACCCTGACAGACCCCCCAGCCCTGGGCACTGCACTGCTGGAGCTGTCCTGGGCTGCTGCCACAGGAATTTGGTGAGCACCATCCTGAGAAACCCTACGAGGAAGTGCCTGGCACTGCCCCCTTCACAGCCTGGGGCAGTTCAGCCTCCACCCAGCACAAGATGTGACTGTGGGCACTGATGGAGCTGAGAGGGCCACAGGCCACTTCTGGAACAAGATCCTTCCATGGAGAGTTCAGTTGCCCAAACATCTGCCAATGGTAATTTCAGGGTTTTAGGTTAATTTCACAGAACTGAGGCAGATGGAAACAAACTGCGGGGAGAAATTCAACCTGCATTTCCTTGTTTGTCAAGCTTTTTCTGCCTGTTTGACAATGATGACTAGTTTTGGCTTTGGTTTACTTTCTCTCTCTCTCTCTTTTTTTTTTTTTTTTTTAAATTGCCAATTATCACAAAGAAAAAAAAAGAAGTGTTAAAATGAGATTTCACTTTTTGTACAGCCCTCCTACATAGAGCTGGTCTGAAAGCACCACTTAAACTTAGTCTGCTCCCAGCACTATAGGTTGGTCTTACATTGTCTTAAGTGAGCAAGATTGACTTAGTACCTATATTAATACCTATAAATACCTATCTTCACCCTATTTCTTTTTCTGCTCTGCCAATCCACCTGCATGATCCAAGAGTCTGCAGCTCTATTTAGGTCTCATGTCAGGAAATGGTTCAGATGTCAAAACCCAGCTGATCAAAACAAAACTTCTATTTCAAAGGCAGTGTGAATTCCCAGATGTGGGTCACCAAACAGCCTCCCGAGGCGTGAGGGTTGCAGGTGTGAGTGAGGACTGCAGGAAACAGCAAAGGGACAGACTCAGAAACCCAGTGCTTGAAAGCTCCCCCCTCAGTGAGCTGTCATGACAAATTTGAAAGAAAGGAGAAGGATGTTACACACCTGAGGCAAGAGCAACCAGCAATGCACCTGCTACAAGAACCTCAGCAAAGGAGGAGAATGAGGGTGTTGCCAGGTGATGCAAAGAGCCTCTCTAGGAGACAATTCCTGGGCTCCTTCTGTCCCAGCACTAAGCTGGGAATCACACACAAGCCTTGGTACTGAAAGTGTGGGTATTTGCTGAGGTACAGGTGTGTTCTGCTGATCTGGGCAGGGGGGAGACATTCCAAGGACAAAAGAAAAAAAAAAAATCCCAGCAACATAGATTATATCTGATCCAGGCAAAGGATGATGGGGATTGGTGCCTTCACACCCACTGGCATCCTAAAATAATCTGTTACTGCTACACTTGTTACTGTTACTCTGTCTCTTAGAAATCTCTGTAACGCTCCCACTTTTGAATATTTTTTGATTTCCCTTCTGCCTTACCCAGGCAAATCTACCAGCTGAAGAACCTGGACCTCCCTGTGTGTCCCTGGCTCTCCAGCCAATCCTTCTACCCTCGTACAGACTGGGTTGGGAGGCGCTGCAGCAAGAACATTTTGGGGTGCAGACATGAAAAACCTGGGGAGTGGCAGGGAGCCCAGGGCAGAGGCAGGTCTGGCACCCAAACCCTTCAGCCTGGGGATTGCTTTAGTCTTGCTGGGCTCTTCCCAAAGGCAGGAAGCTCTCGGTTCTGGTGGGCAGCAGCTTGTGACATTTACTGCCCAATACTACAGGCAGCTTGGAGCATTCGTATTTTAAGGACATTGGGCTCCCAGCTTCCACTGGGAAGATCTCCAGCAGCCCTGACTCCATCCAGCACACAGGCTTGGCCCTTCCTGCCTTCTCCTGCCCTCCCAGCACGACCAGTGCTCCCCAGCCCCGCGTCACCCTCACAGGGCTGATCCCACCTACTTCTTCCCGAGCTGTCGGGCCACGTCGCAGCGCTTGAAGCCCTCGAGGTTGTAGAGGCGCTTGGCCAACCTCTTGGCAGCCTCGCTGTCCGCCCTACAGCCGTTGGCCAGCGTGTCCGTGCTGCCCTGGTCCAGCTGCTCCGTGCTGCCCATGTCCGAGTCCGAGTCCGAGAGCGTGTCCTTCAGGCTGGCGTCGCTGTGCAGAGACAAGAAACCTTCAAGGAGCTGCGGTGGGACTCCGTGAGACCCGCAGAAAACGCCGCGCTTTGCTTTCTTCTTGCCCCTCACAAAAAAACTTATGAAGAAACAGCAATATGGCTGTGAACTGGACATTGGACAAGCCCTCCTTCATTTCAGCTCAAATGAAATAGTGCACTGTAATTCCAAATTGGTAGAAAAGGTCAGAGAGAGGGTGGTTTCCCCCTGAGAAATGAGGATGTATCAAAGTCAGCAGCCTCAACACCTTTTAAGCTTCCTCTCCCCCCACTGGGGATCCCAAGCTCTTTCCAAGCCATGGACATCATGGAAATCTTGGGGATAGATGCTATGCTTTTCAGTTCAGGTTATTTGCTGAGGATGAGAAACCCCACTTGTAGAAATCACGTCAATGGGACTGGCACCAGAGCAGCTTTTACTGGTGAGTTGCTCCCCTGTAGTTGCCTGCTGGCCTCATGGCCAGCTGTGCCCACAGACAATGCTCTGAGCAGCCCTGCTGGCACCATGTAGGTGGGCATACAGCCCTTTATCTGCCTGCCCAAGGCCACTTACAGCATCAATTCATGCATTTTCGAGCAGTGTGACTCACTGCTGGCCTGATAGCTGGACATACCACCTTGCTCCAGCTCTCCCCTGACATGGTTGCTCATCACCTGGCTTCCTCCTGCAGGGAAGTGCCCTATGGATGAGCTGCTGCCTCCCAGGGGTGATGGTTTGGGTCTGAGCTGGTCCAGAGGATGAAGTCTCTGCTGATCTCCTCATTGCCTGCAGAAGAACCTTTGGGAAGGCTTCTGTAGGGGGACCCTGTCCTAAGTGAAACCTTGAGGTTTCCCTGCACTTCAAAGGCATTTGGGAGAGCACCTGACTGTCCCCAGCCTGCCAAGGGCTTTGCAGGTGCAGGTGAAAGTTCTCCTGCTGGTGTTTGGCCTTTCTGCCACAACAGCCCATGAGAGGAAGCACAAGAACTGGAAGAGCAGTTCCCACTCGATCATGCCCACCGAGCCTTGCTCCTGGACTGGGATCCCATAAGCAAAGCAGCCACTGTCCAAGAAACTCCCTGCCTTACCTGATGGAGTTAATGATCTTGGTGGCATCTTCCTCTGAGGCTTCCACATGGAACCCATTTGGGATACTCTTCAAGGACAGCCGGCTCAGCACATTCTCTGACCTGCTGCTGGTAATTGAGTGTCTGAGAGGGCTCCCAAAATCCCCCTCTGCTGGCTTGGCTGCCGCCTGCTCCTGCTTATCAGCAGCCATGTGGTGAAGGGCTTCTCTCTGCTGGGCTGCCAGTTTCTGCTCCAGGAGCTCGGGGCTCTCCTTGGCCCTCTGCTGGATCAGTGGGGTGAGGGGTGCCTCGAAGCTGACACAGCTGTCTGTCTCGTCTGTGAGGGAGAGCACGTCCAAAGAGTCCAGGCTGCTGTAGTAGGTCCCCTTCATAAGGTCAGACTCAACAATCTTCTCAAAGGTCGAGCTGAAGCCATCCCTGATGTCTTTGAATTGGAAATGCTCCCTGTCGTCATCACTGCAGCCCAGCTTGGCATCTCCAGAAGCAAACCTGGACCAAAAGGAGAAATGTAGAAAACACTGTCAAGGCAATTCTCACCCTGTTCCCTTTGGAGCTGGGAGGCAAGAGAAGAGGCAGAAATGGCTGCTATGATAACGGCCCTTGGGATCTTTCTGTGGCATAACCTGCCTGATTCCCAATTTTCTTACAAATTCCAGAGCTGAAAAAAACAGTTTTGTGATGAACAATCCCAGAGGCCCAGCCAGCCCTTAATTTGGTCACGTTCCAGGAAGACCTGTGAACTGGAGACTTTTGCATATGACACCTGCTACTGGATGCAATGCCAGAATAACCTCCTGGTTATCACTAGGCAGGTCCCACATTGCCATACTCCCAAGGAAGACAGCCCATTCAACCCACTGTTCAGAATCATTTCTATTAACTTCTCACACCACGACCTTGCATATTCCAGCCCTATACTTGTCCCCTGATGGCCCTATGCCACCCCCATGTCCCTCTTTTGGACACTTCCTAACAGCTTTACATCTTTCTTGTGCTGCCCAGACCTGCCCCAGGGCTCGAGGAGAGGCCACCCAGCTCAGAGCAGAGTGGGACAATGCCCCTCCTGGCCCAGCTGGCGATGCTGGCCCTGATGCCCCCCAGGACATGGTTGTCCCCCCCAGCTTGCAGGGCACTGCTGACTCATGTTCAGCTTGCCATCACAAGTTTGCTGCGCTGGTGGAATGCGGATCCTGCCAGAGAAGGACACGATGGAAACCAGGACTTTGGTTCTTGCCTCTGCACTGCAGTCTTTCTGCAAAGTTTTCCTGAAACTTTATGTGATGGAATGTGGATTTTTTGACAGCTATATGTTGCCATGGGAGGAAATGTGTGGGCAAAAGCTGCAGTCCCAAAACTGCAGGTGCTGAGTGTGTCTACAAGCAAAAGGTGGGGATTTCTCTGTTAAAAATTTTGTTCTTTTTCCATGTGTCCATGGGGCTGAAAGTATAGAGTATCATTTCCTGGTGGATCTTGCAGTTGGACTGCAGAGCTGTGACCTCCCTGAGATCAACAGGGCCAGTGTTGGGGGCTTCTGAGAAGGTGAAAGAGTTCTAAGCAACAAAGCCACAATGAAAGGCAAATGGGGCTTTGACAAACAATAGATGCCATGGAATAAACCAGAAAGGGGGAAAAGGGATTCAGTTAATGCAAACTGCACTGCAAACACTCAATATTTTCCTCTGTTTCCCTGATTTTTTTTTTACCAACCATTTCCTGCATAGATGCAGGAACTAACCTACCTTCAGGAGGACAATCATTCTTCTCCAGCTCTACCATGGAGTGATGACCTTGGATGACTTCCCCCTTTCATTCTCCATTCCAGTGGGAAAAGCAAGACTCAACACCTTCTTGTAAAGTACTTTAAAATTCAGGGAGAAAATGCATCCTACAAGCAGCAACGTGCAGATGATGACAAATGATTTCTCATCAGGAACAGATAGTTGACTGCTCATTAGTAAAACATTGGACCAGGTTCTCCTATACCAGAATGGGTCATTGCAGCAATTCCCCAAAGGGCAGTAAAGAAAAAATGGGGAATCCAGAGGTGATGCATGATGAAAGCAACTTCCTGGTGCCTTGGTCCATCTGTCCCACACTGACCCAGGAGAGTGGACAGTCCATGTGGCCAGGGCAGAGCAGCTCCACGTTCCTGCCATTTACCCTAAAGATAGGTGATCAAAGCACCGATGAGCTCCAGTGCAGCCAGCTAACCCAATCTGCAGGCCTTAAGTGGTTTCCCAGACTTCAGCTGTGTCCCAGAAGTTTTCCAGCTGCCCTTCTGCTTTGAATATAGCGTGTGACTTGTCCCTTGTGCATTCAGCCTCCCAAAAGACTCATTTGCTATCCAAGTGAATATGTTTAGAGCACGAGATCACGGACTCTGCAAGCAGACCCCAGTCAGGTTGCATCATCTCCAAATCCTCGGCCTGCCATTTCTACCAATTCATGCCCTAGTACCTTAAAATAATTGCACTTCCAGTGATTGCAGCAGCATTCTCTGACCACCCTTAGTTTCCTCTTGAACTCACAGCCTCTGCCAGGGAGCCACCTACCAAGCAAATATGATTCCCCTGAAACCTGAGAGACTTGCAGCTATCCAAGACCTGACTGCATAGCTCCCAGGGCTCCTGGGACCTGCCTGGGGACAGGCTCCCCGAGCTCTCCGGACGGCAGCAGCCTGCCCCGACACTTCCTCTGCAACACCTTCAGTTGTGCTTTTTGAAGCAGTGTTGCTGCTTCTTGCTGGTGCTCTCGAGTGAAACAAACCACCAGCCTTTTATAGAGAAGCCTGTTCAACAGCAGAGAAACAAAGCAGGAGGGATGCCTGCTGTCAGCCCACGCCCTGCGTGGCTCCCCAGCTCTGCTGCCCACGCTCCAGACAGCGCTCAGAATGAACAGCTCAGCACGGAGCCTGCAAGGGGCTAGAGCTAGGAGGTGATCCCCAGGCCACCTTGGCCACCCTGTCCCTTCACAGCTCCTCTTCAGAAGGCCACACTCGTCTGGGACAACCCCTGCTGCTCTTCTTTGGCCCCTCCTGCTTGCAGCATCTCTCCTGCCCTGGGGTAGGTGCATGGGCAGGGCTGTAAAATTCACAGCAGGCATCAACTTTGGGTGGCTACAACACAGAGCCATGGCTGATTTCTGGTGGCAAAGGGAAGCATCCATATCCCTCCTCCAGGAATGGCACGGGAAGAACCTCTTCTCATCCCAGTGACCTGTCATTCCCCCTAAGCCCCCAGCCTGCAGAATCCCATGGAGGTCTAGAAACCTTCAGAGACATAAAATCAGCTGTGGGCAGCACACCAGTGTGAGTGTCCCCCAGCCTGGAGAGTTCTCCTGTGAGCCAGGCTGCCAGAAGAGAGGACTCAGGGACATTGCACATGTTCAGGTTTGTCACAGGCACTTGAGAATTGGATGACACTTGTACCTTTTGTCTCACACTGCTGTTCCTGTCACCCAGGCACTGGTAACACCTGCTGCAGGTGCAGTGGAGAGCACAGGTCAGTGCCGTGCCCACTTTCAGATACACAGGTGCCACCTGCTAGCCCAGGGACTGCCAGAGCTAGCCATGCTGCCAGGGACTTCCAGGGCACACCAGCCCCCCCAGACAAGCCTGGCTCTCCAGCATCCCCAGGCTGTTGTACTTGCCCTAAGCTCCCTCAGGTAACTCTGCTCTAAGTCCTGCAGTGGAGTCTCCAACTTGCAAGTGGGACACCCAAAAAGTGAGCACAACCAGCTCCTCTCGAGATCACAAAAGCTTCTCTTCCACTTTAGTGGCTCTGTGAGAAGACACTGGCTCTAATCACAGCTTTCTGCATTTGTAACGGGAAAAAGCTGTGTGACAAGTCCAGAGAGAAAAAACAGTAAAAAGTTACACACAGGGAAAAAATGTGCAAGAAGCCCGAAGAGAAACAGGAGTGGAAAGCCACAGTCAGCCATGAGAGCAGCTGCAGCTCCTTAAACTGATGCGTTACACACGGAGCAGAGTAACTCGAACCAAGGAGCCTCGAAAACAACGCACACAAACCAGGACTGAGCCGACCTCAGGGCGGCTTCGCACTCACCCGAACTGCTCCTCCGCCTCGTCGGCGCTCAGAGCTTCTGAGGATCCCAGCACGCTGTGCCACCGCTCCTTGCTGAGGGCCCCGCTGGCTGTCTCCGGGCTGGCGGAGCCGCTGTCCCCCAGCTCGGGGCTGCTCCGGCCGGGCGTGTCCCCGTCCTGCGGCGGCCGCTCCCGCCCCGCGGCCCGCGCAGCGCCCACCCCGTTGGCCAGCCCTGCCCCGTCCGCACGGCCGCCCTCGCTGGCAGCGCCTGTCCCTTGTCCCTGCTCACTGAGCCTCTCGCCCGCCTCTGTCACCGCTTCCAGATGTTCGTCCCGCTGCTCCCCGCGCTCCCCCTCCGCTCGGGAGGGCTGAGCGTCGTGCCGGGGGCTGGCTCTCCCTCCGGCAGGCTGCCTCGGCCGCTCGTCCCCATCGCTGCAGGCCAGCGGGGACGGCTGCGAGCCCGGGCAGTGCGGCTCGCCCTCATCCGCGGCAGGGCACGGCAGCGGGCTGGGCTCGCTCATCTTCCGCTCCTTGTCCCGGCGCTTACGGGATCGCTGCCCGCGCTCAGCTCAGCCTCGCTACTGCCTGCAAGGGAAAAGAAAGCACAGCGTGGGCATCGGGGAGGGATGGAAAGGCAGGTTGGAGCCCCTACCCCACCTCACATCCTCCGTGTAAAAGCGGGGAAGGACTATTCTGGTGTTAGATGCTTTTGGAGGCCCGATGCTCCTTACTCAGGGCAGTGAGATTGGAGAGGAAAAGCTGCTGCTGTGGTGGGGAGCCACTGGGGCCCGGGCACCCACCTTTCCTGCTGCTCCCATAACCCCAGAGGGCCTCAGGACAGGGGACGTGTCCCACACGGGCTGGTAGTGCCCAGGGCTGGGGACAGCAACCTGGCATGGCTGCATTTCCCAGACTCGCTGCTGGCTTGCTATTCCCTGCCCTCCAGAAAGAGGAGAAATAGGTGAAACAGGCAATAAGTGTGATTTATTCTTTTCTAACTGTTCTAAGCAGCTGTGCTGTGCCAACCTGTGTGATCCTCCCTGCTGAGTTAGCATTTCTGCAGAGTATCTTGCCTGCCAGAGCACCACTTCTCTTTTCCTAACACACAAGTATTGCTGAAGGGTGTCACAAGCTGCCAGCTAAAACTCTGGCAAAAGTGTCCTGATTGAATATTCCCTGGGATGCTCTCTCTGTAGGGCAAGGGAAGGACACCGTTTTACACTGATATAAGTGGTTTTTTGACAAAAAGGCACTTTATTGGCAAATAGACCAATTGATGCAAAGTCTGCAAGGTCTTACAAGCACCATCCCCAGCCCCACAGTGCTGTGCAAGCTTTACTCCATCATAACCCTCCCACAGCTGCAGTCAAATGCCACCAGAAATGATCTCTTCTGGAAGCAGGAGTATTCTGCATGGCACCCAGGCTGAGCCATTGTAGCAGCTGATTTTGGTTTTAAGCAATATGTGTCTTCACAGATATTTTTAAAATATTATCTGTCTTCATAAGTCTGTTCAGCCTGGAGGAGAGAAAACTCCAGGGAGACCTTAGAGCCCATTCCAGAACCTAATGGGACTCCAAGAGAGCTGGAGAGGGACTTTGACAAGGGCATGAAGTGACAGGACAAGGACAAATGGCTTCACACTGACAGAGGGCAGGGCTGCATTAGAGATCAGGAGAAATTCTTCCCTATAAGGGTGGTGAGGCACTGGCACAGGGTGCCCAGAGAAGCTGTGGCTGCCCCTGGATCCGTGGAAGTGTCCAAGGCCAGGTTGGATGGGGCTTGGAGCAGCCTGGGATAGTGGAAGGCGTCCTTGCCCAGGGCAGGGGGTGGGAGGATAATCTTTATGTTCCCTTCCAACCCAAACCATTTGGTGATGTGACAATGATTCACCTGCACAGGAAGCCTGGTTAATCAGTGCCAGTAGGCAGACAGGACTCTGGGGTTTTCCCTCTAACTCTGTTCCTAACTCACATCTGAAGCAGATCACTCCAATTCCCTGCCTCAAGTTCCCTCTAAGTAAGCCATCACCTTTGAGCAGCCAGGAGGGTGCCCAGGTTCAGCAACAGACTCTGAGTGCTCTCACTTGCTGAGCTGAAGCTTTCATTAGCAGTAAAATCCCTAATTGCTTGGCCAGGACAGTTCTTGTTAACAGGGGGTGCAGGACTGCAGCTGCCTCTGCTCTTACAGAGCACCTCTCACCCTGTGGAGATGTCAGCAGCCCCTCCCTGCTGCTGCTTCCTCTGCACCTGAGTAAGGGAGAGGAGGGATTCGGACCCAAACACCCCTCTGTGGCCTGGGTCAGGGCAGATCCACATAGGTACATGCTGAGCTGCTGCTGAGCAGGCCAAATCCCAAGGGGAACCCCAATTCCTGCCTGACTTGGCTCCCATCCCACAGCCCAGGCAATCCTGGACCTCAGATCCAGCCTGCTCTCCGTGTCCTGCTCCCCTCAGCTGGGAGCTGTGATGGGCTGGGGAGTTCAGAGTCCCTCATGGCATGGCTTTGGGGTGAAGCACTCCTTGAGGGCTGCAAGTGCCACAGTCCTGAGATGGGGCAGGTCCCTCCTGGAGGCAGTGCTGGCAATTTTACCTCTTCTCCACGTGCATCCGTGTGCATCCCTCGCTGTCACCGCGCGCGCGGCACCGCCGCACCTATCGCAGCCGGGCGCTCCCGATCCCTGCACGGCCCCTGCCTGCAACAAGGGATCAGAGAAAGTGAGACCCAGGCCAGAGAGGGGAGTCCTGCTGGCTTCCTGCTGCTGCTCCTCATCAGGCTGCCTCCCAGGCCCATCCCATGGCTCCTTGGCAGAGCGCTGCAAGTGCTTTTTCCTCAGCGTCTCTGGTTCTCTGGGGTTTTCAGACATGGCAGTGCAGGAGTGTTCCTTACACAGGGCATCTGACATCTTTCATTACAAACCCCCCCCAGCCAGCTAAAGTGGAGCAAAGGGACTCTGTAGCAGCACGTTTCAGGAGAATTTGTCGATGTGAGCCCAGAGAATGTCCAATTTCACCCATCAGATCCATAGAGTGAGATACCTGAGTTTTGGACTGATCCCCCCAACAGCCCCTTTTCAGCCCCACCAACAACCAAGAGCCATGGTAAAGGTCTTTGAGCTAAATGCAAGCAAATCTGAGCTATCAAAGTGATTGATGTAGCAGCATTTATCTTGCAGAATGTTTTGCACAACACAGAGATGGACAGTGATGTTCCCCCTGAGGTGACCCCAGGCTGGGGGAGCATGTCAGGACACCACAGATGGTGTGTCCCCTACAGACAGCTGCCTGAGCTCATGGGCCAGACTTGCATAGAGTTGATGGAGACAGAAAGACAGGACAGCACTGCCTGTGAGCTGCTAGTGGTGATGGGTGGATCAGGGCCCAGATGTGCCACCTGCTTTCCAGTGGCTGGAAAGAGCCCACAGAGCAGCTTGGCAGCAGTCTGTGTTGTCCCTGCAGAGGCATCTGCTTATACCCTCTCTTGGGCTTGCCCTTGCAGGCCTTCAGCTTCATTCTCCACTAGCCTGACAAGAGAAAGGTTGGCCTAGACTTCCTGGGTCACCAGCACTCAGCCTCCTGTAGCCCAGAATCCCACCTGCAGGAGCTGAGCCCTCCCAAGGAGGGCAAAACAAGCCCCTGGGACAGTCCTCAGGTTCACACATGTGGGCCAGTTCTCCTCAGCCTGTTCATCTGCTGTCCCAAATTAAGAGAGAAAAAGCTGTAAATCTGTTTCTCACCAAATCCAGGAGAGAAAATCAGTCCCAGGCACTTGATGTTCCCATGCACAGAGAGCAGGGCCCAGCCAATGCAGCATCTTCCAGGAATTTACTCGCAAAACGACCAACATTCTCCTGAGCATAACCACACTGTGGTCTCAAAAAATACTGAATACCTAACATGGGCCAAATTTTGACTTTCTCAAAATGAAGGTATAATACAGACATGTAAGACATGCAAAACTGAGCGACTGCTCAAATCTTTGGAGGAATCTTTCCAACAGAACTTTGCTGGCCTTTTTCTTAATATGAGATGAATAATGTGGGGGTTTTGAGTGAAATTTTTTAAAATCAGCCAGAAGGCTTTGAGCTAAAATTCTCCACCTCCCTGCCATCCATCCAAAAACTCCAGTAGGAACCACCCAAGCTGAATTCCAGTCCAATAGTCCAAGCTTGGCACAGCTGTATGCAACCAGAAAACAGGAAACTAAAAGCAGTTAGGAGATGAGCCTGAGTAAGAAATGTTGGCAAACCTTAATAACTGTGGTGTCCCAGCCATCTCTCCTAACTTTAAGTAACTTACATTATTTATATTAAAAGAAAAAAAAAAGCCACCATTTTTTATTGCATATAAACTACTACAGTTGTTAAGCATTATACTACTGTTTCACCCTCTGTGAAGTCTCACTGGAATGTTTGTGGTCTGGAAGGAGTGCTGAGGAATCAATAGTTAAAGCCTTAGTCATGTTCCTCCTTGGCCTGTGTTCATGCTGGAGAAGAGGCACCAGAGAAAGCCTGGCAGGATGTGTGCACAGACTATTGCTGAGCTGGGAAGACCATCAGCTTCCAGTGTGACAAAACTGGGAGCTGAGCACAGCCAGGAGGAGAAATCCAGGCCTCTTGCAGCCTCCTGACCCTTGAGGTTTGCGTGTCTCCCACTGCACACACCTGCTTGGGGGCTGCTGTGTGCACCCAAAGCCTGCAGACAAGCTGAGGGTGTAGCAACCCATGACAAACTCCCAACAAGTCACCAACTACTTGATTTTTGCTTGCAGTGGCAGTCACTTGAAGCACACACACGTTATGAGTGGCTGAGGCTTCCCAGAATCTCCAGAGGAACTGCCAGATTGGATTGTGACAGTGTGTGGCTCTGATTGCAGCTCTTCATGGTGATGCCTTGGACTGGAGTCATGCAGCCAACTCCTGCCACATTCTCAGCTCATCCCATGTCAGCTGCAGAGGGTCTCTCCCACCCTACAGCTCATTTGTGACCTGTTGCCTCCCCACCTGTGTGGGGAAGGTGGAAGAGCAAACGGAGGAGCAGACAGGATGGAAGACAGAGGAGCAAAGGGAGGAGCAGACAAGGTGGAAGACAGAGCAAAGGGAAGAGCAGACAAGCTTTTCCACAGCTTGAAAAACCTGGAAGACAAAACAGCGGTGGAACAGCTGGTTGCAACTGTCCACATCTGCCTCCAGCAGACAGCTGAAAGGTCACCAGCCCTGGACAAAGCCCAAACCCAGACTCTCAACACTGTTCTGTTTGCTCTGGAGAGCACCGAAGTGCAGCTCAGCCTCTCAAGCTGTCACAGCTTCAACCAGGCTGTGAGGAGAGGACACACTGCAGCACTGGGGCAAGGGACAGGGGGGTGTTCAGAGGTCCCTCTGGGGCTCCTCTGACTGTCCCAAAGCTGTACAGCCTGGCTGCCTCAGGCTGCAGGCTGACATTCCCCGAGTCCCTCCTCATTTCATTCTGTGTCTGCTTTGGAAAGTGCTCTCTGAAGCAGGAAAGGACTGAAAAGTGGCATGTGGGTTCCCATCTGTGAATTTTCAGAAGTCTTGCCCCTTCTGCAGGCTCAGGTACCCTCTCAAGTGACTGCTCTTCCCTAGGTCCTGGGAATAGGGTGGGCACTCCTTGCATGTCCAGTGTTCCCAGCCTCCCACAAACATAACCAGGGTTAGCATTCAAAACAGGGTCTGGCAGGAAAAGGGGATGACCTGGCACATAACCCAGCCAGGACTGGTCACAGCAACAGACAGTGTGGCCCTGCTGAGTTGTAGATGGTTGTTAGGCAGGAGCTCCATGATTAGAAGCAGAGCAGCTCTTTAATGTCTACATAAGTAGAAGAACATGGATTCTTGCTAAAAGAGCACATTATTGCTGTAGGAGAGGCTAAGGGAAGCCAAGGCATCCATAGTCCATGGCTAACTATGGACCTTCCCAGAGCTGGGGCTTGGTGGGAGAGATGGGCCAGAGGCTGAAGGGACTGAGGATCCCATCTCAGTGGCCACCTCATACTGCCCTGGTTTGCAGGCCAGCAAGCCAACAGCTATTACTTTCCTTATCAGAATTCCACAGCACCAGCTCATCACTGTGAGTTTCCAGTGCCACAGGAGAGCAATTCAGGACAGCCATTCACTCCCTGCTCCAGCCCCACTCTGCCCCAGGTCCTGCACAGCCCCTGGACCAGGAGGAGACAGGGCAGGGCTGGCTGGGAGGGAAGGAGAGCAGAAATCCCCCATCATCTGCTTTGGGATGATGCTGGATTTGCAGTGGGGCCAGCAAAGCCGGGCTGGCATCCACTGCAGGGAAGCACAGGTCCCAAAGAGGCTGGGCAGAGATGCAGCAAAGTTTGCCCTGATTTTGTGAGGGGTTGGAAACCACACAGCAGCTCTTTCAGGGACTGGCTCTGGAAGTGTCCCAGCTTTTGTTGAAGCTGAATGGCTGGTGGGAAATGATTTATTTTTAATTTTCTTTCTTGCGTTAGGAACTGGAAAGGCTCCCACTTCAGTTTTGTGTAACCACTTGGCTGCTGGGACACAGGAAGGCTTGGAGAAGAATCCTGCTGCTTAGTCAAGCATGAGCTTTCCCTCAAGTTCATGCTGAGCTGGGCTGCTTCCTGCAGCAGCCTTCCTTCTCCTTGCTGCTCTGCATCCCATTCCCTCCAGCTTATTGAAGACAGAATCATGGAATGGTTTGGGTTGGAAGTGATGTTGAACTTCTTGGGCTAAAATGCCTACAGTGACATCCTTTGCTGTGATGGACCATGTGCTCCGAGATCCTGTCCCCTGTGAGCAGGAATGGAATGTGCCCAGGCTGTAGATCCCATCTGTTGGGTGTCCAGGCTGTAGATCCCATCCACAGCGTGGCTGCAGGACAGGGATGGATGTGCTTTTATGACCTGACTTACCAGTGAATTTATAAAAGGCAGGTGTCACACATTACCCTGCTCATGGGCACAGTCAGGGCTCTTTGAGGAGACAGTCCTGTAGAGACATGGAGAGATCACAGCCATGGTTCTTCTTTTTGAAGCACATTTCTTCTTCCTTATGTCTCTGCTTTGACCTCCGCCCTTTCAACATGGCTGAAAATAAAAACCTTCTACCATTCTCATTGTGAAAATCCACATTTATTTTCCCCATGGGCTTGTTTTTTATATGATTTTGAAGACCTCATTATCATTCTCAGCCTCTCCTCTCCAGATTGTAGACCCTGCCTTCTTAGTCTGTTCTCAGAAGACAGCTTCTCCACCCCTTTGAGTATTTTGCCTACCTTTTTCTGGATTTTCTCTAATTCTTTTACTTCTATCTCTCTGTTACAGTCTGAACACAGGGAAAGCAGCATTGCATAGTGAACTCAAGATATGGGCACACCAAAGATTTATGCAGCACCAAACTGCTCTGTACATCACCCCCTGCTCTGTCCAGGAGTCCCTCCCTGATGACACCAAGTTCTAAGTCACCTGCAGCACTTCTGCAGGCTGTGAGGGGCAGGGCTGGGCTGAGCCCTCAGCCACACACTGATGGCAGAGTTAAACTTCACAGAGCCCCTGGAGCACTGATGGTCCTTGCTCATGGGCAATATGCTGTCCCAGTGGTTTCCATCCATCTCTGCCAGTGAAAATTGCAGGTCCTACATCCTTCACTTCCAATGTGGAAAAGAGGCTGTGGATAAAACATATCCCACAGACTAAAATAAACCAGCTACATGCTAAAAAAAGAGCCTTTGGGTAATCAGAAATCACTGTGCATAGAACATACTTTTTCTTGAAACCAAATCCTACAGCTCCTTATTTTGAATTTTTATTAGAGTCCCTAGAGCAATTAGGACACATTGAGATCCAAATGACTCCTGCTAAACTTCATCCTGGGGAAACAACAGCAGCTTTTTGCTTATGGGAAACAATAAAGCTGAGTCTTAAAAATCCTTAACAGCTTTTCTGTTTGCACTCTTTTGCAATTATTAAAGCTGGGAAAAATAAAAGAATATATTTAGTATTTTTTGCACGTTCCTTTCCTTGTACTGACACCTTGGCTGGGCAGTACTTGGTGCACTGAGCCTTCCTCCAGCCCTGGGTGTGCACCATGCAAACCTGACTGCCCCCTTCACAGGGGAAACAATTCCCTGATCTCAAGCCTGTGAAAAGGGGTGAAAGCCTGGACTGTGTCCAGCTCCGGGCTTCAGGAGGGACCTGGGGCTCCTGGAGCAGGTCCAGTGGAGGCTGCAGAGCTGAGCAAGGGCCTGGAGCATCTCCGTGCCCAGGAAAGGCTGAGGGAGCTGGGGCTGCCCAGCTGAGAGGGGCCTCAGCCCTGGGTGTCCCTGGGTGTCCCTCTCTATCCCTGTGTGTCCCTGTGTGTCCCTGTGTGTCCCTGTGTGCAGGAGGTCAGAGCAGGCCCAGGCTCTGCTCCAGGCCCAGCCATGGCCCCAGAGCCACGGGCAGGGCCTGAGCCCAGGAGCTGCCCCTGCCCAGGAGGCAGAACTGCTGCCCTGGGCAGTGCCAGCCCTGAGCAGAGACCAGAGAGGCTGTGGAGTGTCCCTCCCTGGGATATTCCAGAGTGGTGTGGACACACTCCTGTGCCCTGAGCTCTGGGATGGCCCTGCTGGAGCAGGGAGGTGGCACCAGGTGAGCCCCTGTGGGCCCATCCAACCTTCCCTAGCCTGTGGTTCTGTGGTTCTGGGACTGCACCCTCACTTTACATCTTGGTGACGTGGTAGGAGTCACTTAAGCTGCCACAAAAAATGGGCCAAAGCACAGGGACAATGAGCTGATGGGTCTCCCAGGAGAAGTGCAAGCTTGAGGCAGAAGGTCCGGGATGTGGATGAACATGGACCTGAATGGTCTGGAATCTTCCTGGAATAGGCTCCTTCCAAATCCTACCCAGGGCCTCTCAGCTTCACTGTGGGAGGAAGAAGATCCTGCTGCAGTCAGTGGGGCCTGTCTGATCCCTAGATCCTCTCTCCTGCAGAAACCCACTGCAATTCAGGAATCCTCCTGTGGCTCAGAGAGAACCAGGAGCCTCCAGAGAGGGAACAGCAAAGGAGGGCAAATTTTTTACTGCATCCTGGGGGAGGGAGAAGAAGGGCAGCTCCCAAGGGATGTTGTTCCTGCCTCTCCAACACAATGCTCCCCCCTCAGTGGGTCTGGCCAAGGAGGTTGCTTGCTGCAGGGGCCCACGGCACAGATCTCAAGCCTGCATCTGTAAAAGGATCACAGGGACACCAAAAGACACCAGCCAGCTCTTTCCTGGCAGGGGAGAAAAAGTGGAAAAAAGGGGCAGAGGTCTTTTGTGCCCTGGCACCCTTCAGGCAGCTCCCAGAGCTCAGAGAAGAGCTTGAGAGAAGGATGCCTGTTCTGGGTAACAGGTGAGTCCCAGTGGCTCCAGCCTTGCCTTAGTGCAGAACAAGCAGTGTGTAATCAGGCCATGTTGGGTTGAGTCCAACTCAAGACAGGAGTTTTCAGGGGCTTTAGGCTCAGCTCAGAGCTGGCTCCATCCTCATCTGTGCCTGTCTGCTCTGGTGCTCACCTTCTCTGGAAGGGGAGTTTTTAGTCTGATTATCTATAGGGTTGGGGTTTTTTAATATAAAACCATGCTGTTTGTGGGGCCTTTCCACTCAGTTCTGTGCAGCATCGTAATTGAATTCATTAAAACCCAGCTTTCCCCACAGCCAGGGTTACCTTCCATAAAAATCCACAAGAGTTGCAACTGCTTCTCATAACCCATAAATGGAAACAGCTTCTTCCCCTCTTTCCCTCCCTTCGCTTGATCCTCCTTCCCCACATTCTCCCAGTACCCAAAATAATAAAACAGGGCTGGCAGCTGACTCAGACCCCAGAAAAGGAAATTCCTGCCATGCTGTCTGTCTACACTAAACCCATGCAACGCCTCGCTGCAAGATTTCAGGAGGCAGCAGGCGAGCCCATCCTGCTTGTCCCCTGGGACAAGCATCCAGAGGGATGGAGACCAGTACTGCAGAATGAAAGGGAGCTTTGGAAGGGGGACAAACTCCCTTCACACTCCAACACATCCATAAACCTTGAAGATGAGGACCAGTAACACATCAGACTTTTATGGGCATCCTCTGTCCACAGAAGCTGGTGGACAATGTGTGCAGACAGATGGCTCCAGCCCAAAGGATGTGGGGACCAGCAGCTCTGTGAGTCCAGAATGTGCAGAGACGGCTGAGCACTGGCTTTGGGCTCCTTGGGAGCTCAGTGTGACCCAGAGAGCAGGGAGCAAGGTCTTTCTGAGCATCTCCCAAATCTGTCAGGAGAGGGGTATGACAGCAAACAGACTTTTGTGGGTACTGACATCAGAGAAAGTTGGTTTGGAGCCAGCTGATGGTGTCCAAAGCTGATGAGCAGCAACCTGCAAGAGCAGATAACTCCTCACTCATCAGTAAGAGTGTGAAATCTCCCATTCACACAACACTTCTTCATCCACAGGAAACCACCAGGAACAACCTGCTGGCATTAGTGTGAGTGAGAGAGCCACTCTGGAAGCTGGAGGATGAAGGAGGGGATCCTCCTTTGAGAAAGAGAACAGCAAGCATTGTGGGTGTCATTATATACATCTACAGACATCTCAAAAGGTCTGCATTTCCACCCTGGACCATGTCCAGGTAAAAAGGAATAACTCCAGTCTCTGTGAGGAGAGTGACCAGGCTCCCTTGGCAGAGAGGAATGGTCCCTGTTTTGCCCAGCAGAGACTCAGCCCTGCTATCCAAAGGGCTCTCCCTGCCCCTCAGTTAAGCATAATTTCTGCTTGCCAACACAGCTTTGTGCACGTCATGGTGGTCCCCACATCCTCCAGAGAAACACCTGCTTCAAGACTCTTGGATACTCCTGAGTGTCACCACGTCAGCCTTGCAATTCCAGCTGGCCTCCAAAACAGGAGCATTGGAACAAGGCAGCCGTGGACAGGTAGCAGAGGCTTGACTGCTGAAGATGTTTGAGTCCAGAAAAGGCTGTTGGAGAGTCCAGATAGGACTAATTGCTCTGACTGATTTCAGCAATAACACAGGATCAACCAGTGTCCACTTCGGACCTGAGGCGAGTCACCCATCTGTGAGGGGAACAGCTGGGTAACTGTCACACCAGTGGGGACCTTCTGTTTTCATCTCAGTAAAGGAAAGGAAAGGAAGAGCAGCTTCCCTCACCCAAATCAGACTGAGATGCACTTATTTAGCTTGAAAATACAGACTCAGCCAAGATTTGCTGACAGCCAACAGGGCTGAAACTTCCCTGCCTGAAATTAGAGGGTGTTAGGGCACGAAACGTGGCAATTCCACTAAAGTCAGCAGCTCCACTTGGGCATAAAGCTGTCTGCACAGAGGACCTGCAAGGAACAGCCTGAGAACAGGAGATCTAATATGAAGGGACTTTAATACGTCACCAGGACCAAATCAAGACATTTGAGAGGCAAAGTGGAGAGAGGAAGCCACTACAGGGGAACAGACAGGACAATGCTGTAGGAAAATCACTGTCTCAGACCAGGATGTGAACATCAGCCCTTTTCCTAGTGAATACTCCACCTATAAGCTCACCTCAGCAGGCAGGTTTAGCCCAAAATTTCCACTTTTCTTTTCAAAACAGCAGAAAGCATTCCTATAAAAGAAGCATGGGCCAAGTAAATCTTTCCAAGACAAACAGATGATCACTGATCTTCTGAAAACTGCCTGTTGGCTGTAGAAAACCAAGGAGGCACCAACAGTTCATCATTCTTCCATGCTGGAGGAGTCTCTCACTCATTCTGTTCTCTGGAAAGAGTGTCTGTTTTGCAGGTAGCATAACCACTCTCTCCTTTCTCCAGCATCTTTCACTGAAGGAAAAATGGTCTGGGGCACACCTACATCTTTGGTGGGTCCATCACATCTGTGTAGTGATGTGCTGTCTGCTCAGTCTCCCAGGCTGCAGTCAGCTGGGTGTAGAAATGGCAGAAAATATAATTGCATTTTTATCCTCAGAACTTACAGGCCAGGATGGAACCACTAAAGGAAAAGCAGGATTTCACTGCTCTGTTAGGATGTGTTGAGTTATCATTATCTTTAACATGGCACAGGAGATGCTGCTCAGAACTTGGGTATACCAGAACTTGCTTGACTACATGGAAAAGCACTTTGAGTGAGAGTCAGCTCACCCAAATGTAGACATCTCCAGCTGAGCTCAGCCTCCAGGATTCAGAGTCAGCAGAAAGGCTGTGTCTGCTCTGCATCAGAAGTTTTTGTTAAAGCAGAAGAATTCACTCTGCTGCTCTCTGCCCCCCAGCCTGGGACAGCAGCCCCAGCTCTGATGTTTCTGCTGCAAACACCCACATGGAAAGCAGGGGCTGCTGCCCAGCCCTGCTGAACATATTTGGGCTGCAAACGCTTCCACAGGAACATTTTACTGCGACACGGCCAGATCTGGCCTCTCTAAGCATGAATGCCTCTGAGCAGCCTGAAATGTTGAAGCTGACTTGCTTTGAAAACACAGCAACTTGCCCAGAAAGTGCAAGTGAAACCCTGGTGGAGCCATTTTGCAGCTCCTGTGCAGAGGCTGGATCTGCCCTTAATGGATGTGCTGGATAAGCATGGTGAGAGCAGAGGTGTTTCCCTGAGGAAGGACTCTAGCAGGCACACTCCTAGACTGATGTAAAGGTGCTTCATAGGGACAAGGATGCTGCTTCTCCTCAGGGCAATTACAAAAAGAGCAAAAAGCTCATCAGGATGATGTAATTGCACCAAGACAGTGTTTTAACCACACCTGCTCTGGGACCAAAAGGCTGTCCCGACCTCTGAGACACCCTGCACTAGGTTTTGTGGCAAGGGTAGAGCAGAGCTGCTCCACCATCCTGCAGTAGGGTCATTGTGCTTCTTAGCAGACTCTTTTAGGTGTTCTCAGGGCTTTTCTCCTGCTCCTTAGACATCATTACATTTGGGCATCAGACAATGACTTTGGGAACTGATGAATTACGTGCTGGTCTGAGGTTTACTGAAGCACAGAGAGGCCAGAGGGGCCTGCCAGAAATAAGTGTGTGGTAAAGATGGAAGAGGTTCAGGAGATGAGCACTGCTCAGCCTGGTGCAGCCTGTGACCCAGTGACACAGTGGCACATGAGGAGTGGCAGCTAAGTTTGCTGCAGGGGACAAGTGTGCAAACTGCAGTAGTGTGCCTGACACTGGGAATCTCTGGTTGTCACCGTGTGCAGAATCAAAGGGACAGTGTCCCCACAAGGTGCACTCCTTGCAGTTTGCTGTTATCTGGAGAGCAGTGGGTTTCCTGCTCTTCTGCTTTCAGAAATGTCCAGCTCATAAAGCACAGGCTTCTGCTACAGGACCATTCCCTACATCTACCAGGTGCTGCTGGAATTTTGTGGCCACTTTTCTGCTCCCCTGCTCTGATGGCAGTAATAGTAGCACATCTGCATTTTAGGTGTTGCTATCAAGCTGTGATCTTGCTGTGATCCTGCACATCCAAACCTCCTGCCTTTCACCTGGGCTTGTTACTCTGCTCCTGGTCCCCAGGCAGCTCTGGATCAACATTCCCACCAGGCATTTTGGAATCACCTCCTCTTGGACTTAGCCCAGCTCTCACAGCGGGGGCACACAGGAAATCCTGACCCTCTGCACACTGAACTCTCCATTTTTGCATGGAAAAATGAAAATACTCTGGAGGAAGCCTGTAAGGGCGAAAGGAGGTGGGTCCAAAAGTCTGGGATCTCTTGCTCTTTCCAGACAGTCTTATGGTCTGGGGTGAGGGATAATGCCCTCCCTGGTGTCCTGTGGCTCCTGCAGAGGCAGGTCCCAGCTGTGCATGCACCAAACACCCTTTCACCATGCTCAGGTGCTGTGCTTTCAGGATCACCTGCAGGAGAGGCAGGGGGGCACAGAATGGGCTCCAGTGCCACACACCTGTCCCACCAGCCCCTAGGAAGGAGCCACCAAAGGAAACTGCCTCAGCTGCTGCAGCAAATTAATTCTCTCTACTTCTGTGAGGGAAAACAACCCTGTGATTATCTGCTGCCTCAGTTTCCACACCCATGCATGGAGAAAGCTGCCTCCTGGGTTCTGGGGAAGAGAGAGGGCTTTCATGTTGAGAGAATACCAAGAGACCTGGATGAACTGCCTGGAAAGGACACACATGTCCTTTCCTGGAAAGGCAGGTTAACACTCCCAGCTGCAGGCAGGCACCTCCTGTTTCCAAGCTCAGGATTCTGGTGAGGAGTAGCTTGAATAGCTGCCCTTGCCTGGTGCTGCTAACTTAGGAGGCAAAACCTAAATACTCATTAAGGCAGCACTTGGCAGAAACCCCATCCTCAATTACAAAAATCAATTCATTTTTTTTATGAGTCTGAAGCCTTTGGGGCCTTATAATCTAATTAAATAAAGCTTTCTCACTTTCCTCTTGCCTGCTCCCCTAGCTTCTGTTGTACCAGTAAAGACAAATATATATTTTTAATTTAGCAGAATTCCCCTGCATTGTGTATCCCCCTCTGGCCAGAAACCCCTTCTGTTCCCCCCGTGCCTGTGTCCTGCTTGGGCAGGACATCATCCTGCCCAGGGCATCCACAGCCTTCTTGCTTTTGTTCCTAGGAAGTGCCAAAGCTCCAGGGTCCCAGTTCACCTCCATCCACTCCCACAGACTGGGTACCAGTGCCTGTTTGAGGAGCAAATATGCAGAATCTGGGAAGGAGCAGAGCCCCACACAAGGTGAGCTCAGCATTGGGAGCAGTGCCTCGTGTCACACTGAGGGCAGGGCTCATCCAAGGCTGCCAGGTCTGTCTGCCATGGAATACCCTGAGCTGGAAGGGACTCACAAGGATCATCTAGTCCAGCTCCTGGCCCTGCACAGGACAGCCCAGCAATCCCACCCTGTGCCTGAGAGTGGTGTCCAAATGCTCCTTGAACTGCCAGGACATGTGGTTTGGAGATGCTGCTTTAGGACATGCAATGGGGAAAGGCTGTGAGTGACCTGGAGAAGGTGCCACAGGATCCCCAAATGGTTTGGTTGGAAAGGACCTTAAAGACCACCTCATTCCAAAGCCCTGCAATGGGCAGGGTCACCTTCCACTAGACCAGGGCCATCCTCTCTTCCTGTGTCCAGCACCAGCCAACAGCAAGTGGCCATGCACAGAGTGGGCAGAGATCTCTGTGAGTATGCCCAGGCCCTGCTGTGGAGGAGGATACAGTCAGCAGGTCCTGCTCTCCGTATGGCAGCACCTGGATGTGTCCCTGAGCTGGCCTCAGACCACCCAGTTATGGATCAGGTGCTGGAAGAAGTCTGGAAGGTACCAGAGGGAACTCCCTCTCCACTGTTATGAGGCTTTTGCCCAGAACTGTGTGAAATTTTTTGAAAAAATTGTTCACTTGCTGAAAATTGCAATTACAGGTCAGCTAGACCTTACCTAGGGTTGTGATGCACTTGTGCTAATACCACTTAAGTGCTGGATTAAAAAAAAAAAAAAAAAAAGTTGCAAGAACTGAGCTTTTTGCCTTGACGTTGGAGCATGTAAGCAAATCCAGAAAACAAAAAAATGCAACCCTTCAATTTAGTTTGTTATCACAGCATTTCCCTACTATCTTACAATTTTTTAAAGATTTTTTTCTTTAAAGAAAAGAAAATTATATTTGGGTCAAATTTGTTTTTTCATATCAAGAAAATAATAAAGCAAGAACTGCACATGGGGGAGGAGAAGCCAGAAAGAAGGCTGAGCTCACATTATTTTCCCTGGGCTTTTCAGTACGGTTGGTGAACCGTGAGCATATCAGGCACTGGGGTCTGATGACAGTTTTCCTGCTTGATGTTGATCAGGAGAACTCAGAGGCACATGCTCTACCCCCCAGGAAGGGAACATCACTGGGATTTTCTCTCCTAGGTTCTGTCTTTTGAGGAGGAATTCAGTTCTCCACCCCAGGGCCACAGCAAGGCCACAGAGACAGGGGAGCTCAGCTGCACTGCCTGGAGGGAAACGAGGATGGGCAGTGACCGCACAAGACACCAAATCCAGCTGCGAGCCCCCAGCCCAGCAAACTCCTCATCCCAAAGGTCACAGAGCAGCCCTGTCCCCAGCATGTTCCTGCCACCATCACAGCTCATGGAAAGCTCCCAGAGACACCGGGGGCCTCTGCAGTGTGGCGGTGTCAGAGCTGGAGAGCCGGAGACACAAAACCAGTGCACAAAGATTTTGTCAGACTGGGGCTTTGGGAGATTATCCTTGGAACCAGACCACGTTCCAGGCTGTAGAGGAAGGCAGAAAATCCTGGGATGAATCCAGGGCTCATCCTGCTTGGAAGGAAGCATTGCCCCTTCCCTAGCCCTGATCAGGTGTGTCACAGCAGCCAGCAATGTCAGGGCATCCCACCAGCACCACCTTTGCTGGGAGCTGTCCAGGATGTCTCAGAGAAGAAGAGGACTTAGCAGAAGATGAGGCAAGGCTGGTGGCACCACAGAGGTGACAGCCTGACCAGCTCCCATGGCATCCCTCAGAGTGGTGCTGGGAAGATCCCTCCAGATGTGGTCTCCTCTTTTGGGACCCAGTGTGAGCACAGCTCCTGGCCAGGACATGGGGACGGTTCCTTCAAACAAGCTGACAGCAGACAGCCTGAGTCACCTGCCAGCCCTGCCTCTTCCACAGGCTCTTCAAAACCACAGAGCAGAGAAACCATGAGGGGAGTGTGTGAGGTGATGAGAAGGAGGCAGAGGAAGGAGTGGAGGAAATGTAAGCAGTGGTGGTGAAGAGATAGGGGACAAACCATGTGCCCAGTGCCAGGGCTGAGGCCCAGAACCCAGAAAAAGCATGGAGAACACAAGAAGGGGTTTGGGCTCAGCTGCAGAATGTCTGCTGAGGCTGCCTGCAGCTCCTTACTCTCTCTGGCCCTGCCTGGTGCAAGTGAGGGAGCACTGGGCCTGAGCCCAGTGATGGGAAGTGTTTGCTCTAGAGGAATCACCAGTGTCCCCACCTGGGAGCTGAGCAGAGCTAGGTGCTGCCCAGGGTCAGGGCTATGGACTGCAGGAAAGGACCTCCCCAATCTCAGCCCCTCCTGGAGCTCCTACAGGAACACAAAGGGACAGCAGTGAGGATGAAGGGAGAGGTGGTTACTGTCCAGCTTGGACAGGTGCCTCTCCCCCATGAGCCCAGCCTGCCAGTCACCTCCCCAGGGTCACAGGAAACAGGGAGAATCCAGAACTGACCCTGTCCCTCTCACACCATAACCCCCACAGGGAAGTACCACGAGCCTCCAGTGCAGAATCTACCCCTGTACCACTCCTATGGCTCCATCCAGCCACTGAGAGCCTGGATGCTCTGAGCCTCCCATGGATCCTGTCCCAGCACATCCCTGGGAAAGGCATTTTCCTGCCAAAAGGGAGAGGAGGATGATTTCACCTCCAGCAAATCTGACAAAGAGGTGTGTCCACAGCAGAGACTGTCAGGTGGCAGAGTAAGCAGCATCCACAAGGGATGTGGCCACTTCCTTTAGGAGATCACCCACCCCAGGGACTGCTCACACACAACCTCTAAGGATGTTTTCCCTCAGCAGGAATTGCCTGTGCCCACAGTCAGCACTTTGCTGGCAGTAGCCACAGCTCCCTCCCAGCCCAGGGAACATCCTTCTGGCAACTGCACCAACCTGTGCAAGTCAGCAGGGCCACACACAGATGCCTGTGTGGGAATTGAACAGGGAATTCCATTTCCTTCTGGCCACAAGAACCAGCTCCAGCTTTGTGCAGAACCATGGACACCACATGGGGCAACTTCAGATTTCAAAGGAGACTTTTCACTTGGGTTGCTTTGCCATGGTGGGCTGACATACCAGCACTGTGTGCCTCAGGACAGGCACAGAACACACAAAGCCATGGCATGGAAGCTTGTGCACTGCTGGATGGAGGGAACTTCATTGCTGGGAAAACCCATGGAGGAAGAGGACAAAAAAGGTGTTGGGAGATGGGATGGAGAGCAGAGAAGTGATGGTACTGTGGGTTGAAGTCCAGGAGAGCAATTCAGGGTATTTCAGCAGGGAGATGAGAGGTGAGGAGCACCAGTGGGGAGAGCAGAAAGCCAAGACACCTGTGAGGGCTTCATGTGAAGAGCCATGTGATGGACCACACAAGGAGGACAGCCTGAGGTCAGAAAAACAAGACCCTCTGAGGTCCTTGGGCACCTCAGAAACTGGTCTGAAAGTGCTTGAGTCCCTCTTGCCACCCTCTGTGGAGCTCTCATGAGTGGCCTCAGCAAACACACCCACCTGGTCTCCATGAAGTGGAGTTACTGCTCCCCATCACCACCTCCCCTGTGCAAGCAGGACACTGAACAGCCTGGTGGTCACACAGAGGTTCTTCCTGGCAGAGCTCCTGTGTCCCCTGCCCAACACTGTCACTGTCACCTTGGCAAAGTCATTTAACCATGCCAAGCCTCAGTTTCCCCAGAGAATAACCCAGCCACATGCTAGGGTGGGCTGAAGAGTGATAAGGTGCTGAGACAGGAGGGAGCTCAGTATTAATGCAGAACTTCTTGGCTTCCAGCCTCACACCCCCAAAGGGATCTCCAGGGAAAACTACCCACTTCAACTCCACTTGTGCCTAACTTTTAGGGGGAAAAGAGGCCCAGAATGAGAACCATCCATTTTGTGAACTAGCCATCTCTCTGACATCCCCTCTGGACTCGGCCACCCACTTTCAGACTTTATCCATTGTTTGCTTGGACTTCTACGGGAAAAATCACATTAAGGAAAATCCTAGTTGAATCACAGACTTTGGAACAGTTGCAATGGACAATTTGACAAGGACATGGAGATTTAACATATTTTTTAAGCAAAAATATCTAATGATAATATGCTCCACTCCTGGCTAAAAACATTATCTACTGGCATGGGGGGAATTAAAGCCATAATGCCAGCTACTATAATGCAGGCCTGGAACTCCATGCAAATATTATCCTGATCCAAGAGCTACAAAGCTCTGTTTATCCTAGTAATTAATTCTGTCTTATGTTTAGTGATACAATTAGAGAAACACTGCCATTCTGATGGGCTTGCTTCCACCAGTGCCTTTTACTATATTTACATGCCCACAATAGGCTTGGTCTTACAGAAAAGGGTGAAATTGCATTTATGGAGACAATGCCACATGCATTCCCAAAGCATTTTAGGGATGTAAAGTTAGGCTCCAAATTGCACGTTTATTGTGTGAGCACACAATGAGCTTAGATTAAATATTGACTAAATCCAGCCTAACACCCAAAATAATGAAGATGAGCACAATAGTGTGATTTACTCCCAGCCGCTAGAGAAATACACATCTGTAACATGTAACATGCCCTTCCCACAGATATACTCTTTGTATTCTAGCTAGCCTTAGGCAGGAAAATTTCATTCTCATAAATTATGGATTTTCTTTCCCAACTGCCAACACATCCATATTACCAGCTGCAAAGCAAACAAATATAATAATAAAAATAATAATAAAAAAACCATTCCCCTGGCACAGTGACGAGCAGGTGACTGGCTCCTTGAATCCTCAAAGTTGAGGCAGCAAAATGGAAGATAGACATGGCTAAAACCAGAGCATCCTTTCCCTTTTGTCCCCCAAGGTGTGGGAGCCAGCAGGGAGGTGTGGACATGGCAGGTATCCTTTTAGAAAGTACTCCCAGCCCTAGCTGTGTTCAGAAAACTATCTGTCCTTCTCACGCCTTCCTCCTTCCCAGACTTGTGGAAGAAATTCAGGGAGAGGCAGACGTTAATAGAACAATTATGGTAATAACCCAGTGCTGAGTGGGGGTAACACACACCCTTCCCAGCAGCTCGACCTCTAAATCCTCTAATACGGCACCGCTTCATTCACGAGTCAAAGAAATTGTAACCCAGCAGAGACAAAAAGACACAGGAGGCAAGGCAGGAGCTCACTCGGCAGCGAAGCCCCACTCCAGTCCAGATGCAGTCATATCACTTCAGCTTCTCTGTACCATCTCCATGACAACCATGTAATTTGGATGCAATAACCACTGCCGAATTGATCTTTAAATGTAGCTTTGCTATAAAACATAATACTGAACGTGTCAGGCTCAGGATAAAGAGAAGTAGCCCCCTACCACTGAGGACTGTGATTTAAGAGCCCCCCCCTTTAATTTTCAGCTTCAATAATTGCGTGTGTGAGTGGATTTTAAAGGCAGGAGCAGCAAACACCATTTGTGTGTGTGTGTACGGCACGCTTTGGGGTAACACTGCGAATGAGACACCACACTGAGAGCTGGAAAAATGTGTCAATGTATACCCAGAGAATGGGCATCTTCCCACATGCACACACACACACACACACACACACACACACACACACACACGTACCAGTCAGCCTCCAGCCTCTGAAGCATACAGCTGATGCATCAAATAATCCTAATAAGAATCAAACCCAGTATAACTAAGCAAAATAGGAGGGGGGACCGATGTACAGCATGACAATGAGAGCCGGGGAGCTCGCATTGGCACTTACCCGAGCAATGAGCTGTTTATTTTTTGGTCCCTTCACAAATGCAGCTCCCTTTTCTCTTCAACAATCCATGCAAAATAATCTGCAGTCCCACCGATGGAGGAGTGGCCCCGTCCCTCCCCCTCCACCACCTTCCTAGACCTCCCTGTTATTGGCTTCCTTCTCCCTTCTCTCCTGCTCTCCCTCGCTCGCTGGCGATGGTTACACCTCCCAGCCTTCCCCCAAGGTGTCAAGAGACTGCTGGGGATCCAGCAGGCAGGGTGGGAGGGACGGGGAGAGGGGGAGGAGGCAGGAGGCATGGTGAATGGACCAGGGAAAGGATGGAATAAAGCTCTGGCTGGCGA
>VZRH01005652.1:785-20400 GCA_013397555.1 Urocynchramus pylzowi | reverse complement strand
CCGCGGCAGGAGCGGCCCCGCCGCTGGCTGGGAGGCTCCGCTCGCAGCGCAGGAGCTGCCAGGGATGTCCCCGGAGCGCTGGGGCTTGTCCCCCCACGGGCACCTGCAGAGCACTGAGGGATTGCTCTGCTTCCTGCCAGCAAATCGTCACCCTGAGAATTGACACTGGCTTGAAGTTTTGGGTTGAAATCCTGCCAAATGCTCTCAGTGTCTTTAACAACCAATGCTTTTCCAAATGCAAGCGTGCAGCACTGGGAATGCCTCAAGNCATCCCATCCCAGGCTCCAGCAGCAGTGCTGCCCCTGTGCCTGCCAAGCTGCCTCCAGAGCCTCCCCCACCACCGTGGGCTGGACCTGGTGCTGCTCACCACCCCTGACACATCTCCATCCTGACAGCTCTTGCATGCAAAGGCAATGGCTTTGTCCACAGGCTTACCCAGGAACCTGGCTCACCAAGGGGGCTGGGGATGCAGTGTGGGGTGGAGAGGCACAGGGACACAGGGCTTTTTCTGCTTTAGGGCCCTTTTACCAGACTAACAGGGCAGTGGTTTAGGGCAAACACTGTCCCTTGGCCTTCTGGTGGCTGGAACACAATGGGGGTTTCTGTGGGTGCACAGGTGAGGGGTGGTGAGTGCTCTCTGGGTCAAATTGCCCAGCTGGAGCACAAGCCAGTGGGCCCTTAGCCTGGGCCAGCTACAAGGATCCTTCCCCCAGAGCTGGCACACACTGTACTGGCATCACCCATGTCTTGGTGACACGCAGGAGCCAGGATGTGCACCCTGACTGCTGCGCAGGGATGTGAGGTCAAGGAATCACAGAAGGGTTGGAAGGCACCTGAAAGAGGAACCTTGTTCCAACCCAGGCCATGGGCAGGGCCACCTTCCATGAGACCAGGGTGCTCCAAGCCCCATCAAACCTCTGGGTGAGGAAGAAGGTTTTGGTGTCTGCCCCAGATCCCCTTCCTGATTCCAAGGAGAAAACCTCTCCCTAGACCTCTGTCTCTTGGAAAACTTCTTCCAGGGGACACACATTTCTGAATGAGCCATCAGGTGAAATAATGTCCTGGAGCAGCTCAGCAGAACACGGCCAGACATCCTTCCAGCAGGGATACCCCCAGCACAGCACTCGGGGTTGTTTGCCAGGGATAGGATGGGTAATGAACCATGAAATGAGCCACCCTGCAGCTATACTCAGGACTTTTCCAACAAATGCAAGTGTGAGTGAAGGTTACTGTGCTGGAGAGACACAAAAATGGACCTTGTGGCCACAGTCAAGAAGCTGGGCAAATCCAGGTGGGGGGCTTTTAACTCCCACAGGGTCCCTTCATCAAAGAGATTCGATGAACACCATCATGAAAGTCTGTCCTGCTGCTCTTTCTGACCAACTCTAATGTATTTGTAATCAAACAATTATCAGGTTAGGGAGCTTTAACAAAAAAAAAATTAAAATATAAAAGCACAATCAATATTTATCAGTCTGTTTTGCTGTTCAGTTCTGAAGGCATGGAACAAAATCCAATTTCTGCTCAGGCAGTCCTAGGAAATGACATTTTGCAGCATGAGAAAACGAGGTTCTAGTTTCTAAGAATATATCCACTGGTGGGTTCCAAATAACTGTGTTATCAATCATTCTGCTCCTGGGAATGAGCGTATCAACAGCTGGATTCAGGGAGAAACCTCCTCTCCTCCCTTTGGAGGGTAGTGAGCCTGTCCCTGTCACTGATTGGGCATTCCTAACAGCAACAGGGTACAGAGATTTCTGCTGGTGCATCTCTGTCAGGTGCCTCCAGCATGTCATAATATTTTCTTCCAATTAAGAAAACTCCTAAACTACAGCGATTCTGTGTGTGCTGCTGAACTGTCTGGATTTTTTGCCACCTGTGACATGAGTTCTCTGAGGAAAAGGGAGCATCCTGAGGCAAGGACACCTTCCCTCCACACCAGCATCAGGGGAGCTATGCCTAAAGCCCCCAAACAAGCCAAAGCACCCCCTGTGAGCCTGCCAGGCAGCAGGGAACAGCAGGCCCCACAAGTAAGCTGCCAACACCTTCACCATCCAGACCAGCTAGGCTGAAAGCAGAGGGGGACACCTGGAAAAAAGATAGGAGCACGTGGTCCTGAGAGGGTTCGTGGTCCTATAGCCCCATGGGATCCACCAAACCTGAGTTCCAAGGCTGGCAGCTCCACACACTCTGCTCCCCCTTTGCTCTGAGTGGAGAAGACAGGACCACCTACCCTGCAGCCCCACAGGCTTTATTGATTTCCCTCACCATTTAAAAAGTGCCTTAACTGCAGCTTAATGCCTTTGCTCTTTGAAGTGCTGAATCCCCATTACAAAGAGTTTTCCAGCCATGCCCTGCTCTTGATGCTTGGTGGGGCACACAAGGACACTTCTGGGTGCTGCTCAGCCTTCTCAGTTTTTATTATGAAACCATTACGAGTGTTCTTTTGTACCCAGGAATGAGCATGCTTCCATGCCCCCACACAGCTGTTTTTCTGAGGAAATCCCTTGGATTTCCCAGCTGGGATTCACTAATTTTCAGTACAAGCCACTTTGCTGGAAGCCATAATTAGGAGAAATCTGTATGAGGGCCTTGCTGCATGCAGGTGGTGCAGACAGGGGGATGGGGAGGGGGATAACAGCCCCTCTGAAGAATAAGGGCCCATCTTTGAGAGCCTTTCTCTGCATTTCTCTTACTCTTAAGATGAGTTATTTGTCCTGGGTGATGTCTGTCCTTGGAGGTAAGGTGTGGTCAGAAAGTCCACACCTGGAATCTCTGCATCCAGCTGGGCTGTCACAGGTGCAGGCAGAAGGCAGAGAGCTACACCAAACACCTCACCCTGAGACAAACTGTCCAACAGCAAACTAACCCCCAGGTGAAACAATTCCAGTCCAGGACCTGCACCTGAATACTGTGTCTGGGGGATCACCATAGGCTCTTCCTACATAGAAAAGCCCAGTGACTTAAAGAATTTTCCCTTGGGAGTTTCTCTTTCCCCCCAGGTTGTGATCAGCTCTTCTCTTGTAACCTCCTCCTGGATATACATTCAAGTGAAACTTGCTTAGGTCTCCATAGGGGTCTGGTTTTCTACACCACAGCTCATTTTCTGAGCTCCTCAATAACGTTCTGGCTGCTGGGCCAGGAGGCAGAGTTGAGTGCCAGCCTGGCCAGCACAGCCACCAGAGCCCTCTGGCAGTCCCAAGGACACTGTGCACTAATCTCCTGGGCAGGGATTAGTCACCTCTCTCACTCACACTAAAGAAATCTCCATGTGCCAAGGAGGATTTTGATTCCCTGCCCAGTGTAGGCACTTCTGCCTGGGAAATCCCAGCCTGGAATATGGGAGTCATCATTCCTGGCATTTCAGGTTTTGGCAGAAAGTAAGATTGATGGTGTTGGATGAGCACTCTGCTCACTCTCCATCTTCCTTCTTGGGAACTTTCAAATGAGTCACTGTCCTCCAAAACAGCATCATTCCTCTGCCCACAGGGGTTTCTGAGTGTATGAATTTGCACTTGTCTTTCTGAGAGCCCATTGCTGACACAAAATCAGCTCCCCAAGCAGACCTGACCACTCAGAGCATCTGACTTGTCCTAATTTCAGTAACACTTAGTGTATGAAAACTGTATCCTCAGCAACTGATGAGAGTGAGCAGGTTCTTGGAGGTCCCAGAGGGAGTCTGGTGTTCTTCTGACTACAAGGGGTCTGCAGCATCTCTTCCATCTTTTGTTATACCCCAGTGCTAGGAGTCCCCCCTCTCTGCCATCCATCATCTCACCTAAACAAATGCCATCCTATTTTGTTGGCATAACTTCATAGAATCATAGGATGGATTTCTGGAAGGGGTTGGAAGGGCCTTAAAGCCCATCCAGCTCCACTCCCTGCCATGGGACAGCTTCCAGTTCCCCAGGTTGCTCCGAGTGTCCAACCTGGCCTTGGGCACTTCCAGGGATGGGGCAGCCACAGCTTCTCTGGGCACACCCTTCCCCAACACCCAGGTACTGACTTACATGAAACCATTCAAGGTAGTTTTTCTAGTCCTAGACATGTACAAACATTTACCAGTTGCCATTTAATGTGCTGTCTGATTACTGCTGGAACAAGCATCTTTCCATCCCCCCAGTAGGATATGGACCCATCAGGCTGCTTTTCTCCAGAGCTATGAATCTTTGACTGGACACCTTTTTTTTTTTTTTTTCAGTATCAGAGCAGAGTCTTTGCCAGCTTCATCTAAAACCAACATGCAGCATTTCTTTTCATCCTGACATACATGCATATAAACACACACACATGCACACTCCCTAATAGTCCTTAATGCCACCAAACATAATTTTCATTGACTGCTCTTCCAGATTAGCCTTCCAGGTCTCTGCATTATGTAATGCTTAATTCATTGCTTTTGTTACCAAATCCCTTCTTTTCCTGTTTGGGTCTTTATTACTGTTATTATTTCTGATTTTATCTTCCTTAACAATGATAGATTCTTAGCTAAGAATACCTTCAATGGCTGCAGAACTGTGTGCATGCTGTGGAGGAGACAGCATCTATCAAAGTTTTCTTAAGCAACCCTCAATAAGAACACACATTATTTTTTCTCATTTTTTCCTCCAATCGTTTCTTGTTTGTAATTGTTCCCAACTTAGGAAAATTGACCACTTTCAAGTGCCTTGCATACATATTATCAATTTAGGATCACATTCTGCTCAGAACAAATGCAATTAGGGCATTTAAGCAACCATTAATTCTGAGTTCAGTAATCAATTCACCTTTAGCTGTCCAACTGAGGCCTGATCCAGAATCACACCAAATTCACTGCAATACTTTTGGTAACAGAAAATTATCATCTGTCATTTTTAGAAACCATGGGGCTGCGCATTGGCAGCAGCACGAGTCCTTCAGCATCTATCCCTGAGGCTGAAAAGCTGTTCTGGGAACATGGATTTTCTTTCACTTTGTTATGAAGCTGTTTAGGGAGGCTATTTGTCCATCCCCCTGTTCGATCCAGCACTCTGCAGGGATCCATCTGTGCCAGGGCTGATCTGCCCCAGCCTGAGTGGAAGAGCAGCCCTTGGTGGAATACTGGGATGTGTTCTGCCTCCAGCTCTGGGGTCCCAGCACAGGAAGGACGTGGAGCTGTTGGAGCAAGTCCAGAGGAGGCACCAAGATGAGCAAAGGGATGGAGCAGCTCTGCTATGAGGAAAGGCTGAGAGGGTTGGGTTTGGTCAGCCTGGAGAAGAGAAGGTTTTGGGGTGTGAGAAATGGCTACTCACTTTTCATAGTTTAGGAAGGTTTATTAAACCTTATCAAAAATACAACAGAAAACTGAGTAGAGAAAAAAGGTTACAGCACCAGGAGCCAAAGACTTTCCCTGCCATGTGCTCTCTCCCACGCAATCGAGGTTTCCCCTTTTTAACCCTTTAACCCCTCCCAAAGTTCTGTCCATCAACCCCTTCTTCACTGTCCAGTGGTGGAGATCTCTTCCTCAAATCCTGACTGGAGGTCAGATGTCACCATAGTGACAAGCCAGCCCTCCCAGATGCCCCAACTCCAGCTGTCCCTTGATAACCACGTGAGGGGGTAAAACAAAACTATAAATCTATAAAAATTTTCTTAACCTATGTACATGATATTTTCTATTAATTATGAGAGTCAATCATGACATTACTCATCTATCACAGGGGTGACCTCATTGTTGCCTTCCAGCCCCTGAAGCATCTCCAAGAGAGCTGGAGAGGGATTTTAGAGGGTGTGAGGACTTTTGTTGGCTGTGAGCAGGTTCTGGAGCACTGATGTGAAGAGGCAGGGAGCAAAGGAAGGAATATTTGCTGTTACCTGAGACAATCCAAGACAGAGAAAGTGAGGATGCTTCAGCTGTGGGAAGAGAGGCCCTGGATCTTCCAGGCCAAGGACTGCTCAGCCTGTAGGATTAGGTACAGTGACCAAGGGCAGCAGAAAACTCAGGCCAAGGTACTGGGGAGCACTGACTCTGACTGGAGGTGCTGGCCCATCCACCCTCACCTTTAAGGCTCATTGTCTGACTGAGTCCAACCTAGAGGCTCTGGTTTTCGAAAGACTTGGGGTAGGGAAAGGGAGATTAGAAACAATTTTTGAAGTTATAAATGTGATTTCAATTATATTCATAGAAACACAAGATGGTTTGGGTTGGTAGAGTTTTTCTTGTTCCACTCCCTGCCATGGGCAGGAACACCTTCCACTAGACCAGACTGTTCAGAGCCCTGTCCAACCTGGCCTTAAACACTTCCAGGGATGGAGTGACAAGAACTTCTCTATTGTCTATAAAATAACAATAATAAAAAAAATGTTGATAAACAGACATTTTCAGGTGATGGAAAAGGGAATTCAAATGATCTGATGTTCCATTTAAGCTCAGCAGTCAGGTCCTGGCTGGGAGAAATGTGGGACAGAAACACGGGGGCCCTGGGGCTCCCACACCTGGGCTGCAGGGGGACAATTAGCAGTGATGAGGTTTTACATAAGCAGAATCCCTGCACCTTCTGTGCTCTGAGTGTTCCTGAGTTGCCAGAATGGGTTCAATAAGAGGGACATTTTGGGATGTTGATGCAGAGATGACACAGATGCCAATGAGCTGCCATTAGCTCTGTGTGCCCTCAGGACTATTGCAGCATTTAGTCTTGTGGAAATGACCACTGGAACTGGGACAGGAGCACCAAGGGCGAGGCTGAAGCTGTTACAGACACCCAACGGCACTAATGGCCCTGGAAGGGGCAAAGAGCAAATTATTCAGTGGCTGGGCTGGGAGAACAAACCAAAACTATTTCAGATAAAGCAATTAGTTATAGCCCAGTGTTTCACCTCTTTTGAGCTGGGGGTCAGGGCGAGATAGCGATCTTCTGTAAGTAGGGAGATGAACAACAGTTTGACAATTTAGGAAAAAATCAATTTCAGCAAACTATCAGAAGGCCATTCACAATGAAGAACTACAACTGCAAATTTTATGACATGATTTTTTTTTCCCTGTATGGAACTCCAGCAGGAACCTGTGAACTTGTTGAGCCAACAAAATATATTTCATTAGCAAAAAAACACTTCTTAATTTTTTTTTTCCTTCATTTCACTTCCAGATATTTTTCTTCTGTTCTAGCTGAGCTGAATTTCTCTGAGGCACCACCAAGGGAGAGTTTATGACATGGGGACTGGGAAGGAAGCTGAGGTAGGTCTGGAAAGGCTGCATGGGCACATCAGCTGTTGCCATTTGATGGCATCAAGGACACAGCCATAACCAAACTTCCTTTCTCCATCCATCCTTCCAGCCATTTACAACAAATCTCACCAGGGCTCAAGTTTTTCCAGCCTCTGGATCACGGGATAGGTTCCCAGGGGTCTGGTGCCCCTGGGGCTGCTCCTCACCACGGCACGTGTCTGCAGCACAGAGGATGGAACCGTGTTTCCAGAGTTTATCCCTCCTCAGCCACAGGCCAGGAGGGACTGAGATGCAGTTAAGTAGTTCCCCAGCCTGCACTACTTTTTGGCTCAATTTCCATTTCCTAAACCACTGCTGACGTCTGTCTAAATAATCATTATCTCCAAAACCACGCTGAGTTTTAGCTTTGCTGAGCATCTCACAGCAGATTTGGAGCTTTGGAAAGGATGCTGAGCATAAGAAGCTGCTGCTCTGTGTGTCTGTCCCATCTCACCGGCTGTTTTTGCCAATGCACACACAAACACACACCCTGCGTGCATGTGTGCTCTCTTTCATGTGAGCTGCCTAAGTGAATACTTGCTGTCAGATCTTCCAAGCCACAGCACATTTTTAATCAGTCAGATAATTCAATCATTCATTTCAGACCTGCTCTGCACAGCTGTCATTTGCAAGCATCAAAGCTTCTCTGTCAAAAAACCACGCAGGCTGGGGGCTCATTCAGGCATCACTGTTTCAAAGTGCTGAGGGGGGGTGCAAAGGAAAAGAACTAACAGGATGGATTAAATGAACTTATTAGAAATACTTCTGAAGCTACCACCCAACCATCCTCAGCAGACAACAATGGCATGGCACAAGGGCAACTCAGGCTTCTGCAGGATTTGTGAGGTATTTGCAAATCTCACTCTTACACTGCAGAGTGGGGAGAGTGGAGGCGGGGGGTGTCACATGAAGCTTCCTGCCTGAGATGCTCAAAGCCACCGAATGGGATTTGGATGTCTGGTTCTCATTAAAATTAATGGAAATTGGGTGCCCAGACCTACAGGCAGCTTTCAAAAGCTGTGTCTCCATTTATAATTAATGTTCCCAACAGAATGACTAAATATTTATACAATAGCTCACATTATATGCAAAATGGGAAAGGTGCCTCTTGGAAGATCAGGGACCCAGAGAAGGAGTCCGATGGGGTGTCAGGCTTAATCCACAGTGTCTCTTGTTTAAAGCTCTTCTACTTGCAAATCTCCAGCAGCTCCCATTGGATGAGCACCTGGGTGGTAGCTCAGCAACGATAAAGTTCTCAGGGTACAATGCAGCAAATTAAAATGGCAGATTAATAGCTTTCCTGGGTTCTTTTTTTCTCCCTCCCCACAGCTCTGACTCCCTTCATCAACTCACTTCATCTCTGCAAATCCCAATTTCCAGTATGAAAACTGCTCAGTGTTGTTGTAAGAGTGCAGTGGATCTCAGGCCATGAAGACTGCCCTGGTCAGAGGTGCTATAGGTGGGAGAAGCCAAGGAAAAGTGACACTGATGTGCCTCCAGGCATTAGCAGAGCCATGGCTGGATCTGCTCCACTGCATTTGCTCTGGAGGGATGTAGTAATTCAGGGTACAAAGCTGGGGCTTGGACCCTGAGGGCGTTTGAGGATCCCCCCTGTGCTCTGGGGTAAAAGCTTGGCACTCCTGCAGGACAAGTTCAAAGGAAACAAGTCCTGTCCTGGCTTGTCTGTCCCTGGAGGAAACCCTTCTTCAGCTGGACCACCTCTAAACTCTGCCCTGGCTGATCCACTGAGAGGGTGTCCACGGCAGCTTGGGCTTCATGCACCCAGCAGCCTCGGGTCCCCACTCAGAAGAGCTCCTGGGCTGGGCTCAAGACAGACACTTAGGGAGAGCTGGATGATCACAGTGTTTTACAGTGCCTTAATCGAGGAGGTTCAACTCCTCCAACTCTTGAAAATCAGCCTTTTAACTTTATTCTTCCTTACTTTTCTATTCTTCTTACCTAAAGCCACCTGATGGAGAAGCTCTGCTGACTCAGGGAATACAGAGACAGCTCCAGTCTGCTCCCCTCTTGGGCATCTCTGGGTTTGTCAAGCCCTGACAAATGTACTGAGAGCTCACATCTGTAGGACCCCAGCTTCTAGGGTGTGTCCTCCAGCTTCACTGAAAGGACACAAAGCTCAGCCAAAGGACAAGTCATGTGCTCTGTGTCTGTGGACAAACACCCTCTGCTACAAAGGGTTTACTCCCACCCTTCAGCTTCTGGTCAGCTGGCTCTCCTCTGCTACCCTGGAAATCATCAGTAGCTCAGGTTGCCTTTCCACATGACCTTGGGTGCTCTACACAGGTGTTTCTCTGGTCCTCCTGACCCTCCTGACCTTATCTCACAGCACAACATGGGCTATGTTTGGTGTCAAACACCAAGCACAGCTACACAAAGCTGTGACATGGAATCACAGAATATGCTGAACTGGAAGGGACCCACAAGGACCATCCAGTCCAACTCCTGGCCCTGCACAGACACCCCAACAATCCCACCCTGTGCCTGGGAGCATTGTCCAAACACTCCTGGAGCTCTGGCAGCCCTGGGGCTGTGACCATTCCCTGTTCAGTGCCTGATCTCCCTCTGGGGGGAGAACCTTTTCCTGATATCCAGCCTAACCCTGCCCTGACACAGCCCCAGCCGTTCCCTGGGTCCTGTCACTGTCCTTGGTGCTGCCCCTCTGCTTCCCCTCACGAGGAAGCTGTAGACTGCCTTCAGGTCTCCCCTCAGCCTCTTCTGCTCCAGGCTGAAGAAGCCAAATGCCCTCAGCAGTCACCCACGACATGGCAGTGAACATGAGCTGCAGCCACATCCCCTGCACCTCACAGCCCGTGGAGCAGGGCAAAGGGAGACAAGGCACCATTCCTCTCTGACACCACGGCCATGGGTTTGTTCCCTATTAAAACAGCTGGCTTGGCAAGACAAAAATAAATGCAAATCCAAGCCTTAGAGCTGTTGTCCCCAGATAAGATGCCAGGAGAGCATCAAGGACACATAAAGAACAAAATAGCTTAATTTTCCCGGTGAATACCTGTCTGCTTATTTTTTAATTAAACAACAGCTGGGTGTAGACTTGTGAGACAGCAGAGGGATCCCAAGACAGAGGAGATTAGGTGATCTACACATGTGAGGATGTAAACCCTTCCTACCATGGAGAGTGTGGCAGCTGAGCCTGGCAGAATCTGCTCCGTTGCTGAACTGTTCACTGCAACAAGCTTCTGCACAGGATCCCTCGTTTTTTGAGCATTTAAACCCAGAAGCAATTACAGACTCTGAATCACAGGCAATACTCCATCCTGTCAAACAGACAGGGGTCACAGGCAGGCATTTTAGGAGCAGGTTGGAGATGCCTCTGCTGGCACTGGCCTACAAAAGGACTGGTCCCATCTTCAGGCATGAACATAGACTAGGCCACCTCTGAAAGTTCCTGCCAGCCCCCTGCAGATCTGTCACTTGTTGATAGATGTGTTGGTAAAAGTGTGAAGGTTTGTATTTTCTTATCACACAGACTCAGGAACAGATTTCCCCATCCAGAGATCCCTCAGGCCTTGGCCATGGAGGGAGGGCTGAGAACCCTGGCAGAATGTCCTGGCCTTGCTCCCAAAAACCAAGCCTGCATCCCTCTGGCATGAGAGAGGTTACAGAGAAAAGAATGGGACCAAGGGCTCAAACTGCTCAGCCCCAGTAGTGCCTCAGACCCCAAAGCAATGATCCAACCCCCATCCTGAGTCACAGACAGGAATCACAGTATTACAGAAGGGTTTATGTTGGAGGGACCTTAAAGATCAGCCAGTCCAAGCCCTGCCATGGGCAGGGACACCTTCCACTATCCCAGGCTGTCCAAGCCCTGTCCAACCTGGCCTGGGACACTTCCAGGGATGGGGCAGCCACAGCTGCTCTGGGCAAGCTCAGGGCCTCACCACCCTCACAGGGAAGAATTTCTACCCAATATCCCATCTGACACTGATCTCTGGCAGTGGGAAGCCATACCCCCGTTGTTTTAACCCTCCATCCCTTGTCCCCAGTCCCTCTCCAGCTCTCCTGGAGCCCCTTTAGGCCCTGGCAGGGGCTCTGAGCTCTCCCTGGAGCCCTCTCCTCTCCAGGGGAGCACCCCCAGCTCTGCCAGCCTGGTCCAGAGCAGAGGGGCTCCAGCCCATGCTGGGGACACAGCCGTGCTCCCAGGGAGAGCTGTGCAGGCTGCTGCGCTGTCAAACTGCCCTAGATTGGAGCGGGTAAGCTCCTTTCTGAAGGAAGATAATTGCTCTATTTTAAAACTAAGTGGTTCAAGGAGAAAAACACAGGTAAGAGAGCCCGATGCTGTGGGCTCGGGGTGGGAAACAGGAGATGTGCAGGGCAGAGCAGCTGCACAGCTGCTTTGCTGGATGGTCAAAGTGATGCATGGCATGCACCAGTCAGGCTGTCACTGTGTCCCCAGCCCAGCCAGACCGGTGCTGCTGGAGGGAGAAGTTGGTGCCCCTACTTGGAGTCCTGAGCTGCGAGGCTGAACACCCTTAACATCCAGAGGGGAAAAGTCCCCGATGGAACAAAGATCTTCTGTCTCCTCTCACCTGTCCCTTCTCCACCTGCAAGTTCAGGTTTTGTGGCCATAAAGGAGATTCCCAGAACACTCTGGCTCAGCCCTGCAGAACTGGCATCGTGCAGCCTGGCCACCACACAGAGGGACAGCCCCCACCACGGGGACAGCTCCTGTGGAAGCTGCTCCAGGGGAAATAGTTACTGCTTTGGCAACCCATCTCCCAGAGCAAAGACCAACAAACAGGAGCAGACAACAACAGAGCCATTAATAAGGGCAAGCCTGGCATGTCCCTGGACCCCCTCTCCACTGTGATCAGAGACTTCAACAGGCAAGCACAGAAGAGGCCTCTTCAGCAGAGTTTTGTCTTTGCTGCTTAAAATTCCATAGCTCCCCTTTCCAAGTGGGCAGGAAAGAAACAGTTTTTGTACGTCCACAGCCCGCCCCTCGTCCCCATTTGTCTGAGGAAGCTCTCTGGCCTGAACCTGGCAGGCTCTGGAGTGCATGGGAAGGACACCAAGAGGCTTGAGGGATGTGTCAGCTGACTCCAAGGGCCAGCACTGGCCCTGGTGGGGACGGGTCCTGTCTGAAGGGCCCTTGGAGGGAGGTCAGAGAGACACACTTGATGCTCAGCAGCCTGTTTTGCACCAAAACAAGCTGGGAACAGCTCCCATCTTCCCCCAGGTGGGCATCCTTGCTGCTTCTCCCCTCCTCTCTGCACAGGGACAGAGCCATGTTGCTGGCAGGTCTGCTGCTCATCCATCCACACACGAAGAAAATGTGCACTTGGTGAGCAAAGCCATGGCTTGCCTTCAGGCAGCATCTCAAGACAATGATGTAAAACCCATTTTTGGGGGACCCTGTGACCTGGAAACAACGGTGGAAGCACTCAGCTGGCCCCTCATACAGGAACTGAATATTATTTGTGCAAAATGCTGCTTTCAAGCCAAGGCTGGCTGCCCTGTCTCGTCTGAGAGCTACTTGCTGTCATGTCTGGTCAGAGTTAAGGTTACTAAGAACATTCATGACACATTTTCTCTCGCAGACAGCCAAGGCCCCTCTTCTGCACAACACGAACCCAGAAGAAGCAGAAGAATGCAGTAAGTGGCCTGAAAAGCTTTGTTCCCCTTAAAATAGTTTTGCAGCTGAGAATGCACAGCTGTAACTTAGCATGAGTGTCTGGAAAAGAGAAGTCCTCAGGCCCTGCCTGGGTAACCCCTCCTCGTGCTCCCTGCAGCCACTGCTTCCAGCTGCCAACTCAGCTGGCAGAACCAGAATCGAGGAATCACTGAAGGCTTTGGGTTGGAAGGGACCTTAAAGGTCATCTTCTTCTACCCCATTCCATGGGCAGGGACACCTTCCACTACCCCAGGTTGCTCCAAGCCCCATCCAACCTGCCTGGGACACTTACAGGGATGGAGCAGCCACAGCTGCTCTGGGCACCCTGTGCCAGGGCCTCAGCACCCTCACAGGGAAGAATTTCTCCCTAATATCTAATTTAAACCTACTCTGTCAGTCTGAAGCCATTCCCCCTTGTCCTGTCACTCCAGGCCCTTGCCCAAAGTCCCTCTCCAGCTCTCCTGGAGCCACTGAAGGTAGTGAAAGGCCACAGCAAGGTCAGGCTGGAGCCTCCTCTTTGCCAGGATGAACAATCCCAGTTCTCTCAGCCTTTCCTCATAAGGGAGGTGTTTCTCTCCTATGAGACACAAGGGACTCTCTGCTGCCAAGCCAGCCCTTCCCTCCCTGTGGCCTGCAGCCCCTCTCTCACAGCAGCTCATCCTGCCAGCCTCATCTTTGCCACACACACCCTCAGCCCTTTGTGTCTCAGGACGGGCTCAGAGAACTCTCCAAAGCAAACGAAGCGGGTCCATCCCTCATTAACTCCCTGGGCCTGTCTCCCTTGATTAGATTGTGCTGACTCTGCTTGCACACCACACTTGCTGCTCTAGATGCTGGGACACTGGGGCATTTCCAGCTGGGACACAGACAAAAGGAGGAGATAGCAGAGCCTTGGTTACCACCGGAGCAATTCAGGACAAATAATTAGAGGCTTTCATGGCTAATTGGATCTGTACTGTCAATCCAGGACAGGAGATGCCTTAACCCACACTGCCTGCCTGAGATTGCTAAGCAGGCCATAAATAAACTGCAGCACTGGTCCAAAGCTCATCAGCCTTCAGCTTCCAGCCTGTGTGCTCCCTGCTGGCCCTGCTACATCACAGCCTGTCCAGCAGGGCACTCCAGCTCCCCTGCCCTTCTCCACGGCCTCCCAGCCATGCCAGGACACCTGGAGTCCACCTGGGCTAGCTGGGAGGCCTCCAACGTGCTGACCTCAGCATGTCATGGCTGGCTTGAACAAGAAGCTGCAGTTTTCAAACTGAAGTCAAAGGGTGAGTGAAGAAGAGGCTGGGAAGAGCCAGAGTCAGAGATCAGGGCTAGCAGGGACTGGCAGCCCAAGGTGTTCTCCAGGAAAGGCTTGTGAGCTGGCAGTACCCAGACTCAAACCTGCCTGTTTGCAGTTACAGGACAAGGCTCCATTCCCATTTGCCAGCTCACTCTCAACCTGAGAGTGAGCTCAGTCCTTTCCTTCTCTGCCCAAACCTCCCTTCCAGATCCTGGGAGTGCTGCTGCTTGAAGATAAGATGTACAAGCACAAACAAACACCTTCCCATGACTGCCAGGCACCCAGACCCTTCCCCCTGAGCACCTTCAGCATCTGATGATCTTCAGGGAGGCTGGGTGCCTGAGCTCATGCCCTGTGTGCAAGGCTGGGAGCCATGCAAGGAAACACAGCAAAGAGAAATGGCTTGTGCTGCCTGGGACCACAACCTGCAGGACTTCTGCCTCTGCCAGGGGAAAGCCGGGCACGGGACACGTAGGAAGGCAAAGTCACAAAAAGGACAGGGCCAGGCAAAAATAGAATAACCTACTTGAAAGTAGGACAACATCACTAAGGAGTAGGACATCTGGTCACTGCAGCAGGAGGAGCAAATGCAGAGCAGGCAGCTTGGCCACGCACGTCTCACCTGATGGAGACAGCCCAGGGCAGATGTGCGGTGTGCCCAGGCAAACAGCTGGAATGTGCAGTCCCCAGCCAAAGCAGAGCAGCTCTCAGTGTCTCTGAGAAGGCTTCTAGACTTGCTGCTGCCAGTCCTACCTACCTCAGTCTGCCTGTCCTACCCAGAGCAGTATCCACCCCCAGGAGCCTGTGGGATGTGAGCCCACACCAACAGCTGATCCCTTCCACCTGATTTGCTAAATGCAGGGTTTTGCAAGAAATGATCACCAAAAAAACAAAACAGAAGGAGATTCCCCATGTGCCAGACCACTGACATGCCAAAACACGTTTAATGCTCCCTGCTCCAAGGCCATCCCTCCCCTGGCTCCAGCCCACCCCCCTCTGCTGGACTCCTTGGCCCCCAGCGCCTTCCCCCAGCCAGGCCAACAGCTCCCAGCAGAGCACAGGTCAGAAAGGACATGGTTAACAGGTGATTAAAACTTATCACTGAGCTTGTATCAGCATCTTCACAAGCTCCACAGGCCAGCTGCAGCTAGGCCAGGCAGGATGGGTGTTTTGGAAGGAAAGGAGAAAGTGACTGCTGCAGATAGCGAGCTCATCACAGGAGCCCCAGTGCTCCTTGCAGAGAGGAGTTAACACCACATTGCTGCTCCTGGGCCAGTTTCCTACCCAGCCTTGGCAGGACAGGCAGTTTTCTTGGCTTAGGACCCTGTGCTGGAACGGAAACTCAGAGCATCAGGTCTCAGGACACCATTCAAAGCCCTGCTCCTTGTTCCTGCTCTCAAAGGAGGCAGTAGGAAAGCATCCAGGTCCCTTTCTAGAAAGCTTTCAACCTCTCCCCTCCAGAGGAAGGTCTCCCTGCCTGGTGTGGTAAACTCAGACTTGCCAAAAGCAGTGTGAGACAGCCTTGAGGTGAGGAGTGACCCTCAGCATCCCCCTCAGCTGAGGTCAGTGTTTCTGGACTAACCTGATGGCTGAGCTCACCCTGAGGAAAGCCAGAGAGATCATTTTGCCAGTATCCCCCTGTCAGATCCCTTTTCATCTGTCACCCACAATGATCTTCTGCCTGCCCTGCATTGAGTTGAGGAGCTCAGCCCCTCACTCTGAGCCAGGGGGGTCTGCACACCAGCCTGGAACAGAGCTGAGAGGTGAAGAAGGGTTCCTCTAGTCTTTGCTAGGGCTGGTACAGTGGCTTTCAGAGAGGAGAAGGCTTTTGGGGTAGAAGGAGGGGTCAGGCAGAGCAGGTTCAGGCAGCAGTGAGGCAGGAGGATGGTCTGCCTTGGCCTGTGCTGCAGCAGATGTGACAGCCCTGCCCCAGCAGGAGCAGTGTGGGACAGGAGGTGCTGGGTGAAGCCCAGGGGTGACAGAAAACACAGGGACAAACACAGAAGAGACCACAACCTCCAGCCCAGGGCTGCCTGGGTCCCATTTTGGGGTCAGGGATGGGGAGGGGATGATGCTTTGGGCTCCCAGCAGTGAAGTTCAGTTTGCCAGAGCAGGGTGCAGGCACAGCTGGCTCTGAGCTCTCTGCAGGGGCACAGCCTGGCTGCCCACAGCCACTCTCCACCTCAGCCAGCCCAGGGAGCAGCCCAGAACCACCACTCCCTCACACTCAATCCAGCAACCATTTTCCTGCCACACTGCTGCCAACTGCTGCCAGGAAGAAGAAGCAGAAGTGCTCACTCTGGGACAATGGTTTTTTAACTCAGGTTCTCTTTCATCCCATGCAAAGGCATTTCAACTGAGGAACCACCTCAAAGCCACAGTGAAGAACTTAATTCTGATGTGGCCAACATTTTCCTTTAATTAAAAAAGATATTTCAGAAAAGCAACCTCATTTATCAAACATTCTAATTCCCAGCCTGCCCTCTATCTCCCCCAAGGTATATCTGCAAAGGGATATACCTTGGGGTAAATCCAAGATATATGTGTTACCCCCAGCAGGAGGGATGGGGTGCTCCTGGGCTGTGTTACCCCATGCAGATGAGCAGATGAGCTCCACCCTGATCAAAACTACCCACAGGGACTGACTTGAGGCTGAGGACTCCTCATAGCACCAGAAGGCTGCTCCTCACACCAAGAGCTTCCCATCCCTCAGACACAGCAGCCCATGCCTGCAAATCTGCCAAGACCATGCTCATTTTACTGCCTGGAAAGGCCTGACACCTTCCCAGGGCAATTGCTGTCCCTCAGGCCAAGATGACCTGCAAGGCAGCTTCACTGGGGTTGTCCACACCACAACTTTCTGTTTCTGCTTCTCAGCCTTCCCCCTACAGCAGGGCACTGCAGCAAACACTTATCTGAACAAAGGAACGGGCCTGCCGGGGATGCTGCTCCTCTGGCTCTGTTTCACACACCCCTGGTTGTTTCTGACAGCCAGCTGAGCCTGCTCCCTCACTCAGAAGAAAGCTGGAGACACACTGGACAAGGAAGCAGCTGGCCAGGAGCCTGAGTGCAGAAAAATCCTTGCAGCAAACTCTCTGTCAGGCCTCAAATCCTCCAGAACCCCTGCACCGGGTCCTTCCCTGAACAGCCTGAGAAGAATTGCAGCTCTGAGATAGCGTGAGACCACTTGAGCACAAACTTAATCCCTCAGTGCTCCAGCCTGGAGGCTCTCAGGGAAGAAGAGCCGCCTTCCAGCTCAGCTCCTGTCGCTTCTCCCAGCAGCACTTGTAAGAGGATGCTGTTTCCAGGGGTGGTCGCTCCAGCCTCAGGCACTGCTGGGCTTGCAGAGAGGTGGGCGTGCAGCGCCTTGAGCAGCCTGTCCTGCACCCTGCTGCTGATCCAGGGGATGGCACGGCCGGGGGAGCACCCCCAGCCCTCCTGCCCGGGGTAACACAGCTCGGGGGGCACCCCAGCCCTCCTGCCCGGGGTAACACAGCCCCAGGAGCACCCCCAGCCCTCCTGCTGGGGGTAACACAGCCCCAGGAGCACCCCCAGCCCTCCTGCACAGGGGTAACACAGCTCGGGGGTGACCCCAGCCCTCCTGCTGGGGTAACACAGCCCCAGGAGCACCCCCAGCCCTCCTGCCCGGGGTAACACAGCTCGGGGGGCACCCCAACCCTCCTGCCCGGGGTAACACAGCCCCAGGAGCACCCCCAGCCCTCCTGCCCGGGGTAACACAGCCCCAGGAGCACCCCAGCCCTCCTGCACAGGGGTAACACAGCTCGGGGGTCACCCCATCCCTCCTGCCTGGGCTGAGCACCCCATCCCTCCTGCAGGGGGTAACACATGGTACACAGGGTAATCTAAAAACTCACCATTTCCTCTTTTTTTTTTTACATTTATTTTTTTATGATTAACTGGAACCAATGTAGTTCACGTCAACTGAAATATTTCATTTACATTTCTACTTTTCCAGAAAGAAATATTCTTTCTAAGTGACTTGCACTAATAATGTCAGTTCAGGGATGGGTCCCTGGACAGCACCTTCCACCTGGCTCCGTGGGGAGAACCTGGGATGCAGGAGCCCCCCATCCCTCCTGCCCGGGACTAACACAGCTCGGGGGCATCTCCTTCCCTTCGGCACAGGGCAGAAGGACAGCACAGCCCGGGGCACCCCGTTGTTTCGGCACGTGGGACAGCACAGCCCCAGGAGCACCCTCTTCTCTCTGGCACGGGGACAACACAGCCCGGGGACACCCCCATCCCGGCAACACGGGGACAACACAGCCCGGGGATACCCCCATCCCTCCGAGGACAGCACAGCCCCGGGAGCAACCCCTTCTCCCCATCGTGGGGATAACACAGCCCGAGGGCACAGAGAATAACACAGCGGATAGCACGGGGGGGCACCCATAACCCTACAGCATGTGGGGGACACAGCCCGGGGACACCCCCATCCCTCGAGCACGGGGACAACACAGCACAGGGACACCCCTATCCCTGCAACACGGGGATAACACAGCCCGGGGGCACCCCCATCCCGGCAACACGGGGGTAACACAGCACAGGAACACCCCCATCCCGGCAACACGGGGACAACACAGCCCGGGGATACCCCCATCCCTCCGAGGACAGCACAGCCCCGGGAGCAACCCCTTCTCCCCATCGTGGGGATAACACAGCCCGAGGGCACAGAGAATAACACAGCGGATAGCACGGGGGGGGGCACCCATAACCCTACAGCATGTGGGGGACACAGCCCGGGGACACCCCCATCCCTCGAGCACGGGGACAACACAGCACAGGGACACCCCTATCCCTGCAACACGGGGATAACACAGCCCGGGGGCACCCCCATCCCTCGAGCACGGGGATAACACAGCACAGGGACACCCCCATCCCTCCGGCAGAGGGATAACACAATTCCGGGGGCACTCCCATCCCTCCAGCAGGAGGGATAACACAATCCAGGGACACCTCTATGCCTCCGGCATGAGGATAACACACCGTGGAGGCACCTCAATCCCTCCAGCACGGGGGATAACACAGCCCCAGGGCCATCCCCATCCCTCCGGCATGAGGGACAACACAGCCCGGCTATCTCCCCCATCTCTCCGCCACTGGTGTGCCATAAACCCGGCAGCACCTCCATCCATCCATCCATCCATCCATCCATCCATCCATCCATCCATCCGTCCATCCCCCGGAGCCGGGAGCTGAACCGCCCTCCCGACCGCACCGCTCCCGCGGGGCGGAGATGCTGCTCCGGACGGGAGGGATGCGCTCACTCCTCACTCACTCCTCACTCACTCCTCGCTCACTCCTCGCTCACTCCTCGCCCTCTTCCCTCTCTCCCCTCGCTCTCCCCTCGCTATCTCCTCGCTCACTCGCTCTCTGCTCTCCGCTCGCTCTCCGCTCTCTCTCCCCTCTCCCCCCTCTCCCCTCTCTCCCCTCT
>VZRH01005651.1:1765405-1797486 GCA_013397555.1 Urocynchramus pylzowi | reverse complement strand
TTTTTTTAGGGAAACAGAAACAAATAGGTTCCTTGTGAGAAAGGTGTGAGCTGCCTAAATTGAGAAACTATCCCGTCTTTAAAAGCTCCCAAGCCCCAAAATTATTTTATTAAAAAGGACATCGAGGAACAAATTTCTGATGTTGTTATGGCAACAGAAATAGTTGGGTGGCAATGTGGGTATCCAGAACGTCAAGACTGTAAGAAACCAGCAAAATAAGAAGTGTGTTGTATTTGGAAAAACAAATTGAACGATGGTGGCCAAGTCTTACACTTCTTTCATTCAGTGTAATCCCCATTTTCTTCTGTCCAGCCATGCCGACAGTGCCTTAACGAAGGTGCCAGCAAGTCATTACAGTATTTATTGCCCTTAAATGCGACCTGAGATTTCAGTTTGTTATTTTTTTGCCGTTGACATACTAGAAGGGTATTTCCTTATGTTTTATATTTACTCCTTCTTCAATGGCTCCACCTTTTTTTTTTCTTTTATTTTCTTTTTTTTCTGCCTTTCTGTAGCGACACGTGCTCCAATCCCTTTTTGTCCCCGCGCTCCCTACCTCGCCTGCCACAGGACCGTCGGCAATCCCCCTGTAAAAACAGCCGGACCTACTCCCCTTAAACCTCCGCGATATTAAAATTTCACCACCCGCTTTCATTTCGTTCTAGCTGAGGGAGCCCTGAAACCGCAGCCCCGTATCCCCTAGTTTAGAAACAGTCAAAGTATTTGGGAAGCTCGCGGGTCCCTACTGTAACACGCTTCAGGGACCTTTTGTACAGCAGCCGAATAAGATGAATTTGCCAAGTTTCAAATTTCAGGGGCAGGCAAGACATTTGTAAGTCGGTGGTTTTGTTATTCTGGAAAAGTTCTTTGATTTGCAGCCTTTTTTTTTTTTTTTCTTTTTACCTTACTTTTAATAAAAAGGAGATGGAGTGTGACATTAAGCAATTTTACAGCATTAGCAGCTTTGGGCTGTAAACAAAAACAAACGAATCCCGCTTACTTTCAGGCTCAGAAGTTTGCTGTCTGTCGGTCCTAAACTGGGGACTCGATCCTACGGGACGTTATTCAAGCAAAGTACGGCTTGAAGTCTCGGAGAGTTGTGTCTGAGTAAGTACCCGGGAATCAGCCCCTCTGCCTGCTGGAAAAGAGAAGTGCTGGTTATCCCCTTTTAAAGTTCTTTAAAAGAATGCGGTCTTTTAAAATGCTGTCGCAAAGACTTCATCCTAAAGCTTTTGATTTGCTGTCAGATTGCCTCGCTAAGGCAGCGTTCCTGATGCAAAAACTGGAGAGCAAAAGAGAAATTAATGGGGTTTTTTGAGTAAGGCTGTTTTTTTTTTTTTTCTTTTACATTTAAAAACATCTCCCCCTCCAAATAAAACAAACCAAAACAGCCTTTTATCGAAGCATCTGATTTTAATTTGATGTGATTTTTGTTTCAAGGTTCTTTTAAAAATTAAAACATAGCCCAGTCAATGATTTGAGCTTCAATTTTCAGCATTTTACAACGTAAGATTACTTGACATTATTTAATTGGACATGAGGGTGTAATACAGGAATTTCCGTTATGTGATGGATTAATTGTTTTCCTAATACTTTAAAGGCTGAGATCCAAACATTTTTCCATTCTATTGCAAAATTAACTGCAATAAATCTGTCAGACCCAATTATTCATTTAAAACATTCCACACTGATTAAATCTGCACATTTGCCTGCGTGCAAGTGCGAGCGAGGGAGAGGAGGTGTGCGCGGAGGGGGGAGTCCAGGTTTATTCCCTCTCCTTCTCCAAACGGTAGTGGTGCTAGGAACGAGTCCATTAAATTTAACCTGGAAAATATGAGTAGCTAAATAGTCTAAGGAGAAGATGAAGATTATGTGGATGCACGTCCCTGAGCCTCCCTGCCATATCTCCTCCTCGCTGCCAGGTCCGGACAGGCAGAAGCGTCACATTTGGGTGTTTGATGCTGTTTGAAAAGATCATATTTTACTTCTAGTGCAGATGGGGTTCTTGATTTTTTTTTGTTTTGTTTTGTTTTGTTTTTCTTCAGTTTGTTGATGTTTTCAAAGTCTCTAAACAAAGTCAGATGTATTAACAGTCTTATTAACAATGTTAAAATGGAATTAACAGCTTGTGGATACCTCAGGAGTACAATAGCATGTCAGCCTACCCTGCCCCCTTATAAATCGCGTCCCGCTGTCTTTCTTTTGTTTCGTGCCCAATCAGCAAACTAAAGTTTTGTTGAGACAGAAGGGCAGTTCAAGTGTTCCTGCTCCGGCGGAGGAGGAGCGGCGGTGGGCTTTCTCCTCGGCCCCGGCGAGGCCCCCATGTGAGCGAGAGAGCGAGCGGGGAGACGGAGCGACCCCCAAACCTGCAGGCCGGGCTCTGCTGACCCGCCTGCCTCCCTGACCTCTGCCGTCCGGTTTTGTCAGTTTAAAAGGCTTTGCCGAGGTTGTAGTTTACTTTTATGGGCCTTTCAGCGCGGCTACAAAAGCTTTTGTTTATTTTAGATGTAGCGCGGTTCAGATTTCTATTAATCTTCATATAACTTCGGTGGCTTTGCCTCTTCTGTAAGGGTTCGTCGCTGAAATGGTGCCGTGCCTGGTCTGAGGCAGCCAACATCGGCTGGGTAATTGCAGCGAGTTTGGGGACTTTCAGAAATAATTTGCCTCTGAGAGTGGAAATTAGCACCAACACATGCTGTTGTTCAACTGGATTTCATCATCATTTGGGTTCAGCGCTAAGGAAAGACTTTTGTTTTACCTTTTACTTGCTTGAGCTTTTACTTTTTTACAATAGAACTCTTCAGAAGCGTTGCCCACCCAAATTCAGTGCAAAGCAAACATTTAAGAAGATCTAAATTTTTTCATGTGGCTAGAATTACCTTGGGTTAATTTGCATAGAAAATTTATGGGGCACTCTTAAGCGTTTTCCTTTATGGTAATTGTATTTTTGCTCATTTCCTCCAAGTATTTACAATTCCTCCTAGAAGAGCAGAGCATTACCAGGCGGGCACTCATTTCACGTCCATTTACCAGTCAAAAAATCTAGGCGCAGACAGGTTGCAGCTCACCTAAGGACTGCAAAACATTCTCAAGCCCAAAATGGAAAATGCAATCCCTTTTGTTGGGGTACTCAGGCCCCAGGTGCCTTTGGCCAGCCCCACAGGCTGCCCCAGCTCTGGGGTTCCCACCCCACTGGCTCCGTGGCCCCACAGCTGCCCACTGTGCCTGCTGGAGGAGCACCTGCGCTCCGTGGTGCCCCAAAGCAGGCAGTGTCTGTGTCCAAAGGCTGCTGTCTGAAGCACTAGTTTTGTCTCTGTCAGCCCCTCATACTGTGCCCTCTCTGAAGTAATTTGGCCAAGCTGGACTCTGCTTTTCCCCTGCTGTCCTTGGGCTTCCCAGTGCTGGCTCCCCCTGTGTCCCCACGTGCACCCCACAGATCAAGGTGCTCTGCTTTTGCTTTCCATGTGGGTAGCAAAGGGATGCTTGGTGTCCAGTGTCAGAGCTGCAGCTGGACTGCCTGGCCCTCTTTGTCTCTTTCCTCTCTTGTGTGTGTTCACCCTCAAACCCCAGCCTAAATCCCTGCCGCCCTCCCTTCCCTGCCCTTCAGTTTACACAGCTGTTCTGTAAAGGGAGGAGATGATACCAAATGCAATGCAAATGGATTGGTAGCCTGTGGGCCATTTGATTCCACTCTGGTGCACACCAAGCATGGCTTGCCCACCACAACACATGAAAATGTTTACCCTTTCTGCAGATTGTGTCCTTGAGAAGGTGTGCAATGATGAGGATTGAGTTCATTATTTTCTTAACTAACCAGTACAAAAACTCTCTCACAGGGAAACTTGTACCAGTTTTGCACTTATAAAACCCAGTACATTGTCTTAATATGGAGAGAACCAGAGTGATAAAGACTAAATTGTAGAGGAAAAAATGTATCTTATTAGTAGTATAGCTTAATTTACTGTATTGTAAAAATATTATATTTAATAGGCCATATAATAATATGAAAGTATATAGAATATAGTATTTTCTTTCAGCTTATTTGAACTGCTCTGTGCCTATTTTTGCACTCCAAAGGTTTTACATCAAAAATTTACAGAAAAAAGATGCATTTTCATCTTATTTTAAAGTTGATTAACCTGATGAAACTGACAAACAAAGAAAAATTTATAAGTAGGTGCTAGTTTACTTACAGAGAAAAAAATGAATGCCCATTTTTGGGGGAGCAGATTCGTTTTTATGCAGCATCTGCTGAGAGAACAAACACATCTTTTGTCTGACTCCTAGGAACTTCATAAACAGTGTTTATTGAAAATATTTGTTGAGAAAATATTTGTTGTTGATTGAAATGGTGCATTATAAAAATGACATTAGTACTTTGCACTTTTTGTCATCTTCCAAAACCTGGGCATCTCAAAGTGTCTCAGAGAAGCAGTGCTCCCAGGAAAGGTGCTTAGGAATGCCTGGGCGAGCTCTGCTGGTCACCCTCTGCTCATGGGTGCTGCTCTTGGCATTGGCCATTGCCATCACCGGGGCATGGACTGCCCATCAGTTGCTGTGCTTCTGTCATTGTGGTGATAAACCTCATTTATTTTAGTAGCAGACCGACAGCAATGGAGGAGTGCAGAGTAGCAGGGCAACCCTTGCTGGCTCACCTTCACAGGGCACCAAACCCAACACTCAGAGGTGCTGAGACCTTCCCGAGGGGTGACTTCAACAGACTGGTGGCTGCTGCTTGCCAGCATCAGCCCTGGCGTCATTTTGTTGTACAGAAGCTTAGTTTCATGTGTGATTTTTCCAGGTTCCTTTATTTCTCTACTTATACAGAGATCATCTTCCCACTAGAAATCTCCTGAAAGAAGGTTTAAGAATAACCATGTTTCCCCCTTCTTATGTCTATTCTTTATAATTTGTAGCAAGTTCCTATTTTGAGGAATATAGTACAGTTTGTTAGCTTTTAATGTGTGGAAGTTTTGTATATGGAGCTATGTGGAAACTCATGATCTGTTTCGTCATCTCGATGAGCTGTCAATGATGCCCACAGGAGTTTGCACGAGTTCGCTGAAAGGAGACCCCTACAAACTACACAACATTTTTTTTTAAAAAAAGGAAACAACAAGCAAATTTAGTGCCACTTATTTAAAAGCAGTTTTAAGTGACAGAATATATTATCTATTTGCTTGCCCATTTGGGTCCAAATAATTCCCATACAAAATTGTATGCTGGAAATTGCACCATAAGAACGGGGTCAAAGAAGTGCTACATTCTTGATCCAGAAGAATGTACCCACATATTCCATTTTACAAGTGCAAAGAGGTAATTTACCATTACTGAAGGTAAAATCAAGATACTGAAAAAAAATCTTTCCAGGATTTAGCCTTTATACAAATGTCTCTATTTGAAAGAAGATAAAATATTATACAGTGTGATGCTATCTTTTATTGATGTCTAAAACTACTAACTAGCACCTTTTGGTCATATTTCCTGCTGATACATCTGGGGAGCCTCTTGCAGCTGTTGGAGGTAGGCAGGATGGAAAGAAGGACTCAGTTTTAGTGAAAAGTGGCTATACAAGAGAGGTGGTGGTCACTTGTTGTCTGGAGAAAAGGATGAGGCAGAGTCAAACCCCTTAGAGAAGCCCCTTCCCTAAGACCTCAGAAAAGACTGACAGATGTCCATAGAAATCTTTCCTTTTCCCTTAACAGTAGGAAAAGTGAGTATGTGGCTTTGTGGGAGGAGGAGAGGGTATAGCTTTGATGGGTGCCAGTTTTGGGCTTTTTCTTCCTTTTGGTGAGCTCCATACATGTTGGGGCAGTGTGGGGGTCAGGGTATGTGCCAAGGGCAGAAGCTGCCAAGGGTGGAATATCCCATCTTTCCTGCAGAGCAAAAGAAGCACTGTGACACAGAGAGCACTGTCCTGAGCACTGGGGCACGACGGTGCTTGAGAACCACATTGTCCATTGAATCACTTGCCAGGTGCTCAGCCGAGAGGAGGGAGGCACTTGGACCAAAGTCCCAGGAGCTTCACCAGACTATTCCTCACCTCTATACTTAAATCCACCTGGCTAAGCTTTTCTGAGGAAAATAGTTGTGTTCATATTCAGTGTTCATCTGTCCTGGCTGATTTATTTACCTTTCCCATGCCAGGCAAGTTTTACTGAAGACATCCTGCAGGTTAACTAGTTGCAGGTGATTTTTTGTTTCACATGGCTTCTGCCCTTGCAGTGAGGTGGCCAGAAGGAGGTGCAACCAAGGAGGCTGCATTTCATCTGCAGGCAGATCTGCCATGGGGCAGGTGCAGGTGAGCCATGGCTTAGGAAAAGAGGGAGGTTGTGGCTGCCAGAATGGCACTTTGGCTTTCCCAATCAATGGAAGAGTCCTATCGCATAAATTCTTTACTATCACTTTATTTCTATGAAAACATACTCATGGTAGGAATGCTGTCTCACAATGTGTGATCTATATAGGTGTACCTCTCAAGAGATTTTTCCCTAGAGGAATAATACTTTAATAATGTATGTAAAAGGTACGAGATGCATTTTGAAGGTGTAGTACTTTCAAGTCTGTATTTTTTTCCTATTGCAAGATGATTTTTAGATGGAAACTTGAGAAAACCTTGCAAATGAGACTGCTGGTTTATTTATTTATTTGTTTCATTTCAGCTGAGACAGATGGGATTCTCGGATCATGCACTGTTAAGCCTTCCTTTGGAATTCGCGCCACTGCGGCCACAGAGCCCAGATGGTGCTTAAATCTGTCATTTTTTAACAACCCGACTTTCTTAATTTTATATCCAAACACATTGAGCATTCAAAGTGATTAATTACTGTCCAGATATGTCTGTGCTGCAGCAATTTACTCGTGTGTGCCAAAGATCATTTCGTTTTGGAGTAGGTAGTTTGGTGAGGGCTGAGTGGGTGGCAAGAGACTCACCAGCAGACACTTTATGGTGGAGGTAGCAGCACAGTGCTCCTTGTATCATCCTCCCATGGCAGCAGCTTAGCAAAAAGTTTCTGTAAGTAAGACAGGGTTTTTTTCACATGGACATTTTACAGCTTCTCTAGGGAATTTTCACTATTGCATGGAAGCTGTAGTCTCACCAAATCTTCTATTTCCCACCAAAAGGGAATTTTTTTGTTGGCTGACACATACCAACATTATTTTTTCAGGATTTTAACTCCAGACACTAGAGGCGTGGCCAAGATTATAATGGCCAAGTATTTAGCAAGAGAAAACTGAAGAGTTTTCATCAAGAAGCAGACCTTGCTCCAGAGGGTTTTGTTTGGGATTTTTTAAAAGTGGTTATTTTTCTGAAGGAGTTTAAATATTTGCAAGTCCAACACTTGCATTAACTTTCATGCTTGCAGCAGCTGCCATCAATTTTTCAATTTTGCAAATGAGGGAAGAGCTGATGCTGCATGTTCCATGCCACTCCACCTTTACAGCAGACATCAATATAGCCTGTCAAAATCCCTGGATCTGTGCCCTTTGACTGAGCACCATTAGGCAACCACCAGAATAACCAGAAGGTTATTCTTGGGTGTTACTGCATATTGTTCATTTGGTTGTGTGAGTTTGGTGCAGATGGAAGTGCAGTTTCAAAAAACCCAGAGAAGTGGGAGCTTTCTCCAGCCTTAAGTCAGCCAGAGTTTCTAGGACTTCAGTCTTCTTTGTGAAGGAATTGTGGTGCTTGTGCTATGTTAAACACCAGCAAAGCAAATTTATCTGACTGTTCCCATGCTGGGCGACACTGGTCAGAGTCAGGCTGTGTCACTTCTTCACACAGTCTTTATACTTGCACAGCCTAAACTGTTCACGCCGCTGTTTCGTGTCTTACGCACCGTGCACGCCACTGCTGAGGGCCATTTTATGCTCAAGAGCAATTTCCACTTCTTTAAGGTGTAGAAGTTTAGCAGTGATGAGTTTGGGCTCTTCTCAAAAACCTAGAAAAGGCACTTCTCCTCACCAGATCAATACACTTTAAAAGGAGACTGAGTGCAGTCAGTCTGAATGCTCCCGATTTGATACTGTAGCTTCTGTTATTTAACGCGCTGCTGTAGAAGGCTTTTGTTCCACAGGCAGATACATCTTGGAAGAGACATTTCCCCTGTTACAGTTCAGTTGAATTTAATTACCATTAGTAATTACAGACTGGTGTCACTGCTGCAAAATTGACAATTAATATTAAAAAGCTAATGTATAGGATTAAAAAAAGAAAGTTCTTTGGAGGAGGGAGGTTCCTCACCACCAAAGCCCAGTGCTGCATCATAGCATTGCTATCATAGCATTGCTTCTGGAGCATTGAATTTCACCTCTTTCACGTCCAAATTTTCCTTCCATCTTCTAACACATTCTAGGAGGTCTTACAGTAATTATATGAAGTTGCACCAATGCTTTGATTTTTTTTTTTTTTTTTTTTTTTTGTGGTTTATGATTTCATAAGGCAGGAGAAGGCTGAGCAGGCTCTGGTTTTTAGGAGGAGAGATTTATTGGCTTTCTGGGCAAGGAGTTCAAGTTACTGTGTGTTTCCTCACTCTCTTACTGGTGATACAGATATCTAGCATGACATTTTTCAGACAGGCTAAGGGTTAGAAAGGATTTTTTTCTGTCCTTTCTGGTTTGTACTCCGCAGTGTACTGAGAGGTGCTTACAAAGACACCTTCTATAGAATTGAAATATTTGGTTAAATTTTAATGTAAGTTATAAACCTATAGTTTATATAAAATGGATGGATAAGCCCTTAACCTAACCCCACTCTAAAAAACCTGCTCTGCATAATTAGTACTAAATTAGAATAATTCTGGTTAGTATTTCTTTTTTTTCTATTTTTTTTTATTTTTATAAATAATTCAACTTCATAGCAACTCTATAAGCTATAAATAACATCAAATTAATTAAATCTTTAGTTTCCATTGAGTAAATCCCAGTGGTGTGATGGGAACTTATTCTTCATTCAGAAGGTTCAGTTCTCTACTCATGTTGCTCCTGAGTACCTAAGTTTCAGTAGTCCATTAAGTGCCTGTACTAAGCATCAGCAGTCACTTCTGCACTTTCTAGGTGCCCCTAAAATGTAATAATTGTAGTTTCTTAGACAATGGAAGGGACAGTTTTGTGCAATTTTTTTGCTCTCTTTCATTTAATAGAAACACAGGTAAATTTACATCCCTAGCTTCAATCCTATTTTGTCCTTCCTGTATAAAGAAAAATGCCTTAAGTTCCATGGGAAAGTCCTGATTTCCATTGCCTTTATTTGCAGGTAGATATAGAAAGTCATTGTACTATAGAAGAAGTGCTACCAGCTATTTTTCAAAATACCTGAAATTCACGGCAATTTCACTCTGAGGGAAATTACTGCTGTTGACACATTAATATTGTTTGGTTTTGACACAGAGATAACTTGGAATATCTCTACACCATCTTCCTTAAATCTTGTTAGCCAAAGGGCGACCTGGCATTGCTCACCCCCTTCTGACACTTCAAATGCCTGAGTGTGTCTCCTCCTTGGTGTGTACCCCTCAGGAAATCCAGAGGTTTGATCTAACTGCTCAAAATATAGAATCTTTTGGAGAAAGAAGTAAAAGTTAAACCAGGTTATCTAATGAAAATTCCAAAACACAATAAAAGGGATAAAACTCCCAAGACCTTGGTTCCTATTCACCTTTAAAAAAGAGATGACTCCACAGACTCATAGAATCACAGAATGGTTTGTGTTGGAAGGAACCTTAGTTCCACCTAGTTCCAACCCCCCTGCCGTGGGCAGGGACACCGTCTGCTAGACCAGGCCCTGAACACTTCCTGGGATGGGGCATCCACAGCTTCTCTGGGCAACCTGGGCCACTGCCTCACCACTCTCACAGTTAAGAGTCATCAGATTCATCTTATTTCAAATCTGTCAGCTTCTATCTCAGTTATTCAATGCTGAAGGACAATATTCCTATCAAAATCTGTGTTAGGCTATGATGCCATTTTCACCAGTCCTCTGTCAGGGCACAATATAAAACTTTAATGGGAAAAACTGCAAAACAATTTGCTTTTTTCCTGAGCATACTTTTGTCATGGGAACAAAACGTGGTGAGGAAAAAGTGTACCGACTCTGCCTAGGGCTCCTCTCTCCTTTCTCTGGGAGCACTTCTTCCCAACACCCCAAATGCTGGACTCTCCAGGATGCTGCTCTGATCACAAAAAAAAAAAAAAAAAAAGCTGTCTTTCACAAGTGAGTCTTTTAAACCTTTTGCTAATGAGTTCCCAAGTGCTTTTTGGCCATAGATATTAAAGCTTGTGTGTTTGCGATTTCCCTGGCAAGCTGCCGTTCGTAAAAAGGATATAGTGTTTTCTTGGTCCTTTGCCCAAAGTAATTTTGCAAGGAACTGTAAGTGCATTTAGTACATGTCATTCATTGGAGAGAAGTCATTGTAATTGCATTTGATCACAATCAGTTTATGGCTCTTTTATCATGTTTTCATGCTGCATATCTACTCAAACATCACAGCAAAACTTAATGGCTACTGTTTTACTTCTGCGTAAAACATTTTATGGCCTTTTTGTGCAGCACACATTAGGTTTCAATCACCATTGCCCCATAGAGAGAGAAAAAAAGTTGGATGAAGAACTATCAAAAGTCCTTAACTACATAAAATTTTATTTTAGGTCAACTTCCCATAAAAGATATTAAATGTATTTTGTGGTTTATTCTGCACGTTAACAATTTTAGAGGAGCTGCAATATTTCGGGGGAAGCAGTATGAAAGGGGGAAGTTAATTCACAGAAGATGTTTTACATTTGGGGTAGTTTTCCTTTGAAAAAGGATGGATTTGAATGTGGAAGGGGTGGCTGGAGAATACTGATGGTGCATTCTTGAAGCGGCATTAAAAGCTCACTGTTGCCTCCACAAAATTCAGATTTCTGAAATTCTGCTGAGCGTTTTTAATAATTGCTTTAAATTTTTGATGTTCCATTCATAAAATCCAGCACAATTCTCGTGCCTTAAATTATATCTTCGGCTGCCTGAGTGCTGCTGAAGTTCCCAGCTGAAAAGTTTAATTAAAAGGGAAACTTTGACATGCTGCTGAGAAGATTAGTTCACATTAGAATGGTGAGATAAAACAAAATTTACTTCTAATCTAATTAACACCAATTAAAAGATGTAAAAGAATTTGCATCAGCCAATTGTTAATTATGCATCAATTTGCCTTTCCTGTGACAAAAAAAAAGCAAAACATGACCTGTTTTGTTTTAGGATACCTATAGTGTGATGATATTGCCACAGTCATTTTTCATGTGAATTGGCTAAGATGGTAACACTTGCTTTGCATCGTCCTAGTGCTTTGGTTTGTGTTCAAGACTTTAGCAGAAGGTTATTTCAGCTTAATTGGTCTGTAGCTTGAAAACTGTATGTAGGGATGATGGAAACACAACAAAAATCCCAGTTTTACAGAAATCTATTGCATGTATGTATATGCTTCCTCTCCTTAAATGTGATAGTTTGGAGGTGTGAGAGGGGCATGCTGTCCACTTCAAAATTTGTCTGTGTATTTACACATGCTCATATTTATCTTGATTCGTGTTTATAAGATTATAGCTGGGATTGTCTGGTAATAAATATGGGTTTATTCCACATGCCTTGACTATGCTTTTATGAATGATGTAGTATTTTGGGAGAAGTGGTATGGCTAGTGAGCTTCTCAATTTGCTTCCAGGTGGAAGGCTGAAGGTATTTCATCACAGTATGGAAGGCACTTGCTGCATGCTTAAAAAGTTCTTTTTTCATTTTATGTGCATTTGATTTTTTAAAAATTGTTTCTAGTTTTGCAGCTTTACATTTTAAACAAGATGTTGAGTTCAGTATGAAGAAAAGATCTAGAGAAGACAAGGGACTGGAGAGTAAGTCCTGTGAGGAGCATCTGAGGGAGCTGGGCTTGTTTAGTCTGGAGAAAAGGAGGCTCAGGGGAGCCCCTGCAAGTGCCTGAAAGGAGGGTGTAGCCAGGTGGAGGTCGACTCTTCTTCCAGGCAACAAGTGATTCCATGACAGAAAATGGGCTCAAGCTGCCCTAGGGGAGGTTCACGTTGAACATCAGGGGGAATGTCTTCACAGAAAGTGTTGCTAAACCTCGGCATGGACTGCCCATGCAGGTGGTGGAGTCACCATTCCTGGAGGTACTCAAGAAATCACTGAACATGGTCTTAGTGCCATGGTCTAGCTGACAAGATGATGATCAGTCAAAGGTTGGACTTGATAATCTCAGAGGTCTTTTCCAACCTAAATGATTCTGTGATTCTGTGATTCTGTGACTGAATTGTTTGCATACTGTTAGCTACATTTATTTTGATTGAGGTTGTCATATTACTATTTTTTATAAAAAAGTACTTTTTTTGGTAACACAACCAGACACGCAATTCATTTATGATCTTGGTTGCTGCTTGTGCCATCAGTAACTTGGAGGTAAATTTAATACAAGTTTCCTGAATTCATGTTTACTTTATTATCTTTCCTAATGCTTTTACTCACTGCCTATCTGTGCAGCTGATGGCGTAGATACAGATCGCCTTCAATGTGGCAAGCCTAACAGGGTTGTGAGGATGTCAAAGCTCTAAGCAGAAAGAAGGTTGGTGTGTCCAGAAACCAACTGCAGAGGACAGCAGGTGTGTTCTGGGGTCTGAAAGAGCATTCATGTCAACCTGCTTTAGGAGAGACATATGGAAAAGGGATTTTATAGCCACATTGTAAGTTGTGGGGACAAAAAAGGACAGGGAACATGTCAAAGGGAATAGAAATATTTGTGTTACAGTATTGTTTGCAATCAAATGGTATAGAGTGGTAACAATGTCTTAATTAAGAATTTCCCTGAATTTGCTCATAATACTCAAAAACATAAGTAATTCCTTATCACTCTAAAAGTGTATCAAGTAACTCTTCTGTGTGTCTTCTTGTTATGCCTTGCTGAGCTGTTCTTTATGATTTATATTGCCTTTTGTGAAAAGCATCACAAAGGTTCTTTCTAAAGAAAACAAACCAGGAGCTAGAACATTAAGAGTATATTATATATTTGACCAATCACTTTTATAAAGTCTGATGCAAGTCTTTAATCTGAGATCCTTGGAGAATGCTGTAGTTTTTAATATTTCTATGACCTTCTCCAGGGGACTGAAAAATTACTTTGAAGTAACAAAGTGGTGCATGGAGTTTTAGCAGTGTGATTTCCATTAAAGTCAGTAGGAGCCAGGTAGCTAAAACTCAACACAACTATGAAAACACACTCCTTGTGCAGTGTTAAGTAGTAAAGTAATTCTGTAACATGGCAGTGACATTTTACTGCATTTGCTGGCTTTATTGGTCCACTCAAGGCTTGCTTTTTTACTGAAGTTTTACTGTTCAGTTAAAATAATAAAAGAATATTCAAAAGCAGGTGTAGGCTATTCTAATAAAAGGCACAGCTGTAGGAAAAAGCTGGCAAATTACCTATATTTTTAATGTGAAATGGCAGCATCTATTTTGCAAACTCTAGTTCATCACCTGCAGACTGGCCATACTGTAAGCATTTGTTTGAGGTGCCTGAAAATATTTCCCATTCTCTCAGCCCAGGTCCAAATCAGCCCTCGGTGACCAACGGTGCTGGCAGGTGATGGGGACTTCTCCTCTCAGCCATGCTCCTGTCCAAGGAGAAAGATGAACCAGTGCTTCCCAGAGGTACTGACAGGCAAAGCAACCATCCAGAAGAGAAGCCTGATCTGATTAATACAATTTCTTTCTGAAATATCTCCACATTTGCTGCATATTTCTATGGAATAAGCATTCATTCAGTCTTTGAACCTCAGCAAAGGCAGAGCATCTGGGGGAGTTACTGCCCCCCAGCTCTAGCTGAGGTGGTGGGAACCATCAGGGTGGTGGGAACCTCCATGAGGGCAAAGTGTTTTCTATTCCGTGTTATTTCACCTATGGACCAGGAAGACAAAGCTTTCTATGGAAATTACAGACATTTTCAAGACTTTCAACTGGAAATTTCAGTATTTAACTGGAAATTCTGGTATTCCAGTGTTGTCCTGATGGTTTGTTGGATAGATCTCAAGGAAGTCTGCCACCACATTTTAATCATTGTCACCAGTTTCCAGTAGTGTGGCTTTACTTTCAGTTCATGCACTAAGATTTTTTGTCTTGTTTGTCAAAAATCTCCATATGTGGTATTTTATATGAGCTTCTGATTATACTCCAAACCCTGATGCAATAAGTTTCATCCTCTATAAAACCCATATGTATTATTTTGCATTAACCATGACAATCTGTCCTATGTTTCTTTCTAGGAAAGGCAACTCATGAAATCAAAGGTATTGTTTATTCTCATTGATAACCTTTTAGCTCTTCTTGATTTGCAAGTGCATAGTTTGATTCCAAATTATAAGATCAAATTGCTCCATGCAATGCTGGTTCTTTCCCTCTGGAGCTACATTCAGAAACCCATAGGGTTGTCCTACACCTGACCATTTAGAAATAATTGATAATACACTATAGCATTAACAATGCTTGAGAGAAATTAGACTGTCACCATCTGTAAGCAAAAAACAATTCCAAATCTTTCTGCCAAGGTTATATTTTTTTTTGTCTGCTACTTTACAAGAAGAAAAAAGTGTCAAGAGGAGCTGGCAATCAGAGCTCCATTCATCTCCCCAAACATGGGTTTTGTCCATGCTGATCTTTGTCCAGTCTGAAGTACCTGGAACCAGCACATCTCCTTTGTTTTCATATGTCCAAAATCAAAACACCCTCTAAAAGGTCACAACATAATCAAATTGTTAAGTGTCGATGAAGTTTCATTTACACCAGTGTGAGGCAGGAAGTCAGCTGTTCTGTACATCTTTCCTACAATCAGTAAGGATTTAAAGCTTCCAAATCTTGCATTTCACAGCAAGGTTCAACAGCCATCTGGACAGCCTCCTAATGGCATCCCTACCTGGGCCTGCCATGCCCTCCTGATGGAGAAGCAGAGCTGTCTAGCAGTGCTCCTGGCTGGGACGTGCTCCTTGGTGCGGTATTTGCTCGCTGATGCTGCTTCTGGGAGGAGTCCTCCAGGATTCAAGAGAGGAGTGGAATACCTGAAGAGTGTATTGTCACAAAAGGTTGTTCAGGAAATAAATTTATAGCTAGCTTATTGGTTTCACAGGAAGCACTGAAAAATCAAAATCAGTTACTCCAGAATTTTGGGGGCCTAAGTTCATCTCTGACTGACATGACAACAGGCTACAATACTCAAAAGACAAATCTAGCCATTAATGTGTGACTACAGCTTCTTGATATAGCCAATGATATGCTGACATTTGCATTTTCACCCCAAAATTGTGAAATGTGCATAATGCATCACATTACCTCAGTAATACTGCAATTTTTATGCAGCTGGGCAAGTGTATTTATAGTGTTCAAGTTATAGCATATCACATTTTATAGCATCAAGTATTTTGTCATTAACACCATCATTTCAGCTTTTCTCCAGAATTAAATAACATGGAAAGATAGCAGGTAGCACCCATATGTCCTTAATTCCCAAATTTTTATTGTGTGGGTCTCAGCACAGTTTACCAGGGTCTCCCCTAGTGGTTTTTCACAGAGAGGTGGAGGTAATCCATTTCTAATATGGGCATAGAGCTCCCAGAAGCTACAGGCTACAGGATATAAAATGACCCAAAGCACAAACTGCAGAGACAAAAAATTCTGTGTCAAAGAAGGGTTTCGCAGCACTTCTGTTTTGAAACAGGACTCTGCATTTGACAGTCATCGTGTTGACTTCCAGAGTTCCATCATTTATGTGAAATAGATTCTCTGAGCTTTCTTGAGGGTTTTTAAAATACCATTTTCATACCTTCTGAAGAGGCCATAATGATGAAATACAGACTTAAACTATAGGAACCAGGCACAAGGCCGAGGACTTGCTCAGTTTTCCTCCTCTGCTAACCCATGCATGTTTATACTGACCTGTTGGGAAAAGTATATTGATATTTCTTGCTACATGAAAATACAAAGTAACTCTTCTCATATGGTCAATACAAACCGATGTTTCTGTAATTTTATAATAATACAGTGTATGAGAGTGCATCTGTATTTTCATGTTAAATTCAATTACTAGAGAAATCTTGCCTTTGATTTGCAATACATAGCAAGCATCTGAAAAACAGAAGAAATAGTAGTATCATTACATTAGCTTGGTAGACTTTTCAGGCATACAGATGTAAACAGATGATGATTTTATTTAATAGACTATTATTTTAGCATTCATTTCTCTTTAATTCAGAAGAATTTTGAAGTATGCAGAGACTGAATTGAATTTTCATTACTTACCTGGTCAGGGATCAGTCTAAATGATTCTTTAAGCAGTTTGGAAAAAAAAAAAAATACTCATTGAAGACTTGTTAAGTCGTGTGAGAATATGCATTAAATGCTTATCTCTCCTGTGGGTATGTAGGTATCAGCTACATAGTTTACTGTGTGAGGTTTAATGCTTTTCTTCTAATTTCTAATGAACTTTACCACCAGACTACTTGATCATGACTAAGCCTATGAACAATGCAAATGGAATTGCCCCCTGATGGTGAGGAATGGGGCCCAGATGGCCCTTAAAAGGTGATAATTAGGAAATATAGCATATCTGAGTAGCTAGAAAGAGAGAAATTTGTTGAAGACAGTCAATCTGTTTGAAGCAATGGTCTTTCCCTTAATTATATAGATTTTCATTTAAAGCTGCTTTAAAGTAAATTTTCCCAGAAAGTTTTATTTGCAACTGGAAACTAGAAACCACTGATTCTGCTTCTCCCTGTTTTAAATTCTCTGTGGAATCTGTTTCATGTTGTCTTCAAAATTTTGGTGACAGGCTGGCTGTGTGTGTTGAGGCAGTATTTTGGGTTGTAGGTATTCTTCTGCTACAAAATGGCAGAAAAAATGGGAACCACCAGAGATATAGATATTGGGATGTTGTAAAACGTATGTGTTACTAGAATTCAAACTCTGCTGGATGAGGATTAACTTGCTTCTAGAATGATTTGTCACTGTTTTGAGTGTTTCATTGCCTTTTGGGAGTTTCATTAAAGCTCAGATTTTTATTTCTCTATTTAACTTTATAACTTTATTAAAACACTGTCATTTGGAAATATACTGTTGCTTTATATTATGGCTCAGATGCTAATGAAATAGTACCACAGGTTGTTTAAGGCTTTCCATTGTAGCTCTCCTTTTACAGCTGCCTTATGAAATGAGGTTTTATGTTGATTGTATTTGCTGTGTTGTGAGAAAAATGCCTGTGGGGAGCGGACATCCATATTGCTAGCTTCTGGGAGGATGCCACAGGGGAAAGGGTCAAGTTCTCTGTCAATCCACTGCTATTAATTTCCTACATTCAGTAAACCCTGTCCCTGAGAGTGATGTGACTCAAGCAAATATCAAAATTTCAGAGAACGGGTAAATAGATATAAAGGGAGAGCCATATCACATGCTCTTTAACATACACACATCTTGACTTGAATTCAAGTATTGAACACAAGCCTTTGGGAAGTGGTTAGCAGTAAAATCTGTTGGGATGGCCTGCTTGTCCCAAGCTTATATCATGATTCACCATGTCAGAAATAATTCTTCATTACAAAGTTTTAGAGCCTAGCAGACTGTGTTTTATTGCTGTGAGAGGGGACAGACTTGCTGACAAACTAGGGAAGGTGCTCCAGGAGGATTATTTTGTTCTGTACAATTTTTGATTCTGTCTCATATTTTGTGTTTTAGGAAACAGTACCATGTTCTGACTCTGTCACATTGAAATGGAAATACAGGGTTCAGCAGTCACTGTATTGCCTGGGCCCAAAAATGCTCTGATCATCATTGCCTCTGTTACCCTCCCCTGTGTTGTGTGTTGTCCTTGGTTTCTAAATGCATTTTCCTCAGCTTCTCCTGGGCTGAATTGGATCATTGAAAGGTCAAGTTTCTAGATCTTTAAATATCAGTGCATTATTGTTTCCTCTTCTGCTGGAGCATCCTCTGGCTAGGAACCAAAATCTAGTGCTAAAGAAAAGCCAGCCTGAGAGGAAAGCTACAGGAAAATATTTTCTCCATGATTTTTTTTTTTAATTTTCTTATTTCTAAGACTAAGGTAATCTAGTGCATAGGATAATATCTACATTCAGTTATACTTCTATGTCTGGAAGTCTTACTGCAAAAAGTAAAAATATTTCCAGGACTTTGAATACACTTATTTGATGATACAGATGATATGAAATGGCAGTATTAATATGAAGTGAGATTAAAAACATAGCCTTTGTTGCCAGTTTGTGATAGGTTAATCTGACATTGTTGTACTAGATCCATAAGTTGCTTGTCAGGCTGATAGTTGTTTGAGCTCTGAGATCTTTTTTTTTAAATTAAGTGTTTTGAAGCATGAAGTTAAAGTTTGCAAAATTCTCCTTTTTGGAGAGTTTTAAAACTATTAGATATTACATAGAAAACAATGTCAATTATTAAGAATAGCTCTGGCTGGCAGTATTTAAATTCAAATGAATATAATTTTAGGAGACATGTGACTACTGAAGTGCCAAAAATGTACCAACTGTAAGTGTGTGTGTGTGGGCAGAAATAGTAAATAAACACAGCAGATTTTGTCCTCCCTACCTCACATATCACAGCATACTGTAAATAAAAGTACAATTTCAGCAAGGCCTGTGGGATTCTCAACGTGCCTGACCCCAGAGTGCTCCAGACACAGACCCCACCGATCAGCATCCACATCTACAGCCAGATCCAGCAAGCGAGAGCAGCCACGGTGAGAATTGCCTGTGGCCTTGCATAATTTAGATGATTTTGTGGGTGTTTGAATAGCTCTGCATATTTTGATAGAAGCAGTTTAGCAAACACACAAAAGAGGTTCTTGTTCTTCTTGAGTGGGAGTTTTCCACACGCTCAGCTGCGTGTCCATCCGAAGCAAGCAGCACATCCAAGTGCATGGAGTTAAAGGTGTGTGAATGGAAAGCAAAGGAGACAGACAGCTGGGGTCTGCACCTAAGGAGCTGTTTGCCTGTTCATCAGCTCCAGAAGTGACTTTCCTTTTGACAAGCCATCTTCCCACTTTTCCTTCCTTACTTGCTGGCTCCTCCAAGAGGCTGTGCCTCCTTCCCTGCCATAGGGGAAGGCTTTGCCGCCACCCCATTTTGTCTCCCAAGTCTCTTGATTGCTGCATTTCTTTTTGTTCTGTCTATTTTAAGCCAACTAAGTAAATCTCATCTGCTAGGCATGCTTGCACTGCTTCCCAGTGTTTCTGTAGGGCCAACATTTTGGGTTCTCTTCTGCTTTGAATGAAATAGTTGGGGTTATTCTGCTGCTCTTTTGCAGCTGGTTTAAAAAAAAAAAAAAAAAAAAAGAAAAAAAGAGAGACTCTTACTGCTGTTAATGTTGTTTGTTATTCAAAAAGTGGTTTTAGTCTCTCTATCCATCCCAGCCTACCAAAAAACTTCCAGAACATTCCAGATTCTGTCATTTAACAAGTAATTTATTGCAGGGTTAATTTTACATGGCAGGAAGGAGAAATCAGAGGTGGAGGGTTACTGCATGGTGCTCTGATGTGATTCAGTGTGCTTGCTCTGTTTATTATAATTGATTGGGAATGGTTAAAGTACCTAACAGCTGCCTACTATATTGTGCTGATATTTATATGGTACTTTTATATTCTGTCTGAAACCATAAGCACAAAGGGCTTCTAAAGAATTAATATAAAACTTGCTTGTAAAATTCCAAGGTTTATAGCACGATTCGTTTGGTGCAGACCTGTTTGGTTTATGTGGGTGGATTCTACTTAACTCTGCACAATCCTTTTTCATGTTTCTCTCATACAGAAAAACTTCAGGTTTTGAAAAGCTTAAAACATTTTATCTTACTGAGACAAGCCTAACATCTTTTTGTAAGGAATGACTTCTGAAGGACGTGACAGGTATACATGCAAGATTAATGTGGCGTAGATATCCTGAAGTACTTTAAATCACTTGGGTAACCAGTGGCCACTTTTCCCTAGCACTTGAAACCTTTTGTTTAGGATTAACTCTTTAGAAGCTTGCTTGTTTTTCCTGTCAAACAGACAGCCCATGGTTTGATCCAGGACATGATACCAGTGCAAACTGGCTCAGGACCATCTTTTCCCTTTATCCAGTGACCACACTTGTCATGAGACAGACCTCTTCTGATACTTGGTCCACAGCTGAAGTTTTGATTTCTTGTGTTTTACGCCCAACCCTAGGTTTGGGGCTCCTGGTTTCCTGCTCTGGGTGGGGTAACCCACAAGCTCTTTTTCCCATGAGCCTGTAGCCATTGAAAGACTTTGTACCATCTCCATCCAGCTGCATTGGCCTTTTGTTGTAAAAGCACAAGAAGTTGAGGGAAAACCTGCAGCTCTTTTAGGTGTCGGCAAACCTGAATGTTGCAAATATTTCCTCTGGAGCCTCTCCCACTGCTACTGTGTCACTTCTCCAATCTCAACGACTTCCTGGGAGCCACTGATTTCAGTCCCATAAAAAGAGAGCAGGCCTATTAGTCCCAAGTCAGTGGCTTTGCTAAGGGCAGAGGAGGTGTAATGTGAATATTTTCCAAGTCCCTTCTTACTGCAGGAGGCAGTGGGGCTTTCTCTGACATTTCTACATCTTGGAAGGCTGCTCTTTCCCCAGCTCATAGCCTCTTGCCTTCAGGATTGGTGTTTAATTGTGGAAATATTGCAACTGTTGGGCCAGACCTGCCCCATGACAAACTGAGCATGGCTGAGAAGCAGGTCTGCTTCTCAGTGTTAGCTGTGTGTGGCACTGAGCATTAATCCCACCTGATGCTGTAACCCCATTCAGTTGCCTTGCTTTGGTGCTGTGTCTGCTGGAGCACTTGAGTCTCTGATTTCCTCCATGAATGAGGTTTCAATGAATTTGCACCTGAAACATTAAAACTCACAAGATTTCAGCACATGTTATAATAATGCTGAGAGTATTCTGACTTTGAACTATGGGGTTCCCACATTTCCAAACTTTTCTCTGCAATCAGCCAGTCCTGAGATTTACCTTCTTTTAAAAATCATCATGAAGGTCTGTGACTCTCAGAAAGGAAGGAAGAACAAAAAGCAGCATACCATGTTTTATAATGCCTATAAATCCCAAGGGCACAGTGAGCATCCTGTATGTTGACAAAAATGAGAACAGGCAAATACCCCTATGAGTGTGGGTTTTTGTGCCCATTTTCTCTTCATGGGCTGGATTTAGTTTTAATGACTGCATCAGTGAGGCAAGGTCATCCCTGCTTCTCCCCACCCTTCCCACCTACCCCCCTCCTGGTCCGGATGTTATTACACAATGTTAAACATATTCTTTCCTGGACATTTGCAAAAGAATAGGAAGATTACCTTATTTTCATGTCTATAGCCTGAATCACAGATAACTTGTTCCCTGTTAGAAGTACTTATACTTGAAAATAAGGCTGTGGTTAATCTGCACCCACAGAAAACCTGTATTAAATAAAGAGGCAGAAGTAGGGATTAGAGAAAGGAAGAACTAATTGGTCACACAGAAGGAGCTCTTGGGCAAGTGGAGAAAGAGCAAACTCCCAATCAGATGCATTCACCTTATTTTGTTTTGGTTTCGTGTTTGAACAGCTAACCCATGGATTGCAGACATGAAAATCAGAGACTAGGAATTTGTGGTTTGAGTAAGCAGCAAAGCTGCCTGCTTTAACAGAGTGCTCCGCAGTGGGATATAAGGATTGTCTTCACTGGGAAAAGCAGTTTTGAGTTCAGGTAGCTAATATACATCTGCTGAGCTCAGGTAAAAACACAGTGAAGACAAGGCACTTGGGTTTTGTTCTGAGGTCATACCCTGACTCCACATGGAGTTAACCTTCTGACAAAAATGAAGTACCTAGTTTCCACTGTCTTTCTACCTGCCCATATCTACCATGCACAAGTTATTTCACTGGGGAAAAAAAAAAAAAAAAAAAAAAGCCAAGCTGCTTTTTTATCAGGGAGAAGCCTGAGGTGATGGAATCCTCAGCCTTACAGAAATATAAATGACCAGGCTTTGATTCCTGCAGAAGGTTTAAGGCTGATTATTTTAAGAACCGTTGAGACCTGAAGCCGCAGCCCTCTGATTACAGTCCTAGTCTGTATTTGACATAGTGCAGTAATGATTTCTAACATCTATTTTAGTTTGGATTTAGGGAGAGAGAGGCAACCTACATTGAAGTATATTACCATGCTCTGACTTGTGTGCATTGTGTAGGAGGTTTAAGTCAGATTATTTTAAGAACTCAACAAGCCTGAAACAGCATTTTTATGATTATAGCTTTCCATCCCTCCCCCCTCCTCCCGCATCCTTTCCACCCAGAGCAGTAGTGAATTCTAACATCTCTTTTAGCTGGCTTTAGAGCAGAGCCAGCCTACACTGAATTGGCCTCTTTTGATGCTACAGTATTGACTGAGGGGAGGGACAGATGGAACAAAAATCCTAATTGCCCAAACTTACAATAGGTTCCCAGCAGCAGCCACCACAAAAGAAATGTTAATGCAGTAAAAGGTAAATGGAAGCAAGCTAAACCCAACTTGTGGACAATTCAAAACCTACATCAATTTATTTTAAACTGCTTCCTGCAGTTTGTGAACACCTTCCTTGTCATAGTAGCATTATATTTGTTTTTACATTAGTCACTGCTCTGCAGAAGTCTTATCGTGCTTCTGCAATTTGTAAAGTAACTGGAAAATGTCATCTGGGATGAGGAACAAATGACTTCCTGTGGTCCAGGCCAACTCTCTTGAAGTTATTTTTTGCAAGTGGTCAACTTCCCTTGCCCAGTCTTCACAGCTGCAGCTGAGCACTATCTTTTCTAGCTGTGAGAGTTGAGAGTATCTACAAGCACAACAGATGGCAGTAGTATTTTGATGCTTCAGCCATAAAATGAGGGGAGGAAATGTCATTACTCATCCATCCATCTCGCAACAATTCCACTAACATTCATCACATTTATATTTGCTATGTTTTCTGTTCCATTTCCATTTTCTGATACCCTTACCTGTGCATTTCCCTTTTGAAATGTAGATCCTACATCATGAGGGGTGCATTGCAGGAAGTGTGTGTTCCTGTTCCATGCCATGAAAAACATCCCCTCATTAAATAGATTCTAAGAATTAGTTTATTTGGATGACCATAATTACCTTTTCTAATAATGGGTACAGCTGAGGATCGCTTTGCTCAGCTTTCTAGACTTCCACACTAGGCATTAATTCAAGATACAACTTCAACATGCTTTCTCCTGGAGGGTAAAGGATCTGTAATCACAGAGCAAGCCCCCTTATGTTAGACCCAATATTCATTATTTAAGAAGATGATCCATTCTCTAAAGAGACATCAGTCATAAGTAATGACTAATAAGTAATATGTAATAAGTCATAAGTAATATGTAATTTTCTTAACTTGTGTTTGGGATGATTTTCACAGACTGTTTGGAGTCCATTGTTCTACAGTTGATGTATTCCTGCAATTACAATCTCAGGAGAAGCAAATACCACTGTCCTTTAGAATTAAAGTATGGTGGGAACTGATCCATATTCAGCCCAGAAGATTTTAATGGTTTTGTTCCACCCTGTTGATGAAAATCATTAATGAAAAACAGTAAGCTTACAAGGACAGTGACTGGAAACTAAATCCTGACATGACTGACTCAGTAGCTTACTGAATTTGGCAGTCAGGTTCCTCCCCTTGCCTTGTCATGATCACACATGTCACACCAGCAAAGTCTCCCACGTGGACAAGAGCAGAGGACAAAGCCCTCGGCCACTGGGCAAGGAAGAAGAAAGTTATTAATGTGATTGCATATTTAATCAGAAGCTTTCTTAGTTGCTAGACATACAATTTAATAGACTCTGCCATCACAACGGTTCTCTAAGAAAAATTAACCTCTCAGATGCGACTGCATTTGTCCAGCCATGGAGTCACGTTCAGTGACATGGCTGGTGTCTCCCTGCTCCTCTGCACCCAGAAGGAGGCAGTCAGAGTCTTGGAGATGAAGCAAGAAATGCCTTCACTTTTGCTGGTTATTAATGTGAACGTGCTTACACGAACATACATGATCCGTGCTTTTATTGCACAAAAACCCCCCAAAGTTATCTGTACGGTTTGATATTATTCTTCATGCAGCTCCAGCTGGGTTCAAGATTTACATTTTAATTATAAAGTGCTTTTTCCTACTTCTGCCTGATTATTAACCCCTTCTTTGCCTAGTAAATACACCACTGGTGGGAACACTATGAAAACAGTGTTCCTGAGGTCCAGTACCTGAGGTCCCCGGGGGGACGATGCATCTGGTGCTACATAGAGGCCACTAGCAGAAACATTTCCCCTTCTCCCATTTCCCTTTCTGCCTCCTTTTCCAGGTGACAAGGAGTGAAACTTGGGTTCTTGTGAGCCAAATTACTTCCATCCTGTAGTGGCCCACAGCTGTGGGGCACTAGGTTCGGTGCCTGGCAGCAGTGTCGCTCGCTGGTCCCCTCCATGGTAACAACTCAGGGTCTGTATGTTTGGTTATAAAAGTCAAAGGTTAAGTGATTTGGGAATAAAATGTCACTTAATGCGACAGAAACACGACAGAACTGAACCCGCTGAGGCTTGCGTTACTCCTGGGGTTTTCTTTTTGCTTGCAGGCTCAGTGTTAAGTAATTTTATTAACTGAGGAGGGGGAAACATATTATTCGCTAACATTTTTATCCTCGTTGCAAAATTTATTGCGTGTTGCTTCATAAGGTTTTGAAAGCGACACAATTCTGAAGGCAAGGAAAGTAAAAATGAAACATGTTTGGGTTTTGGGTGGGTTTTTTGGGGTTTTTTTTGGAGGTGTTATTTAAAACATTGCGTGATTAGTTAAAAGATTAATTGCTGCTTGTGGCTAAACAGATGATAAATTTAAAAATTATATTATTACAGTGTGTCAGCATAAAAGCTCTGTGTCCCAAGTGTGTCGCCTTTTTATGTTTCTGTTGACAAGGTTCACATTTTATAGCACACTACCAGAAAGTGTTGACACATATTCAGATCACTGATTAAATGTTTTAAAAACGTGCCACTCAGAAACTAACCCTGATGGTCTTGGAGACCGGCATTTTAGGAGTCTGAATGCATTTCCCTTCATCAGTTAGGCTGTAACACAGTGAGCAGCATTAATTAAAAATTCTTCTTTTCTTACACTCTAGTACATTACTTAGGAACAGACCAAGATATATTATTTTTTTAGGCATATATTTTTACGGTTGTCTTTAATATGGTGTCAAAATTATATGTTAAATAGTTACTCTGAAAGATACCTAAGCACAGAAATGGCGGGGGGGAAGTCATCTTTCTCATGTAGGAGTTTATGAAGGTGTATTTTGGTTTGGAGGTTTTTTTTGCTTTTGCTTATTCCTAACACTTTGGTTTGTCTGTCTTGAGACCATTGGGCAATATTAAAAAGTACGACTCAGTGTGTTTGCAGTTTCAACCTGGATATATTCTCCTTGTTTTGAAGGTTTCACTTGTAACTTGTTTCAAGTCTGATTTACCACCTCAGATGTTTTCTTCTGCATGGAATTGCCTGTAGATGGTCAAGCTTCTTCCAGACCCAGCAATCAGGTTTTCTCCAAAACTTTTTATTGTCTGGACTCACAGGTTGCTGGGCAATTCCCATTCCCACTGCTGTCACAGAAGGACTGCTTCTTCCCACAGAAGACTCATAGAACAAAAAGCAGAACTAGTCTGAAAGCACAGCTTGGGATGTAGGTGCTTCCTCCCCAGACCTGTTCTCTTTTGCAAATTCAGGCTTCTTTGTAGTTTCTGCCCCCATCCCTTTTCTGTTCTTGGAAACCAAGCAGCTTATTTGCAGGGATAACAAAGGTGTGCTATTAGTTGATTGTAAAAGTCCCTCCTGTGGATTGTCATGTGTTTGAGCCTGAGCCCAGCATGGGAATCCCATCTCTTGCTCTAGGCAGCAGCTTTTGGGTAGCTTCTTCACTATCTGTCCTTCAAAGGAAAATAATTAATCCTTATTAGAAGAGCATTACTTTTCATTTGAGATTGGCTGTGAAACTTAACCTGATATTTTCTACTGGGTTTTTCTAAGGTTGTAGACATATGAGACTACTATTTCTGAAGTGAAAAGTTTAGTCAAGTAAGAATACCCAGTTGATAAATTACTCTTGCTATTTCATGGAAAAGGAATGTTTAAAATACTATGAACATACCTATAATTATCTTTTCTCTTGGTTCACTGATAGATTTTATTGTGTCTATTATTGTCCATCAAACTCTACTCATATTATGAGTGCCATCTGTATTCTGTTTTGTTGTCTTGCAATGCAAATATTCAGAGATACTTTTGGTTTTGTTCTCAAAAACACTACTAAAATTTTGTGCAAATTTGGAAGCTGACTAGCTGAGTGAAGAAGGAATTTTTAATTGCACTATTTATAGCCTTTTGCATGTTTTGTTTCCAAAATATTATCCCTCATGAAAAACAGGTGAGGTCTTATCATCAGTTTCTAGTGAAAACATTTAAACATTTTTAATTAAAAAACATCTGAAAGAAGACTTCCTCCCATCTTTATGAACTGAAATAACCTGCTGTGGAGCAGATGACGACTATTTCTACATCTGTAAGCCGTGGAAAGCATCATATATGTGCTCAAATAGAGTAGATGAAAGAGACCTATCAATCTCCCTTCTGCTCCTGATGTTGACCTGTCTCTTGTTTTCATTTCCTGTTGGGCCACTGAGGAGCATTTTTCAAGTGTCTGGACTGTGATGCACACCTGTCCATAGGGCCATTGTGCAGCCACATATACAACAAGTCCCCCTGGTGAGAGGGACCCCACCTCATGTGAGAACCACCCTTCTTGTTTTGCTCCTGCCATTGTGGGGCCCCCACCCTTCTGCTTGTCCTCTCTGCCAGCAGGAAAGTTGGTTGAGCTTGTACAACAGAGGGTGGTAGGTATTTATTAAAGAGAGAGAGATCATGATTTTCCTCAGGAAGGTAGTTCAGCACATCCCTGAAACAGCAGTGATAAACCATTCCATGGGGAGCTGCCTCTTTATCAACAGACTGCCTAAAAGAGACATAACTTGTGTAGGCTCAATACCTGATACTTAGTTGACTAAAGAATGTTAAAAGGCAAACTAATAAAATCCTGGCTCCATTAAACCAGTGAGGTTTTGATTTTGTGGAATTCAGAGGTCTCGATGTAATTCTTCCGTAGTGCTCTGGAGAACTCCGCTCTGGCAGTCAGGTAAATGGCTGGGCACAGGGCACCTGAAGCAAACCTCTTGTTGGGTGAAGTGACATGACCGACACAGAAATGCAGGATCAGTGGGTTCAGCTTGGGGCTTCCCAAGATAAACAAGAAAGCATTGCTTCAATATTGGCTTAATTTCTATTTTTGAAAAATTAAATACCTTCTGAGCAATAACAAATGGAGCCATCACAGCACTAACAGACATGAAAATGCATCCATCGCTTTGCTCACGCTACAAAAAAGCCTGCACCCAAACTCCCAGTTGGGTATTATTTCCTGGATTTACTACAAAAAGAACAATGCATGTTTATTAAAAACAGAGTGGCTTTTAGCAGCAGCAGTAGCTCCGCACACAATACACCAAAGCACAACGGGGGCCTTCTCCCGGCAATTGATGTGGAGAAGACCTTTGGCAGAGCAATATGGAAATTCGCATTCAGTGGCTTGATTAATTTGGAGTTTGGAAGCCACCTTCCCGAGATGGATGACAGTGGCTTATTAAATAAATAAATAAGGAGCAAGCTGAAGTCGCGCCGGCGTTATAGCATCAGATTTATGTCATCTGCGCAGGCAGAAAAGGCCTTTGTGGCCGCTATTGTTCGGGCTGTCAGCGGAGGCCTTGGCAGCGCCTTTTGTCAGGACTTGTGTCGGGGGTAATGATGGGGAGATGACGGCGGTTGGTCTGTTTGATGTAACCCAGTTTTATGGAGGCCGGAGTTGGCATCCGCGCACGCGGGCGGAAGAAAATAAGCGTGCCGGGGTGCCGGGCCCGCCTGCCCTCGGCTCCCCTCCGCAGAGCCGGCTGGGGAAGATGCCAGCCGCGGCTCTGGGGCTCAGCCCGCCGCCTCGGGCTGTCACCCGGCCGGTTGAAAGGGGAGCAAAGGTGGCCCTTGAGATGGCGGGTCGTGTCGGCTCCCCACCGGCACGGCTCCCGCTCCCCGGGCTCTGGAGCTGGGCAGCGCGTGCAGGTGCTGTGGGAGTATCAGAAGCAAGCAGCGGGGTTCGGAGCACGTGTGCCTAAAATTATGTGGAAGTAATTAAGAGTTGTCTGGTACAAATCAAAATAACGTGGTGTATGATAGTAACCTGGCACACTCAGGGTAGAAGCAGGGTGGGAACATTAGAATAAATGCTGCACCACAAGTTACTGTATGACATTTTTAGAGGGGCAAAGGAACCCTGATTTAACATCTTTTCAGGAGAATCGATCTGCAATCCCTGTGGTTTTTGCTAAGATCTTTGTACTTTCGCCTTGATATTTTAATGTCTTATCCCAAAACACAGAAGACTTTAAAAAGCAAAACTTTATTTGGAGTCCCGTGTGATTCATTTTCGCTACGGAAACATAAAAGTTTATGTTGCTCATGTGGGAGTCACTTTGCTCTTCCACACCACACATGAAAAGTACATAGATCCCTGCACGTCATCAAAAATGTGAGCACACTGACCTCAAGGTGGAAGATAAAAAAACCATCTCGTTTTAGAATCAACTAACAGCAACCCACTTTATTAAGCCACAAAGCCATTATCACTGGGTAAAATGTTAAAGACTATTTGCATCTACTGAGAGTACCTGTCCAGTCTGAACTCTGTGGCTACAAATGAGTTTGCATGAGGACTGAACAGTTGCCATTCACATTAGAGATCTCAGTCAATTAAAGTTGATTAAACTCCACAAATGCAGAACTGAAAAACTGGGAATTTATTATAAAGACTTCTTGAGCTTCCTACTTTGGCATTGTTTTGGAGGTAAGTACCTAAAAGTGAACTGAATTTCACATCAGTGAACCCAGTGAGAAAGACTCTTCATCCAGAAACCCTTTTTTGAGGGGTGGAGGGAGGCAAAAAAGTGTTAGAATAAAGTCATCAAGATTCCTACTTAATTTATAGATTTTATACAAATCTATAGATTTGTAGTGAATAGATTTTATACAAAGTTCCACAGTGTCAAACAAACAAACAAATAAGCAGTAAGCCTGGACAAACTCTTAGTGTCTCATGCCACTACTAAATGCTAAAGAGATTTGCCAGGGTGGAATTATAGCACAGGAGTTAGCTATAAAATCCACTGGGCAGAATTTAATCTCCTTTGTGTAATACAAAATCCATAAAAATACTGATCATTATTCTGGATTATGCCCAAACTTTAGTCTTTTTGGAAACAGGAGTGTTAGTTCTTTGTTATATGCATGTAATGGACAAAAGTGTTTTCTTGAACCAACTTGCTTGCTCATAAATAGGAGGAGGAGCTGAATGTAAAGAAGAAATAAATTTTACTAGTAATGGGACAATCCTATTGGCTACTATTGTCCCATTAGCTAAATGTGTGCTGCAGGTGACCACTTAGCATGAGGATTTCAGAGGAGTGTTTGCTAAGGCCTGTGATGTTACTAAGATTGTATGGTGTAGATTTGGTATTAACTGAGAGCTGTAATAAAGTAATTTCATTTAAGAAACTGCACATTCTGTTCATCTTTATGTGACTGGCTGAGTTCAGTGTAAGCAATGCCAACATGCTTTGAAAAACTGTGTAGAGTGGTAAAACAGCACTGCTATGGTAAGCTAAAAAAGTCTATACTACATAAAACATTTAAAAATTAAGGGCTAAACATTATAGGTAACCATACAAGTCAATTTAGACTAAGTCTTGTAAGTTCTTATCATATATATCTAACTTTGGAAAGTATTGATGTTATATATCTTTAACTTTGTAATATATTTTAGTAGCATTACATAGAATACTTTGTGTGACATTTTTAAATAACTCCTGCAAACACACCATCAGCTTCTCAAAGTGGTTTCATCCACAGCTGGCACAAGTTTTCATCCACAGTAACCTTCTAGAAACATAAAATTCTCTTTCCAAAAGGTTGTCTTCACTTCTGTGTGACTTCAGTTGGTGAATTGAGAGCTTTGGGTATTTTGGAAGAAGCAGACCTCATTTTGCAGCATTTATCTACCCTAATTTACCCATGCAAAAAAAGCACAAAAACAACAAAAACTCAAAATTGTTTTTGAAACCTCCTTCTGCTGTGCATGCTGTGACTTCTCGTTATCTCTGGAGCTATTCTTGCATGTGCTCAGTTGTGGGTGCAAATTACTGTTAGACAATGTCTTGAGGTGGTATTCAAAATGTTTTAAAGAAATTAGGGCATATATCAAAAGGAGGGAACCTAGTTGTGCTTTGCACTGAAAATAGTACACCAAAAAGCTGGAATGTTACTTGGGGTGAAACAAAGCCCATCTTTTCATTTTGCAGAAGTATCAACACCTTCTAACCCACTCAAATATTGCTCATTCACCACCACTGTAAATAAGAATATGGGCCAGGCAATCACTCTAATTACCAGTGTAATGTTCAACACCTGCACACATCAGAGATTTTGTCTGGGTTTGGCAGGGTCTCAGGTATACCATTGTCTGAAAGCCTCTGATTGTCACTGATTTAGCGATGCAGACTCATAGGAAGAATATATATTTAAACAAGATAGCTCTCTTTAAGTGTGTACCAGGGGTTGGCTAATGACATTTCTCTTTTTCTTATTCAGTCATGGAAATCAGTGGGAATTTTACCAAAGCAACGTTTTATCAAGAATGTTGGGCGTGTGGATTTCTAAAACATTCTCCTTTGATAAAATGTTCGGGTTTGTTTCCTGCTCTTTTAATAATTATATGGCTCTGTTGTCCTATCAGTCTGTTCAAATCTCCTTCTTTTCTCTCTATTTGACTGCATTTTCTTTTGTACTGTTTAATTATGTAGGATTTACTCCTTTCTTGTTTGCTTGTTTGTAGCAAATAGTTCCAGTTGCATTTCTTGGGGGACAGGAAGGGTTTTTAGGCGAGGATCTGGTTCCCCAGGTACTGAGATCACCACTTCAGTTAAAGCCTGAATTCTCAAGCAGCCCTTAGAGTGCAGTCAGACATCCATTCCAGGAAACTTTGTCCCACTAGCTGGGTGTAAAAACAGAACAAGGCTGTCACCTTGACATTTCCTTTGCAGATCCTTGCACTCCTCTCATCTGGCCAATCTGATGGAGTTTTATTAGGTAAAAAAAAAAAAAAAAAAAAAAAGAATTTGGCCACTTCTAATTTGTAAAATGTNTAGTTTTATTAAGTAAAAAAAAAAAAAAAAAAAGAATTTGGCACCTTCTAATTTGTAAAATGTTTTTGCTAAAACTGTTTTGCAGATTCTAGATGTTAAGGGACTAGAAGAAAAATTAAATTCTAAAATTCCTCTTTGACCTATGCATTAATATATTTCAAGCCCCAAAAGCAAGGAAAAATTCATGGACAACTGTCTGAGAAGCAATGACTGCTGCAGGTGTGTACACCAACTAGTAAAAGATAATTCCAAATCAGAAAACTGTGTTTGTGTTAAAACAATGAACTTGGAGACCTTTCTACAGCTGTTTTGTAATGTTCTGAAATGTTTTTTGCTTATTTCTGAGCTAAGTTTCTGGGTCCTAACCAAATCTTCCAAAAAGAAAATGAAAAAGAGAGAAAATCTTTTTGGAGTATGCCCTGACCTATAAAAGCACCGCTCTGCAGGAGTTACAAATGGCTTTTTGGCTAAGTTCAGCAGCTGAAAGGGCCTCTACTTTTGTCTCCAGCCCTGACAATAGCTGTGGAGAAGAATGTCTTCTTTAAAATTTCTGAGGATCAAGCTGAACCTTCAGCTGCCAGAGTTTCGTCTCTCCTCTTCCCTGCACACCCCATCCCCTCCCCCACGCCCCCCCCAAAAAAAAAAAAAAAAAAAAAAATAAAGGGGCTAATCCCGCTTCCCCCTAAATTGTAGTA
>VZRH01005651.1:1748098-1765379 GCA_013397555.1 Urocynchramus pylzowi | reverse complement strand
AAAGTTAAAGGGTCTAATCCTGCTTCCACTGAAATTGATGTAACTTTATCTCTTGTCAGTACTTTTTAAAGGCAGGCTCCTCTTTTTGGGCTGCTGGAAGTATTTTTAGGTTACTTTTTAGTATACTTCTAGGCTGAAACCAGGTTTCATATTTTACAATACAATATAAAAATAGCTAAGGAAAGGAGACAAGATTTCATTTCAGTAAAAACTGTTTGGGTTTGATAATAAGCAGTAGAAAGCTGGTGTTTTCTACATGGTTGTAGGCAGTGTAAGCTCTCCTATTATCAGTTGCAAGCTTCTTTATCAGTGCTATGGGCAGCTGTCCCCCAGCACTGGGGATCCAGCACCAGCAGGCTCTCTGGAGTCAGGAAGGTAAAGCAGTTATTCCAGGAAACTGCTGAGCTGTCAGCAGGTCTCCTTGTTTATTTTTTTTTTAAAGGAGTGTCTTGGTGCCTATATTTCTAATATTCCAATGCTACCCCACCTGCCCTGGCAGTGAGAGCTGGGCTCAGTCTCACCATCACTCTGACCAGGTTCAAACTCCAAAAAGTTGTTCAGCCATTTGCCTTTTTGGTCAAGGATCCCTTATTCTTCCTGTTGCTCAGCAAGGAAGAAATGCCAACAGCTTTTTATATAGCAGAAATGTCCCTATGCCTCAGTTCTCCCCAAAACAGCTGGTATCCTGGAGCACAGGACTTCTTGGAGAGCATAGACAGTAGGGGAGACCCAGGATCCCCTTCCCTGGGACAAACTCATATACACAGTGACCTGCCCCTCTTTTTGTCCAGCCATGTTTTAGGGTAAAGAGGTGCCTGTGAGGGAGCTTCTGCTGGACTGGAGATGTTCTGCAGTGGGGAGGGGACCCATCAGAGCACACTTTGTTTCTCCATCCCTTGGTCCTCACAGAGAGCTGCGGAGGACTAAGGACACCAGAATACAATAGGAAAGGTTAAAAGCCTGCTTAATTGCAATTATCTTAAATTGCTAAGACAGAAGTCTTGTGATGTAGCTGTAGCTTTAAAGTGCAAGTTGTTCAAGTAACTTCTTGTTAGGTCAGTAAAGGGAGAGAGGCACATTTTCCAACCCAAAAACACCAGGCTTTTTCTTTGGAAATACCTGATTTTCTTGGTTGATAAATAGGGATCATCTACATAGGTAATGCTTTAGATTACCAATGTGAGATGTAATGAAATCTGCTTCTGAATTGGTAAAGTATTTAAATTGAAAAAGTTGTGATGCCACTGAAAAGGTAGCAGTCCCGAAGCAGCTGGGGAAGCAGAAAAATCATTCTGTGCCCAAAATAACTCTCATGGTAAGCTAGTAAAAAAGAGAAAATATTATCCTAAAAGATGTGGATTTCCAAAGGACTGTATCTCTGAATATATATGTGTGAATTTGTAGAACTGCTAGAAAAGTGCATTATGCTTTGCAGAGGAATGTAAAATGGGCATCAGATTGCCAGATTTTGAGAGAACTATTGCAAGGGAATAATGCCACTTTTTTCATTATTCGTATTTTTCATATCAAAAGGACGGATCTTCAGTTTAACAGTTTCTGGGTTTTATTTTAAGGGGGAAAAGGACATAAAGAGACTTCCAAGAGACTTCCCTGGTAGCAACAACCATTTTGAGCAGAGGCTGTGTTTGCTGGGTACAATACAGTGTCATGTAGAAATGCTTAAATTACTTCTGAGTGAGCTGGCTCAGGAAGTCAGAGCAACGTAATTGCATTAAGTGCTCTACTCAAGCTAATGTTTTTTTCTGCTTGTACCAAGACAGCTTTGATATGTCTGATGGCATTACATTAGGTGTGTCAACTTGCCTAATGCACAGAGTAATGCTCGGTGCCTAAAGAGCTGGAAGACCAAGATAGGTGCCATGAAAGGTTCTGACACTGTGTTACAAACTGGCTTTCCTACAGCAGGGAAACATCACGTGTGTGTTTGCGGGTGCTGTATGAAATCTATATAATCTACTTCATATAATGTCAGGCATAATGTAAGGCCTTAGAGGAGGATTAAAGCAGAAAGCAAAAGGAACAAAAGTGGGATCATTTGGCCTCCTAAGGCCCTTAAGGGAATGGAAAACAAGTGTAACAATCTGATGATTGTAGCTCCAAGTTGTCTCCTTGGTGAGACACTGTTGTGGGGCTCCCTCGTGTACCTATGAACTGTGGGATTTGCCTGTGCACTCCACCGAAGCCAGCCTTGGATGCGCCCGGCGCCACTCCAAAATCACAGTTCACTGGGATAAAATGGAGAGCAGTGAATTTCTTTAAGGGTAGAGAAGCCCAGAGGATAATGCAGTCATTTAACTGCCTTGCCTGGCTTGATGTATGAAGTGGATTCTCAAGTAGTTCCCATAACATTTTGCTGGTGGTTTAATCATTACCAAGAGAAAAGCCTAAAGAATGCAGAGAACAGGACACCGCACTTGTGGGTTTTTTTCAGGGGTAGTGTTTTCTTCTGTTTTTAAGAAATGCATGTCTTTGATGAGATATGGCTGCAGGCTACCATTTTGCATTTTATGGCTGCAGGCTACCATTTTACATTTTATGTCAGCTACCTTTTGTCAGTGGCTCATTATTGATGCTGTATTCTGTTTTAATTCACACTGCTCTGCTAATCAATTACAGCATTTATCCATTAATCAGGTGTTCTGACAGGGTCAATAACTGCTTTGCAGATTTGTGGAGTGTTGCGCGTTATCAAGCAAGTAGCAACAGTCAGTGGATTAGTTTAGCACGGTGTTGTTTTCGCAGGCGGGTGGACCTTCAGGGGAGCAAACACCAAGTGAGGCTTCTGGCAATTATCTGGGTTTTTTGGATTCCCTGTCAAAAACCTCATCTGTTTGCAAAATTTGTCCTCGCTGGTGGGTGTGCGAGTGCAAGCGCATGAATGCGTGCGCTCACGCATGTGAGCCTGCGTGCACCCGTGTGTGCCTGCCTTCCCCCATCTGTGTGTGTACAAATAGACATAGGTGCCCTGTAGCCTAAATACCCACCTTATAAAAGGTGCCAGTTCAGCTCCATGGCTTGTAGCAACTACACTGGTGGTAAATCATCACCGGCATTAAAGGGTTTTTTTCATTTTAGCAAGTGGTATAGATAACAGAGGGGGCAACACTTAATTGGACAGTTACAGTTTTGGTAGTTAAGTTACCGTCTATAATGACGGTAACAGGTTTCAATTATCTTTTTTATGACAGATGTACCAACATTTAATTGTTTCTCGTCAAGTGTGGAAAGAAAAGACACTTCTGTAGATTTTTCAATTCTTCTACATGTCACTTAGCTGTCTGCACCATTGTTTGAGCTCCTTTCTCTCATCCTTTTTGCAGCAATGAGTTGTGTCATTCCCTCATGATCAGCACTTTTGTTGTCTTTGTTTTTTGCTGTACCTCAGAAGTCCATCTTTTCTTTCATCTCCTTCCCATTCATGCATGAGGGAACAGTTGTGCTCTGTTGTGGGGATGTTCCGCTGGATTTCAAACAGTAGGGTTTCTTTTTATTCTCTTCTAAGTAGTACAATGGGGCTGAATGTCTGTTGCAGAATGCACACACTAATATGCCAGGTTATTTGGTTTCTAAGAAGTCAATAAAAATGCTACATTTAGGTTCAGTACTTGGCTTGCTTTTTTTCTGCTGTTTGCCTTTCAGTCTTCAGTTATAAATCTGTTTGTTTGTTTCTGGTTATAAAATATAATCCTTGATATTAAATCCAAGCGTGGAATCAACAAACACTTAGGAAAAAATGTTACTGGCGATGGAGTATTTTCACACTAGCAGATTTGGCAGACTCTGTCTTCCCTGATAAGGAAGGGAAAATTGCCGCCAAATCTAATTAATGAGGTCTATAACAGGAAAGGAGAGAGAGGGAGTACAGGGCGGGGGGTAGAAGCAATCATGAGTTCATCTTGGCAAAACTTTCTTGTTTCTTGGAGACTTAGCTAGTCTTTGCATTTAAGAAAAGGTAGCTTTAGTAGATTTCATTTTTAAGGAATTTTCTTTTTTGCTTGTGCATGTACTTAGTTTATAAACACTTGTTCAAAATCCATTTCAACAGCAAAAGGCTAAAGACATAAAAAAGCTAGAGATATCTTCAGACACTTTGTTCTCATACTCAGGAACAATCTTCAAAATCCTTCTTAATGAGGTCATAAAAGAAAAAAAATCGAACAAGTGGTACTTGTGTACCTCTCTAGGATGTGTCATCGGGGTCACTTGCCACTAGGTTATCCTATTTAAAAAGGGATTGGGATAGTTCAATCAAGCATTGCATTAAGAGAGAGACTTTGATTAATTCCTTCTCTTCTCTATTGTGCTATAGATAATTTCAGTAAATTTGTGATACTTTCTTCTTAGTCAGTGTTGAGGCTTAGCGTTCTCAATGCGTCATGCTGAGTATTAGCATTTATTGGGCCTATTTGGCTGAAGTAAAGACGAGTGTAGGCTGCAGACAGCCCTCTAATCTTTGACAAGTGAGGCCATTCTTTCAACATTACCGTTATCTCAGGTCATAGAGAGAAAGTGTTCTCTTGCAAGGTTTGCTGCAGGAACAAATATGTCATGTAAAGGAAGGGGAAGAAGAAAAAGTAAGTAGGCTGATGATTTATTACAGATTTCTTTTTAGAAAAAATAGACGTGACTTTTACGGAGAAAATTACTGTCTTGAGTAACTTGTTCGTTTTGTGACACAATGGGAGAGAATTAAAGGAAGGCAAAGCTGAGCCTTGTTACCAACTTGTGCCGTGACTAGAGACTTGAAATGCAGCAGAACTGCAATTCAGAACCCAGCTGTGATTGCATTATATCTATACTTCTTGAAACCTAACTTTTAATTTTTTTTAAAGTGATTTGATTTGGTGGGAAATTTCCTTTTTCATTAAAAAAGAAAAAAAGGAAAAAAACCTCAAAGGACCTGTTTTGACAATGAAGAAATCATGTTGTGTCCTATTTCTCAGCTTAACATCCACTTTTTTCCATTTAAATGTAGGTCTTTAGAATTTGCATGATATGTCTTTCATTCATTGTAAAAAATTTCTCTCTTTATGTTGTTTGGTGTAATCTGCCTTCTCTTCCCCGGCTGATTTTGAAAATGTGTGTGATAGTTGCTCCGGAGATTCAAGGCCCTGTTGGGTATACACATATTTAGGCGCTCTTTGAAAAGTGGATTTTTGACCTGATAGACCGTAACGGCTCCCAGGGAGCCACTATGGTCATTGTGTAAATCCTTCTTAGTTTTCGGTTTACTCACTTGATATACCGTAACGGCTCTTAGGGCCGTTATGGTCTTTTGTGGTAATCCAGCTGCTGCACATGCGTGTGAAGCTTTTGTGCCCGAAAATCCTGGGGAAGTTTTGTTGGGAGCGTAGCGGGCACGTCCAGAATTGCTTCCTTTCTGGTGGGATGGGATGAAATGGATGGAGGAAAAAGTGATGGCTCTTCTTCCTTTCCCTCTGGCAGTTGGCAAAAACACTGGGGCACCTAAAGGGCTAAAAGAGTGCCAAAAAATGTATACAAAATAGCCACAAAACCTACTGTTGGGAGCTCAAAATATCATATGGAAAGACTGATTTGATTCAAAATGTTCACAAGAGTGTAACAGCTGATTTTTATTTATGCAGTTGTTTCATTTATGTCTAAGATGTGTCAGGCTACTGCCCAGTGGGATTTTTGACAACTGAGTTATTGACCCTTGAAAACGGGGAGTTGTAAGTGAAAGGCTGATATAGTCGTAACTATAGCAACACTGTCAGTGTTCCTGTAATTATTAACTTTTTTTAATAAAAAAATTAAGAAGCTGTTTCTTTTCTTAAAGAAGCCTCTATTACAAACTGATGATGCCACCATGGAGATGTGATATGTTGAAACAATGCATGTCAACTAATTACTAAAATAATTAAAGTACTTCTAAAGTATCGAAAAGAACCAAACATCGCTTGAACGTATGAGTGAGGCCTATCGGTTCAAACTGTTCGTACCAGACAGTGATGGCAGACAGGTTTAGCCATCACTTTGTGCTGTGTAGAGCTGTTAGAAGGCTTCATTTTCGTTACTTGTGCAACTTTTCATGGAGCGCTCCCCTCAGGGAGTCAATGTTTGTACTGAGGCTGCAGGCAGAGATTCAGACATTTATTTGGAGTTAATTCCTTTTGTATGGGACCAAGTGATTTGACTGCAATGCGAGTGCCTGCTCTTAGCATGGAGAGCGGCTGCGACTCCCCCAGATGCAGTTTTCCATGGGCTCCTTGGCAGAGAGCACTTCAGGTTGCCATGCCAGTGGATTGTCAGAGCCTGTGCTGCACCCTTCCTCTGCTAAGAGCTGCCAGAGGTCGCAGATCTCTATCCTGGCATGACTCTAAGCACATGTGAGACATACCTTCCTTGTACCACTTCCCATGCTTTTCTCCCAACTCTTGCTCAGTGGTGGCTGTCAGCTGATGTGTTTCAGGTGGGGCACCTTCAAAAAAATGATGCTGCTGTTCTGGAGTAACGCTTCACCCCCATGGGGACTCAGCCAAAGACTGCCTGTCTCGTCTGAGTATGGTTTTCCAGGACTATATGCGTGCGTGTTCTGGGGGGGAATCAAGAGGGGAGAGAAAGACTGTCATATTTCAGCAGGATCTCCTGAGCTGCAGACCACTTGCAGAACACAGTTATGGTTTTCTAAGATTTGTAAAGTCACTAAAATTTTTATTATTGGCCTAGAGTTTGTTTGCATTCTATAACCCACCTCTTCACAAAGATGAGAAATGTCTGTTTCTGTATAAAACTTGAGCACCTTAATATTTAATGTAAGCATAGAAAACATTTAATGTTGCCACAAATGACAGCAAGTCCTCTTTTCTTATTCCTTACGATCCAAACTATAGTTGATAGTACTATATTTAATTGAGTTCTTCAATTCCTTCTGTTGAACAATCAGTTGCTAAGCTTTCCTTAGCCAGGTTTTAGATAATGGCTTTTGTTTTTGCTTAGCCATCTGTCCCTGTATTAATTGTCCTTTTTCCCTAGCATTCACCCGTAATTTTGGCAAACTGGTTCCTGAGGTTGGTCTAAATTCCTTTTGCTTCATTTTCTATTGTTGGACACTGTTACCTTTAGCATTTCACACATTTAATAGATGCAGTTCTGGCTACTGAAAGGAAGTTCAGTCACTCGCACTGCATCGCAGGGAGCTGAAGTTTCTTTATTTTTATGCAACATTAAGAGCTGGCAAAACAATCTAGAGGCCTAAATTAAAATGATTGCTTGTGTACAGGAAATCAGTGTGGAGGCCACTTAAAAATATTTTTCTGTTTTCACTGTGAAGTGAGGTGGCAGGTCACACTTAGGCGGTTTCAGAAGAACTTCTTCTGGGATGACCATCGAAGTTCCCATTTCATTTCCATTCTCTGTGCTGAACCACTGTGTTCTGCACATCTTCTTCCCCAGTCTTTCGCTGGAAGGCTCCTGAACCAGGCCCTGCTTCACAGTGGTGGTTAGTCAAGCGATACTACACGAGTGCTCAGACTCTTCACATTAGGCTCAGCTTATTGGCTGAGTCAAGACCCCACTGTCTCCTTTTTGCTTCCTCCTCTTCCTCCCCAGTGCTCCCATCCTTGACTCCTCTTTCCTCTGCTTTGTTCCTCAATGACTTATGCCACTCTACCCGTTTTCCTTAAGTGATATAGTTGACTGCCCTGAGTTAATACATCTTCTCTGTCTCTGGTCCTGCATCAAGAGACTCCTCAGTCCCTGCTTCACTAATTCTTCCCTCACCAAAATCTCCACTGAACTTGTCCTCTTCCTTTTCCTTCCCTTTTGTATCTTTAAATTACATCTTCACCTTGCTCTTTTAATCTTGCCTTTGACCTTGTTTTCTTCAGACTTTCTAAGTGAATGCCTACTATGTCTCCTTTTTTTGCATCCCTGGTTGATGGTGTGGTTTCTTTTCCATGGTCTCACCTCCTTTCCTTGTTCATCTCTCCAACAGTCCTTCCTTGTCTTCTGTGGTGGCTCAGTTGGGGACACATCCTGGCAGAGTCTGCCATACTACTTGCACAAACCCAAACCCATTCCTCCATGTGGTGCCTGGGAGCCATCTCACCAAGGCCCTATGCATTTGTCACCCCTCTCCTGGCCAACTGGGCCATCCTGCCTGGCTGTGTGCTGGCTGTTCAGCAATGCCTCTCTTGCTCTGACTCACCTCTAGAGCTGCCTGTTGCATGTTGTCAGCTTCAGCTTTTCGTGTGTGTGGTGCCCAGGTCCTGGCCTTTCCTCACTTCATTACTCTGCCAGATCTGGCTTCTTGCAGCTTACAATTACCCTTTCATTCTCTTCCTCCTGTAGATGATTTTAGGCTTCTTCCTTACTGGCCCTCAAACATGAGCAGTCTTACAAAGTTCTCCATCTGCCCTGTTTTCAAAGCCACCCTAATATTCCTTGTGGTGGGTTAAACATTGGTTTGTTGATTGCTGTTTCCAAGCAATGGAAAAGGTGTAGAGAGTAATAAAAGTGTATTTTGAATCAAGATGTGAATGTCTGTTAAAATAAAAGGGTAATAAATATACTGCAGCCACCTGAAATCTTATTTGTCTCTCCAGCCTCTTTTATCTTCACTTCTCCATTATTCAGTCTGTCCTGGTCTAGAATTTGTCTTCTGTTTGTTTTCTTCATAACAGGAACAATTTTGCAGAGGTTAGAAAATAATGAAACAGAATATTTTAAGATTAATATAATTACAACCACATGCAACTTAACTACTGGTTTTTTATTTTTCAAACTAATATAAACCACAGAGTAATGAAAAAAGGTACTTACTAATAGTTATAATATCCTTTTTGTGGGTTGAAATCCAACAATATCTTCAAAATGCTCAAGTTAGCATGTATGACTGTTGTCATAGTGGGAAAGCAATTTACTTTATATCTCCTTAGGACAGGAACAGAGTCTGTTTTTCTAAGGCCTCAGCTGTGGTTTTCACAGCCCAGACTGGGCCCTTAGGAGAGGGAAGGAGAACATAATTGAGATTAGAAAAGACCCTTAAGATACTCATGGCAAGAGTGCACCCCACCTTATCCTGGTGCTTCTCAAAAAGGAAAAAGGAAAGAATTATTATCTGTTCTCCCAAACCCCCACTTTTGTGGTTCAGTTTATTGTCTCTGGGTGCAGCTGTAAATGCCTGTTTTAGCCATTAGTCTTTCTTCCCCTCTATTAACAAATACTGGTAGAGAATTGGTGAAACAGCCCCTAAATCCCCTCCTTCGCCTCCAAAGTAGTATGAGCAGGGTCAAGGAAAAGAGAATATGAGTGTTCACTTTTTCATGGCTAAAAATGTTGAGCTCCAAGAGATGAAGTGGAGAGAAGGAATGTCACTTGTGGCTTGTTTATTCTGGCAGGGATTTGTCAAAGACAGCAGTAACATGAGGGGCAGTACTGCTTTGGCTCACTGAGACACAGCTTCAGTCTACAGCAGCTCTAAATATGCGGGGTCACACCTGAGCTTGCGAGATACACAGGATGCCCACAGTGTGTGGATGCAAAGTGAGTGATGCAACAACCTCAAGCCTTGCAAAAGCAAGGCAGGGCCATTGATAAGTAATGGTGGAACAGCCTTCAGTCTAGTATATTTGGGGTCCTGGGGAGACTTTGTATGCCTCTGGAGAATTCCTAGTCTAATGCCTTTGCTGGAGATGCAGGAACAGGTAGTTTATTCCAGAAAACTATGAGGAATGTTTGAGACTAAAAGTTGGGGAAAAAAACCAGTTTTATTATTCCTTGGATTTATGGAAGTCAATTCTTTTTTGCCACTTTCCATTGATCAGTGCTGCTGCTGTACTATGCCATGTTGGGTCTTCTTATATACATACATACATGTATACACATGTACATGTACATATATGAACACTCACATACGTACATTTATATGTGCACAGATACATAAATAGATTGTGTACGTAAATAGATATATGAAGGCACACAAATATATTAACACAAGCACACACACATGTAAATGTTCACTTCAGACTATTGTGTCTGAAGGCCAAAAGAAAGCCTTACTTTTAAGGGTGGGCCTATTTTAATGTCTGCTTGGAGTCTCACATTCTGTTCTTGCTAGCACACAGAGCTAGTGGGGTCATTGTTTTACGTGTTCTTCCTTAAACACAAATGACACAGAAAAAGGAGGAAGGCTTTGCCTGCTGGATATGTTCTAGAGAGGAGAGTGAATATGCCACAATTTTTTTTTTCGCCATATCTGATGTTAATCTCTGTCAACAAATTTTGCTGTTACTGAGACACCAGCTCAACTAAACTGTTATTCAGGAAGAAAATTAAAATTGAAACATCCATAACATTCTTCCTATCAGCAAGGAAACAAATGATGGCAAACAAGGCACCAAGTGAAACTAAAACTGGTTCAAACCGTCTAAATTCCTTATATATAATATCAACTTTGGTAGGTACTGTTTCTTAATATTCTTACAGATTACTGGCATGCAATGCAGAATTAAAATGTATCTCAAGGCCTTTTACACTAAAGTATATCTAAAATGTTACCCAAAGAAAAAAAGTTGGCTGATTCAGTAACGGAATAATTTTTGTCTTTATGTAGTACAGGACAAAAGATATATGTCATCTCACTGCCTTATTTCCTTAAGCCTAAACCTATATTCATGACACAGGTTGTTAAGGAAGACTTAAAGGAAAGCCAAGCAATGCCTTTATGCATTTTCACAGGGATTTTTTATCCTCACAAGGTTATATATCAGTGAGTCGAGATAGTCTGTCTTTCATTCAGTTTTTATACAGATGTGGAATGCTATAACACTTACTTAAAGAAACACAGCTGCTCATTTAAATGTCATAAAAGCTGTTATGTGGAAGTAGACTTAATCCTATTTCTCCTTATAGATTTTATTTTCCAGTAATCCAGGACTTTTGCTTATCTATAATGTACCATCACTATGAGCTAAAAGCCATTTTCTTTATATGTGCAGATTGCAAGGGAGGCAGTGGATTTTTCTTCTTCACTTATTTTAAAATAAATATTGAACAGCCTGTGTCAATAATTTAGAGGAGGAAAACCCTCAGTCTTACACTAAATTGGAAGAATTTCTTCTTCATGGGTCTCCCAAGTAAGTTGTGTGCTTGGTGATCTCTTCTTCTGTCTCTTTCTTCCCTTCCCTCTCTGACAACTTCTCTTTAATGTCCAACTTTTTCCTCCCCTCTAGGCAGCCATTAAGGACAAGGCTGTTTTCTAAAATTCAGTTTTAAGAGAGGGGAACTGATGATGAAGATGTGTGTTGTGATGCAGTGAGACAGGAAATCCCCATTTAATGGAACTGTGATGTTTGGGAGAAAAGGGGCATCCTGTGGAACAAGGCTGCTGGTGAGGGGAGAAGCTTTGATTCTTCAGCTTTGCCTAAGTGTCAGTGGGCCTTTTCATGTGTTCACTGGCCACAGTGAATATATGTTATAGCAACCATAACCACACAAGTAATCTCACCTGGGAAATACAGATAAGAAACTTCCACAGGGCATGTCATAAAATAGGAGTGCTTGCATTGCACTTGCACTTGCACTTGCACAGGTCCATCAGGTGCTCCCCAAAAGAGCTGCTACCTGATAATTTGACTTTTTTTTTTTCATGAAAATAAAACCATACTGATTTGCAGAGAAGTTGATTTTCAGCCCATCTGACTTTCAGTCTGGATGATTTTTTTAAGTGTCCATGTTGATGATGAACTGACCATCAAATGGGATGGGACTTTCTCAGTGGGGGGTCTGAAACAGGAACCTGGGAGCCATGGTTTTAGGACAGGTTTCTGAGTTTCCTGGGATGTGGCAAAGCTAATCTGAAGAGTTCTGTGAAAATGTTTAGAGAATTAAATGATAAAAGTAGCTTAGGANAAAAAAAAAAAAAAAGCAGTCTTCTGATTTAGTGTTAAAATGTATTCCTTGGCTAATGTTTATCCCCCAGCATACATTCATATTATCTGCCTGGTAGGCTCAGCACCTTTATGGTCTCTGAGTTTGCCTAGGCAGCAAAGGTTATGCCTGGTAGGACAGGCTGTCATGATGTGATCAATGTGTTCCTTGAAATCGGTTCCCTGCTGTGGACACCCTGGGGTGGGGCTCATCTCCCCAGGCATGCTCACCTCAGTCAGGAGCTGCCTGAGTCAGGAGGAGGATTATGGCTGAATTCCCCCTTGGAAGGTGCACGAGGGCTTTGACCACTCCCCCCAAATATGCACCCATGGGGGTGGCAAGACCTGACCCACCAGCTCAGTAGAGTGAGGGTTTTGTCCCTTTCAGGGTAGCAAATGCTGACCACTCACTATGGGGGACTCTGTGCATAGAGAGGTGCTGAGCTTGAAGACACTGGTGGGTGCTAAATTTGCAATTTTTAGTTTGCTGACCTTACTAAGGAGATGGTTTTGGAGGGCCATTGTTGAGTTAGGGTTTGGCATTCCCACATAATAAAATTATCCTTCAGCTGCTTATGTGAAAGATCAAAATGAACTGACAACTGTCACCTATTTATCATTAACGTCACCATATTTGTTAATTCCTTTAATCCTGGATTCCTGAAATCTCAGCTTTCACTTTTTTTTTTACTTTTCAAAAAAAAAATTTGTCTTTGGAAAAGCTTGAAAACACAAAGTCAGGGACACAGAACCAGAAAATAATGTTTCAATATGCACTTTAAAAATGTTGTAATTTTTAATGCATCGTATTGTTCACAATTTTTTAAATTCTTGGTGGTGTTAGCAAAAAAAAAATGAACAGCTTTTTTTTCAAGAGATATATGAAATAAGGGGCAGATGCAGGATAAATACTGAAGAAAACGTAGATGTTTCATTGTCCTCTGTACAATAACAGTAATAATGTTAAATTTTACAATGTACTGGAAAAGGCAGGGAAAAAATGGAAGTTTCATTATTGGATAATAAAGCAATTTTAAAAAGTGTTTATTTACTGGAGATCATGAAGGTTCTGTCTTTATAATGTTTTTAATCCACCCACTGCTTCTAGTTTGGTATGTTTTAACATTGGATAATAGAACAGAGATGTAGTTAAAGGCATGAAAATATAGAAGTCGGAATTTTCGTGCATTCCCTGCTATATTTTGAAATTAATAAAATAAGAGCTGGTTTTCAATTGATGTCATTTTCAAAGGAAATAGGGCTGGGCTTATTATTATTACTACTACAGTCGTTATAGAAAGAGTCCAACATTTGCTAACATTGAGTAGTGCTAACAGCACAGAAGATTCATTTGATCTTATATAATGTTTTCATGGTTAATAAGATTTTCATATGACATTTTTGCATGATTATAAGTGCTGGAATTTCATTGCAGTAGGCATTAACTCCTGCGATTGAAGTTAAGGGAGATTTCTTTTTTTTTTTTTTTTTTTAAATAGCTAATCAAGAGTTTAACTGCCTCTGGGGCATTTTAAGAAAATGTTATACTGTACTTAACGAACATTATACTACAAATAAGAGTGATATTCCCATAATTAAAACAGTCTGGATGTTGCTTAATGAATGTTTTTCTTATCTTAATGTGTAAGCAGTAAGGATTCATGTAGTTGCCTTTATTAACTTGTGGAGTTAGTTAAAAAGCTGGTTAAAACAGTAAGTCCATATCAGGTCAATATAAAATGCTTATGTAGGGATTTCATTGCTCTTATAAATCCACTAGTTAAAAAATAAACACAGATGCTTGTTTGTGCCATCCTGAGCCATATTGCAGGGTAGTATTTCTGCCTGTAGACATTTCCAAAGTTAAGTGTTGCCTGGAGCACTGCAGGATTTGTAAGTGTTCTTCTTTATCGTCCGTTTAGGAAATATTTTTAAATTTCCACCAGGCTTGTATTCAAAGCCAGAGAGCAGTTGGTTTTCAATTAGTGTGGCCACAATTGCTGTTCAACTAATAGCATTGTGTATTCGTTCTTTTTCTCTGTCATATTGCATCAGCTTTGATGTAATTACAACATTTTCTCTTTTTTTGGATGTAATTGCAGTGCACTGTAGTTTTATAGATCTGTTCTTCAGCAATTTAATATTTACTAATTGCTTGCTAAATTTTTCTTCACTGCTCAGTTATTTGGTGCAGAAAACATTCTGAATAAGTCCAGTTTAATACAAAATAATTCTTTGACTTAGTAATTTCTCCATATAATAATTCTACAGAATAATACTTGGCTAAACATAAATAATATTTTTACTTTTAATCTTATTCTGAAAATATCATGCAAGTTTATTTTTTTTCCTCCAGCTGAAATTGAGCATCTTTATATTGTTTAAAAGATATTCACCACCTGGATTGCATCTGTATACATCTAAGTGTCAATTTTGCACGAGGCTCTGTACAAAAACCTGAAAAAAAGGGGTTGACCCATGTATAGCCTAAGAACACATGGAAATGGAACAGTTTCATAAGTCAAAATTAATCCCCAGTCCTGGAGGCACTTAAGCACATGGTTAACTGTAAGTGTTTGACTAGTCTTTTTGATTTCTCTGGGCTAGGCACATGCTCAAGTGGGTTTGCAGGAGCAGTTTCAAAATGCAGAGAAGACTGCAATATTGTTCTCTTTTTCTTATATGGTAGAAATGTCTGTGCTTTATATAGTATTATAATTTACCTATGTTTCTAAGTACAGGAATCATCAAAATGTTTGTGGTTTGACTAAGTGTAGACTGACATAATTTGCAAATTGAGATAAAATATGGTCTACCAGTGAAAAACTCCTAGAAGTGTGAAGGGACCTTCAGTTTGTAAAACATCCCCACCACAACCAAAACTATGAAGACAACAGTTTGTAATAAAAAGTCAGAAATTCTGGAAGACCTGAAGTGGATGAGAAATGCCTTCTTTCTCTTGACTTCTGCAGCACTAGTATATTGACGCTCCATTCATTTCCTTCTGCTAAATATTGTCAGTCACAACTTTGGTGTAATTTTATTTTAACTCAGATACAAATCAGAAGGGACTTAAAGGACTGCACTGTTTTCCTTTTCTCTCACGCCATGCAGACATGGATATCTAACCTGCCCAGGCTCTGGTGAACGTAGTGACTCTCTGTCATGGATGGCAAGATCATTTTAACAGGCAGGAATGGCACTTTATTGATTCTGACTTTATCAAGTGCCTGTTTCTTACTTTGTATGTAACTCATTAGCAGCCTACTCCTAAACTGCTCAGGAGGCTTTGGATGAGTTTGGGACTCGGACTTTAATGACAGTAATTAGCGTGGAATTTTTGAATCCTGGTCTGGATCTTGACCTTGTAGCATTTAGGCAATGCGCGCACAGCTGGAGCGGCGGCGGGGGCTGCCAGGGCTCAGTAGCGGGGATGCGCCCGCTGTCCTGGTGTGGGAACCGACGCCGAGGGAACGGAGGGCAGTGGGGAAGAAAAGAGGGGAAAACACGTTCAGTAAGAAAAGAAATTCTGCCCAAACATCATTACCAGTTTTTGTGCACGTACACCGAGATGGGTGGGTGCAAAGTCAGCGTGTGAAAGGCTGGGGCAGAATTAGGAGCAAGGGAAGTAAGTGCCTGATGGTAAGATGGAGGGGAGAACTGGAAGAGCCAAGAGTGGTTTTGCAGTGACATAATCTCTTCAAAGTTCAGCTTTCCTGCAGAGGCCACCAGGATGGGTCTGACTGTATAAAAGTGCAACCATTGCAGATTTGTGGGTTTTACATATTCACTTCCTAAGACAGATTTTGGCATGGGATGTTTCAGGACATGTTGGATATATATGCCTGGTCCTCCCCCTGAATTGGAAGATTCTCAACCTCCAAAGGTGTGGTTTTTCCTTTGAAAAAAAGCTGCCACACAGCTCTGATAACGCTCGGTGCATATTTGTCTGTACACAAAACCCAAAACCAAGTAAATCAAAACAAATAATACATCAACAGCAATATCTTCTTACTTCTCAATGCACACCTTAAAAAGGGCTAATTTATGCATAAATTTTTCTAAATCTCTCAATATTGGTATTGGATCTTCATCTTTATTGTGGGATGTTTTTGTTATTTAAAACATGTTGCAAATTTCTGTTACAGCGGCTAGTTGCAATTCTGTTAAAAAAATGTAATGCAAGAGTTTCGCTTAAAAGAAACTTACAGCTAGACAAAATTTTGCAGTATCTCTTTACAGTGTCGTAGATTTTAAAAATGCAACTTAGAAACTGAATTAGTTAAATAAATGAAAGCACTTAAAATTTTATTAAAACAAAAACTGTCCATACTTAGCATTTTATTTCTATATCTTTATATTTAGGAAGACAGAGAAGTTAACTGTTATCTTAACTGCATGTTCCTTAGGTGGAAGTGGCAAAGTGAACGTGTTACAGACAGACAGAGTGCTTTTCCATTGCCCTGCAGTGCTGTGGGTGTGATTAAGCAGCAGAAAGCATCCCTAGAAGCCAGATACTTTGTCAATGGTAAAAGCAAAGCGAGGTACAGCTTGGCTCGAGAGCACTTTATGGGCATGACGAGTTATTCAGAGTTATCCACACCGTAAGGAAGGGAGCAAAGCCCCAACTGTATGTCACATATGCTAAAGCTCCCCAAGACAGGACACCAATTAACCTTGGATGATAGCAAACACGCACACACACACAGGCTGCCCGAGAGGAGCAGCCTGTTGCCATTAGTAGGAAGCAGCAGCCCTTGTCACCCTGAGCCATTATTTAAATCTCTTTTAAAATTCACTTCTTAAGTCAAAGAACCATAGCACTCTCCTCTTCCTCACAAACAGGCTATTTTTGCTGCCCTGAAAACAGGACACGATAGTAATATGAGAAGCCAGTGGTCCTTTTATTTTTATCCTCGCTGTCTAATTTGGCCATTTTGAATTGAGAAGAAAAAAATGCCTGATCTTCAGTCAAAGCAATTTAAAGCATGATGGAGCTCAGAGTGAACCAAAACAACAGGGTCAAATGTAGTTGAAAGAACATGGTGGGGTAAATAAAAGGTCTTTTTTTTTTTTCGTTTAGTGCTGGTGGGAGGAGAAAGTTTGGTTAACTATTTAACCTATGATAGCCTTTTATCATTTTATGGCTTAGGGGTCCATGATTCTAAGCCTTTGCTAGTAAATTCCTGGTTTGTATTTAATCTTTTCTCTGGTGCCCAGTTATATGACTTACATTGATTTACTGGAGATAGGAAAAAATTATAAATAGCAGACAAAGCCATGTATTTTTCCTAAAATGACTTTGCAGCAACTTTGGATTTGGTGCTTAGTTTTCATTTCCACTCACACTTCTTTGTGTCCTTTTTTTT
>VZRH01005651.1:1662514-1747828 GCA_013397555.1 Urocynchramus pylzowi | reverse complement strand
TTTTTTTTTAAATCAGTGGGGCTCTCCTTTCCCATTTGGTTCAGCTCTCTGTTTTTTGGCTATAATGCAATGTGTCCTGATCAGTTGGAGTGAGTGCTTGTGAAAGGTCACTTGGAAGCCCCTTTTTCATTTCTCCCTGCTACACTTTTTCCAGCAGGCAAGTGCTCTCAGGAGCAACCCCCTCCAATGTGTCCCTTTTGATATCCAAAGCTGGTTGTTACGGGGGTTAAATTTCTTAATTCACTGAATTTTTGTGAGCACTTCTTCAACTCACCACTCAGTCCCCACAGCTGGGTGCAGACCGCCTGTCTCCCTTAGGATGCTGTGGAAGTGTTAGGGTTTATTCTTTCACCTTCTTCACATTTTTGGGGGGCCAATTTTTTACCTTTATGTCTTCCATCAGCTTCAGGGGAATTAATCTTCACATTACATCTGTGCAAGATAGTATCAGCCTTATGGTGGGAAGTTTAAAATCAGACAAAGCCTCTCCTGGTAAAGAAAACTGCTTGTCAAGAGATCTCAAACCATGAGCGCTAGTGGCTTCTGCCTGCCCTGGAAAGGGCTTAGGTTTGGGGGAGTTTCTTAATTAGTTTTTTGAGGGTCAGGGAAATGACCGTACTGAGTCTGGAACAAAGGAAGAAATCAAAATGTAAAGCTGAGTGTTTGGTATGTTGATAACCCCCCAGTTTTAATTTCAGCATAATTGGATCAGGGCTAGTGGCAGTTGTTACGTAAAGTTCCTTCCCTTACATTTTATTCAAAAGTAAATATCATAGCACTTCACTTTTAACCTGAGTGGGATTTTTTTTCCCCCTTGGTTGTTTTGGTTTTTGGTTTTTTGTTTTTTTGGTTTTTTTTTCCCCTAAAGAAGAGCTGCTTGCTTTACCCGCATTTATTTCCACTAGGAGAGCACTAAGATTTTGGGAACCTGTATTCTGATGGTAAAGCTTGTGACATGAGCTTTTGCTTTCCATTCGAGGAAATGTGAGCATTTTTTCACATGTTAACTTTTTAACAATTACGAGGAATTTCTTTTCCTTGAAAACTGTTGTCCTTTTCTTTTTCCTCCCCTTTTCTCTCTTCTTGATATTTTTATTTCCCTTTTATATGGAGACTTGTAGATTTTGTCACTTCAAACGTTAGCTGTTCCTCCTCTTTTCTTTCACTTTACAATACACACTAGGAGATTTTTTTTTTTTTGCATATTCCTTCCCTTTCTCTGTGAGATATTGTAGTTCACCAAATTTAAAACACTACAGTATTTAGAATCCCCGCAGTGCCATTTTAAGTATTTGGACCTGGAAAATGCCCCAAGTAATAACTACCTGAATTGCTTTTAATTACACAATATAGCTGCATCATTTTACTTCAGATTCTTTTTGATTGATGCTGTAAGGCAATTGTAACCATGGATGATGGGATTAAGTGCCTCTTGAAGTGACTTTAGCTTCTTGTGGGAACAAAGGAAAAGAAGAGAACACTTAGTCCCTTTTTGAGTGAACAGCCTTTTTTCACTTGCTATATAAAGAAATACAATTAACAAACATTATCCCCAGAGGTGAATTGAAATGTACATGCGGACAATAACCGCTCTTGACTGCAATTAGACATATATGATCCGAGGTATTTTGGCCATTCATTAGTGCTAATTGTTTGAGAAACAAGCCCAGAGAACAAATGATTAAAATGTTAGTGCCATAACCAGGATTATTAGCATGTGTGATAAAATGCATGCGCCGCAGCTGTACCAATAAAACTCTCCAGCGAGTCGCTTTGATTCGACAAACACTCGGCGCGGCTGCGAGCCCTCCGTATTTGCACAGGGCCTGCTGATGTTTATAACAAACAACTTGTATCTTCTTTTCTTAATTAGAAAGAATTACTATGCAAATTGTGGGGCTTTGTAATTCCGTAGAAGTTTCCTTTGGTTTTGGCAGATTATTTGTGTGTGGTGGTGTGCTACTCCCCGGTAAATTCAACACAGGAAAACCATTATGTTTTCTCCGGAGTGGGGTTTTTTAGCACATATTGCAGAAATAATTCGTGTGACGTTTTCCCGCATTAGCTGGGTCTTTTTCAGGGGGTGTTGTGGGTCTTGGATCACTGCTGTCCTTCTTCCACAGCGCCACAGATATCATGGTGTGCAGTTACATGCACAGAGGTCAAAAATACATGTGGAAATTACCCGTATTTTTTAATAGTTTTAGTGACGTGTCTAAAAATGCTCTTTGCAAACACTTTGCCAACACTGTGCCAAAGACTGTAGAAGGAAAGATTTGGGCTATTGAGCAATGAATATTTTTCTATGTGTTTGGCAGATCTTCTAGGGGTGATTTGATTTACCAAATAAGCAGGGAACAGAGGCACAGGTTAAAGCGCTGGAAATCACTGTGCGAGTACTTTACTTTGTGAGCTATATGTTGCTGGCTCCAATGTGACTGCACAGGTGTGTGCATTTATGTGTATGAGTATGAGCAATGCTGGAATGAGAAAATGCAGTTTACAGCAGGGAAATTTGCATAATTTGGGGTAATTTTACTGTTCGCAGTCACGCTGTATATGGCTGCCATTGCAAACTGCAGTGTCTCTTAGTACTCAAATAGGTTTTCTTTTCTCCTTCCTGAGGATGAACTATTCACTCTTGGATGAAATGGTTCTCAGAGGACCATGAGAAACTTTAACTTGCCAGCTACTTTTACATATTTGATGAAGACTTTAGTAGAGTGTTATGTTTGCTGAAGAAATTTAGTTTTATTTCCAAGACCCAAGAGCACTCAGCATGCTGCCAGATGCTATGAATGAAAATATGCTGCTGTAAAACAATTTAATGAGCATTACCCAATCGCCTAGTCCTTGTTTTAACTTACAGTGCTTAAAGGAAGAAACATTGTCTTAGCAAATTCACTTGGCTTTTGTCCATGTGTTTAGTTTAAAGCATAGTCAAGCTTAGTTTGAATCATTAAAATACTTGGAGCCAAGAAACATATGTAAGATTTTCCTCCTCTTTATGGCACAGGGTTAACAGTATAATCGAGACTGCAGTGCTGTGTGGGTTTTTTGTCCTAAAAAAGTAACTGCTGGGGATTTTTTCATTCTATCAACATAACAGAAGTCAAGATAATCAGGGGAGTGTTTCCTACCAGAGAAGCTAACTGCTCATATACAGAGCACCCCAAGCCTTGCCACTGTTTAAAATAAGTCTATAGACAAATGGATCTATTAATTAATCCATGTGTTCCTCTGCTTTATTATTGTAGAACATAAAATATGACTTTGCAAGGAAAATGCACAGTGATGATTAAAGAATATATGTCAAAGAATATATGTCAAAGAATTAGCATGTGATACCATTTACTGCAGTCGTACCTAGAGATACTTGTTGAAAACTCTTATTTTATATGAATATTTCTAGAGCTCTTAGTTTTGAAAGCAGAAGGATTCTGTGTTGGTCCACTGTGTTGGTCCACTGACACTAGCTCCTGCTGTATTTTTTTTTTCTGGCCATAGTTTTTGAAAAAATTAATTCTTCTTCACCTTGCTAAGATATCCATAAAACCAATAAATTGACATGCTGACAGTGTATTTTTTTAATAATAATTTGTGTCCTGAGAAACCTGTTGTTTGAGCCCATGTGGCTACAAAGTTGTTTAGCTAAGGAGAAAGCAACAGTCACCAGGCAGTAGCATTTCCAGCATTAAGCCTATTAAGTGATGTCGTTTTAATGGATTAAGTCTATCACTTCCCTGGAGTCAGGTGGTCTGCTGAGGAAGCTGTACTGCTCCTCCATTTAAACACAAGTTCATAGACCTGGATGGTGACACCTGACTAAATCTGGTCTGCAGGTAATGGTGCTTTCACCTACACAACACTGCATGCCATTGTGTGTGGTATGCAGAGCAGGGCTGCCTTCATGGGGCTTGCAGCAGTGAGAGGGAAAACAGCTGGTCAAACAGCCCTTGGTTTGATGACAGCCCAGAAGAAATCCTGGGAAACGTGTGACAGAAGATACATCTCATCTCAGCATGCTCTGAGATTATGGTGTTAGCCACGTCTATCAGGTTTCTGGCAGGTTGGAGGGTTGGTGAGGGCGGTCATTAAGGGTGCTTCGGGGGCTGCTTGGCTCCAGGCTGGAGTTAACTATTAATGGGCTGGGCTCTTTGACTCCTTTGTGCCCTTGGGAACCACAAGGCTGAAGCCATCAGAGAAAAAGAATAGAAGCTAATCACTTTTGTTCCCTCATATATGTTATGGGAAGGACTGCAGACTTCTTTACTGACCTCTGTGTCACACTGAAAAAAGATCCTCCACTTTCCATCTGAGATAAACCACTCTTCCACCTCGTCCTTGTTCTCCCAAAGTGTACTACTGCAAGAAAATGAGATTAAGTGGATTTGTCTAGCAGCCACTTGAGTTGCCACAAGTTCTGTTACCATCCCCACTTCAGCCTGAAACAGGGAATGTGAAGTAGTTTGTGAGAGAGAGGCAAAGAGAGTACTTTGGAGGGGCTCAGTGAATCTCTGTTGCATTCTCCAGGTGTTGATAGGACCTCCTAAACCTGAGTCTTGAAGCTGTTGCTGTTGTTAACAAGGGTAACACTGGCACTTTTAATAAAATAATGTCTATTTAACTGCCCAGCTGTCCCATTTCTTAAACTGAATTAAGCATTACCAGGCGTGTTACAAAGAAGAGCCTGACAGTGGTTTTTGTAGGCTCTTAAAGTGGATCCACACAGGATATGCAGAGATGTAGCAGATGGGATGATGGAGTAGTTTTCCTTTTCAATTTAGTTTACTGAGGTAAAATGTGATAAAAGCCTTTTTCATATTTTTAACCCAAGTCATATATTCAGCTTTTAGGGTGCACACTCTAGGGGAAGAGAGGGTTCTTCAACAGATTCAGCTTAGAAAGGAGAGTATTACAGTGGTCTGTCAGTGACATGCCACATTGGCTCTGATTTAGATTGACTGAACTTGTTTCCAAGCATTTGAGAACCTTAGTCATGTTTGCTTTGAAGAAAACCCACATGTGTGTGTGTGTGTAGCCGTGTGTCATCCAAGTCTAGCAACTTGGGAAGTATTATTAAGAGGGGCACAGGAAAATGCATGGGTCCCTGACATGATGTGATAATGACATGTTCAGCATGGTGCTAGGAAAGCTTTGCATTATTCAAAGTGCTGAATAATATACATGATAATGCACAATGGTGTTATATGATAGGATTGTTTTGTGGTGTGTCTTATGCTTAGTATGAAGGTAAATTGTATTATTTTGTCCTCATCTTTGATGTAGCAGAGTAGGCCTGGGGGATACAGCATGCAGTGGGGAGGAACAGGAGCAGGCAAGGGGTTTATTTTTTGGAAGGCCAAGAAACACAGTGGCACCCTCTATAATTTATTTCTCTGTGCTTGTAATTATGGAGCAAAGCCAGCTCCCCACAGCACTCAAGAGCAGCCCCCTCTGGCAGTCCCACAGCCTCCAGGTGCACTAACCCAGCTCCTGCCTGGAGCTGGTTAGCTGGACCCTCACCAGGAATATCAGCACGTGGTGGAGACCACCCCAGCCCTCACACCTACGGGCCATCCCGTAGAGGGATGTCATCCTCTCGAGCCATGTGGCACCAAAGGCTCACACCCGCACTGAAGTGTGGTGCACAAAGCATTTACAAATTAAAAAAGACACCACATCCAAAACCCTGCTGCTGATGCTGCTGGGTTTGTGAACTTTGTCAGTGGAAGTCTGTGCTGTGGATGTGAAGGTCCGAAGAGAATAGCAAGGCTCCACACTACATGGGGTTTTCTTTTTTTTTTCCTTCATTTCCCACTCCATCCATCTTGCTTATTTAAAATTTGCATGCAAATACATTTGTTGATATAATGCTAAGGTTGCAAAATGAACTGCACAATCCCGTGTTTGTTTTAACCAGAACCCCTGCTTCATTCACAGCATGGCATCCAGCTTCTGGAGGAAATGTGGCAGATAGCAGCCTCCTCCCCAGAGCAGTCCTGATCCATTCCCAGCACAGTCTGCATCCTACAGAGGAGTCCTATGACAGGGAAAAAAAAACAACTACCACCCTTCTGTATTTCATACTTGCCGTAGCACCCAGAACGGGCAGTGTAATTAAAGCTGCATGGATAAACCTCAGCCCTGGCAGGTCTTCAATTATGATTAAGTTTGCAACTTCTATTGAACACAGTGGTTTTGGAGTTTTATATTGTAATTAACTGTAATACTGTCAGCTAATCTCTCTAACTTGGCTCTTCCAAAAGGAAGAAATATGTAAGTAGCCCAAAACCAGCCACTATCTAGGTAGGAATGCTTTTCTTTTAAAATACAGTCAAGTATTACTTACAGCATTGCTGCCAATAGTCTAATTTCAACAATATCCTTTACAGGGTGGATTCTCCTCTGCCAGCTGGTGTTCCTAAGCTTAGTTATCGCTTTACATCATCACACAAGTATGTTCCCAGACGGGCTGTGCTCTATGTACCTGCGGATGATGAAAAGAAGATAAGAAAAATCCCATCACTAAATGTAGATTGTGCAGTGTTGGACTGTGAAGATGGTGTGGCTCTGAACAGAAAGGTAATTAAAAATTATCTGTGTGATATAATCAGCACTAAAGAGAACTTGTGGAAAAACGTTGCCTTTGCCTTGGGGAAGTGACAACCAGAAGGACAAAGATAACTCTTAAGATATAGAGAGTAATGTCACAGTGATAGGCTTTGTGAAGGCGTTGGGAAAATCTGGTTACCCAGAACTCAAAGAGATCCTGTGTGAGTAAGCGGGGAGGAAGTTTTGCAGGAATACAGAACTGGGCATAAGCTGTCATCACAGAAGAGTGGGAGATACTGTTATTATTGCAACACATTTCTTAGGGAAGAGGAAGAAACAGTCTGTAAGAAGAGAAGTGGGGAAGGAAGCGTTAGTTCAGAATCACCAGGTGGGCAGTTTGTTATTGAAATAAAAACATCTTCAGATTGTGAGCAAAACAGCGTGAGTCTGGATTTGAGCCTTGGGATGTTTGGAAATATATACTTCCTGAAATTTTGGGGAGAAATGCTGTTAGGGATGTTCCTCAAGGAAGGAGAAGTTAGATCCCAAGCATATCAGTGTTTGGAATGGGGATGCAGAGCAGAGTGGAAGATGGATGTAGATGTCAAGTACCTGTGCCAAGTTTTTGTTAACATTAAACTGTGAAAAAAGAATGATCCAGCATGCATTCAGTTTCATTTGCAAACAATTTTTTTTTTAATATATGGAAGTAATCATTTTAGTATGTTCCACATCTTAGGGCCATAGAATCATTGGAAAAGACCTTTAAGATCACTGAGTCCAACCTTAAACATAACTGCCAAGTCAGCCATCTTAAACAATGTATACAAGAAATTGGTGCAAATGTTTCCTGGTGAAAGCTATTTCTCAACAGGAATGTAAGTTTGCTGTCACATTAATTTCATATTTGTTGGTTTTCTTAACTGTATCTCCATGCTTCAGACTACAGCAAGCACTGTTTAGAGTTTAAGTATAAATACCTTGCCCAGAAAGTTAGGAAAACAGGCTTGAAAATTTTCCCATGTCCTTTCAAAAATGTGGATGAAATTTTATTCTTTTCTTTTTCTTGTGAATTAATGCTTTCCAGAAAGACTCTCTTGGATAGTGCTTTCTTTAACCTTCAGATCTTTACAGGTATGTTGGAAAGGAAAAATTTTACAGAATTTGCATGTACTTATTTTAATTCTGAAAAGTGAAAATAGCACTGCTGGATGTTCCTGTGTGCTGCTGAAGATGATTGGAAAGCATTTTTCAGTTGCTAAAATTCTGTGTTGAAGGACTAAGATTATATCTCCTGTCACAGTGAATTAGTATTATTTCATCACATTTCAGAAGCAGTTGCTGCATGATACAAGGTATAGTTGTGTATCAAACTGAAGTATTTTTAGGTGCAGCTTAATTATATCAAATATTTTATAACATAAGCATTTATTTGTAATAAACAATGACAGAAAACCAAAATTTTATGATCAAGATGACAAAGTTGACAGTAGCAATTTCTCAAGGGTGGTAAAATTCTAGCCCTGTTAAAGTGAAGTTGTGCCACTGGGTATAATATTTCAAGGAAATTAGGGGGGAAATTGGTAACGGAAACTTGAGACGACAGATGAGCCACTGCCTCAGCTTAAATGCAAAAAAGAAAGCAGACAGGAGGTAGAAGTGGGGACAAGCTACCAAGAAGCAACAGAAAATGTGGTCCAGGTTCTTAGGAGCAGAATGAGGAAGTTCAGAGCTTGTCTGGAATCAAAACTGGTGAGGGATGAACAGGACAGAAAAAATGGCTACTACAAGTGTATCAGCAGTAAAAATGAGAAGGAAAACCAGTCAAATGGATGCACTGCTCCATGAAACTGCAGGCTTTACTGTCAGAGTCTGCCCAGTCTCAGGCCTAGAAGCAAAACTGCAGGGAGGGAGGGAGCAGCCACAGTAGGGGAGGATGGAGTTAGGGTCTGTGTAAATAAGCTGGTCTGTGGGACCAGACAGGACACACTGGAGGCCTCTGAGGGAGCACTCGTGGGTCATCGTGAGGCTGCTGTCTGTCATCACAGAAAGGTCAAGTCTGGGGGATGTTCCTGGAGCCTGGAGAAAGGCACCTCTGCCCAAAAGGTCCTGGTGCTGTTGTACAACCAGCTGCACAGGGTCAGTGGTTTGTCCTTGCAGCACCAACCATCCCCCAGGGCCCTGCTGGCACAGCTGCACCCAGCAGGTCCAGGGAAGGGGTCCTTCCCCTCCACTGGATTTGGACAGTCTCTTTGGGGGGTCCCTTGCCAAGCTGTGGATCCCAGGACAAGGGAGAGGCTGACCAGTGGGAAGGAGCCTGTGAAGGGCCATCAGGCCGATCATGGCACAGGAGGAACGACTGAGGGGCTGAGTTTCTTCATCCTGGAGATGAGATGGCTGAGTTTGGTCTTGATGGACACTTTGCTTCCTGAGGGGAGCTGAATGGTTGCAGAGCCAGACTCTTCTCAGAGGAGCTCAGAAATGGAAAAAGGAAAAGGAAAAAAACTGGGCACAGGTTGCATGAGGGGAGATGCTGACTGGTGACAAGGGAGAAATGTCTTGCCCATGCAGGTGGTCAGAGTGCTGGATGAAGCTGTGATCAGCCTGGTGTAGAGCAGTAGTTAGTGCTGCTTTGAGGTGGTCTCCTGAGATCTCTTCCAACCTGAATTAGACTGTGTGATTGCATGATTTAGTAGAGAAGCCTAATTCAAAGTGATTGGAAGTTTGGATTTCATTTTTAGATCTGCCACAGATACTCAGGAAGAGTTTGAGACATAGGTTCTATGAATGTGAAGCTGAAATTATTATTGCTCTTGCAGCTTAATTTATTAATGTTTATGAGGTGTTTGGAGACTTTGTGTGAAAGATATGTCAAGAACATGCATTGAAGTACAGTGTTCAGTGGCCCATTGCAAATGGGTCATTTCAAACTGTTGGGAAAAAAAACCACTAGGAAACACAGCAATGCTGAGTCTGTCCTTTATTCATTATTCTTAAATAGTACTGATGAATTTGACTATTTATTGCTGTGTCTTATATTACTTAAAATGCTACTTATGGACTTCCTTCAAATTGCTGCAGAAATGTTGAAATTGGGGAAAACCAGGACCTGACTGAAGGTTCACAGTGCCTTGGGCCAAACTTGCCTGTCTACAGATCTTCATTTGCATGAAGTCCAAGCAGCAAGCTTGTACCACATCAAATGGGTCTATTTTAACAAGATGCTGTGTGGCTTATATTAGGATTAAGTTAAAATCTGACAGATTGATAATCTGGCATGTCAGCAGCTCTATTTGCTTGCTCATTCAGAAGGAAACGAGGAAGATGAGCTTCCTATTACTGAAAGTGATAACATTTGCAAAACTGCATTTGATTGCAGTAGCAGCTTTTGAAGCTGTGGCCATAAAATAAAAAGATTTAACAATTTTCTATGCAATATTTTCTCTCAATGAAGTTTTGAAATACTTCCTTCCCTGTGCCTTACCCCCACGATTATGTTTTCTAATGGCTGATAGAGAGCACCAGAAGGGGGGAACCCATACCCATACTCTAACCTCCTTACCATTTCAGTGCCTGCATTTCTTACCTTCAAGAACTACAGCACTGACCACAACTTCAGGTGTCATCTCTTTCCCCTTCTTTTGAATCTTATTTTCTGGCTGATATTTCGACTAAATCAGAAAAACAGAAAAAAACCTCACAGCATTCACAAGGATAAAATATTTCAGTGAATTTTCTGAGGAAAACCAGTGGGAAGAAATGGCTAATAAGCGAAGTTGTTACAGTATGCTGAGTACTAATCCTGAAAGTAGGGTTAGACCTGATCCTGGTACGAGTAGCACAGGGGCTTTTGCAACACCTTTGGGACAAGGCAGCCCCCTGAAGGAGGGCTTCAAAAATTCAGAATAGGAAAGGTGATAGGGAGATATGCTGTTGTTGCTGAAAATTTCTTTTACAAAGGTAGCTTTAGTCTAGCTGAACATACCCTACAAGTCAGGCTGTTCTCAAATCCTGGTTGGGGATCCATATGCTGTTTCTACAGGTTTGGATGCATAGTGCCGTATGATGGAGACTGTCAGCTGCCTCTCAAGGTTTCTGACTCTGTAAGACTTTGGGTATATCTACAAAAGAAATTTAAGTTTGGTTGTGGGAACAATTGAATATTAGTAAAGGGAAGTTGCCTTCCCTGAGGTACTATTCACAGACAAAGATAGGATTTCTTTGCCACTGATGTACATGTACATTTTAAAGAAATGACTCAGAATTACAGGCTTGGTGATATTTTAAAGTGAACAGTTCAAATAAAAATTCTAAAACTATAAAATTAGAAATAATACAGATTGCAGTGTTGATATGTCACAAATGCATCATGCTTTTAGAGACAAAAATAGCCTGTATCTATTTCAGCTCTTCACAGGAAAAGATCTGAATATGCTTTCATTTTGATTGTAAAAAATAAAAATGTTTTAAAAATGGCTGCATTCACATGCTTGTATGATTCATATAAGCCAGCAAGCTGAATTGCATGTTATGAAAGATCTCTGTGTAGGAGCTAAGCTGTCTAAAAGGCTCTCAGCCAAGCCAGCAGGCCCTGCTACAGCTTTCCTCTGTAGAGCTGCATCACTCACTGTGCTCGTAGGTCAGGTGGATCTATTATCAGGTGGAAAAGTTTTCTCTTCCTGTTGGAGTAAGGAATATTTCCATGTCAGTGCATTCATTTTCCAAGGACATAGGTAGCTGAGATTTTGTCGTTAGTTCCCATGGGTTATGTAAAGTTACTGCCCTTACAAGAGAGTTTTCTAGAACTGCATTTTTTCCATCAGGATCCTGTCTTGGTGGTGCTGTTCTTCAGAGCATCCAGGAGGAGTTAGCTGTCAGGTCAGCCTAGCAAGAGAACAGTTAGGGCTGCTACTGCTGCCTTTATATATCTTTCTGAGTCTTTGGCAAGAGTTTTGGAGAAATTTAATGCCTCCAAACCAATGCTTTTTTCAGCTTTATCTTGTTTGTGATCTGCAGGGTGGTTTTGAAAAACTGGGATAATATGGTGCACTCTGCAGCTCCCTTCAGTGTGCTATCAGGCCAGGCAGAGCACAGTCCCTCCTGCCAAAGATGACCTTTGAAAATTCTCTCAGGCAAATTTTGAAAGTGATAGGATTTGGCCTTTTCTTTCCGTGGGGAACGCCGGTGTTATAATTAAGAATCAAAACAAAGCCCCATGTTCCCTCTGCTCATGTTTTTTTTTTTTGTATCAGAGGTGTAAAAGCAATCCCTTGGAGTGTACATATGGCTGAGAAACGTCTGTGCATTCCTCTGACATAAAATACTTGAGAACAGGAAATTTTATTGTTGATCCTCAGGAACTATATGGAGCTCATTCATCCAATAAAAATTATTGATATTCAGGGCTTCACTGTAAAATTATGTCAGACTGATTAGAGATTAATCTCCTAAGCTTTATTTAATGTGAATCATCATTATGTCGCTTTGTCTCTTTCACAAAAACATTTCTCTCTCCTCCAGCACTTAAGCAAGAGAAGCTGGGGAAGAGGCAGCCTCAGCTCTGTCCTTTCCCCATATCTCTTTCTTGAGAGGGGAAGCGGTGCCTCCTGAGCCTCTCCTGTTCTTCCCAGTTTCCTCAGCAGTGAGGGGAAGTTTGGTTGTGTTAAGAGGAGATATTGGGAAGGACCTAATTTACTAATCTGAAACATGTCCTCTTAGAATCATAGCATGAATGTGTTCCTACCTAACATCATGGAGCCACTTAAAAACTCATTGTGCTGTGTCAGGGAAGAAGGAAAAATCAGTTAATTCTTTTGAATTGTCTGTTTTTAAAAATAGGATTAAAGCCTGGCCACCTTTCAAAGTGTTCCATTATGAATAACACATATGTAAGAGATGACTCTTAGTTCATTACAGTTAAGAGCAGATCATCCACAAACATGCTGATTTTATGGAAATTTCTCCCTGTGAGAATGCCTCCTCCATCTCTCTGGTGATCTGATCCTGGGGTCAGAACAAACAGCATGCCAGAGAGAGGGCATCCTTGCCTACCATTTTCCCCTTAATCTAAGACCTTCTGACCTTTTTAGTCCTTATCATTGATGACAAGAGGTTCTTGCATATAAAACAACACTTCAACTAAATTTGGGGGTGGAGATAAATACATAAAATGGGTCAGCGTGGTATACAAAAAAAAATGTGAGGCTTTCTTTGTTGAGATGCATTTCCTTATTGATGTTATTGAAGGATTTTATAGTATTAGTGGAAGAAATCTCCAGTTGGTTTCCATAAATCTGTAGTTACTTCAATTAGACCCAACAGTTTTCCTGTATTATATGATGATAATCTCTTTTTTTTTTTTTTTTAATAAAGCCGTGTTGGTTAGGATTTATCAATGCTGCAGGTATTTCTCTAGGCTCATAGTGAGACTGTTAGCTAGTACTTCATAGGCACAGTTGCATGAAACATTGATAACTAGGTTATTTTACCAGGTCTTTGCTTTATTTATAATAAATTAGTACTGTACCTAATTGTATTCCTCCTACAGGGAGAAGGCTTGCTGATAAAGTGTGTAGAGAATGATTAAATGTACACAGGCGCATAGTAGGGTGACTTCTTTTCAAAAGATGCACAAAATTAAAATGGGAATGCTGCTTTCCCCACTGGCTTGCCATTATTAAAAGTCTGAGTAGCATGGGAAATTTCTTCTGTAGGAATTGGGGAGTCCAAAAGTCTCTCTGGTTTATTGTAGGGGAGCTGAACTGTATGGTGAAACTCTGCAAGGCCTTTTTGATCCTTGAAGAGTTCTGATGAATATACATTTTTATGAAAGTTGTAAAGTGTTTTCATTTCCTCATTAATCCCACCATGGTCCTGGAAGAACTGCCACTCCTGAGTACTGACTGTGACAATAAAAGTTTTTGTTCCTATTGTTTTACTCTACAAGCCAATCATCTTCCTTACATAAAGATTTGAGGATTCATAAGGAGATCGCAATATTCAGCAATTTTCTTCTTAATGAGCTCAGTAATGCCTGTTTCTCTTCGAGCAGAGCCTTTGAATTGCCAGTTATTTCTTTTCCACTGATTCAGATGTATCCAATTAAGTTTGACTTGGACATGTACTGATATAACTATTACTGCTGACAGAATGGTGTCTAGAAACTTAGGGAAAATGTCTTGGCTCAGTATTAATGGGGATTTCAGACAGGAATACATTAACAGACCTGGGAAAATATTTTAAAACATACAGTTAATATTTGTATGGCCTTGTGAGTCACAGTCCTTCATTTTTGTGTGTAGTTGACTGTCTGCAGGCACATCAGCCCACCTGGGTACTAAAGGCTAACTGCAGGACTAGAATGGATTGCTACACATTTCTGGACCAAGCTTCAATATTTTCTCTGTTCTCGTAGCAGGAAGGACCTGGCTACACAGCCATTGAGCACCCACCACTTAGTTTGAAGGGAGCTGTTGAGTTTCAACCATGCTATAGAAAACCAAGCTAATACTAAGAAGTTGAGTTTACATGGGTAGCTGAGAAACAATCGGTGGGATCAAGTTTGGGCACTTTTTTGTATGCAAAGCCATGTGTTATGTTGTGCTGTGCTGTGCTGTGCTGTGCTGTGCTGTGCTGTGCTGTGTTGTTGTCAGGGCTCCAATAGGGAGAGGAAACGCTAGAGGTACTGCCCCTGTCTCAGTCACAGGGGTACTCAACACTTAACACCGTTTGCTCCAGGTCTCCTTTGCTCTTTTTTGTTGGCAATGAGCAGGCATTGGAATGTGTTTGTGTATCCAAGTTTCTATTGCAATTAATCTTGAAACCTAGTCTTGAACTTCAGATTTCATTGTGCTCATAGCCAGTAGTCCACCCTGCTTATTCTTCCTCATTGCAAGGCCCACACTTCAAAAACAAAGTGGCAAGTTAAGTGTGAGGAAACCCAGAGACCCCCATAAACAGGGACATGCACCAGAAAGTGGTAGGATGCACAGAGAATACAGCCCTTCCCCTCTTTGGTAAACTTGTCTACAAGGTATTTCTGTGGTCACAGGTAGTGGTACAGTGGTCCTGTGGTCTGATTTGGGCAAGACAGGTAGGGAAGGAAAGGTGGAAATGAAGGGTACTTTTCCCAGTGCATTGGTGCCATCAAAGCTGGACCTGTCCCACTGAAGAGTGGGAAGAACCTCAGAGATACTCAGAAGATTGTGGGGAAATCTGTGGTTTATTTTACCAAACTGTTTAAACAATACCTGTTCACATGGGGTTTAGTAGTGTAGCAAAACAAAGACATGTGTTGAGATGTTGGGTAAGAGAAAAGAACTATTGATGTCAGGTGGAGAAACAGCACAACCATATACGTGGAAATTGCAGATGAAGGTGAGGGTGCGTGCTGACATGGCTAGGCTTGGGGATCTTGGCAGGTGTCAGCTGCCAAGATTCCCAAAAAAGCCATGATGTTTAACATCTGTATCTTTGGGTTCATCTACTATTCATCTGGAGACCAGATAAAAGGATCCTAGCACTCAGTGGTGGGAACTAAACCATCAGTACCTATACAAAAGCCTCGTTTCCTTCCTCTGTATGAACAGGAGTCCACAATACTGACAGTGCTATAGATTCTGCTGTCCTTAATCAGATAACATTTAACATTTCATGAATTAAGGACATTTGTGACTAAATTAGTAATTCAGAGTTAAGCCCTTAGGGAGTTTGAGCTTCTTCCTCCTATACACCAGCATATGTTGAATTGAAGGCATGTGAACTGTGCTAGTTGTGAAATAAACATAGTAAAACCAGCCTTCTATTTCCACCATGAAGCAAACCCATGCCATGACATCCCTTTAACTTAGAGTGGAGCAATTTATCTCTGCTCAACAGAAGACAAAAGACATGAATTAAGATTTCTTAATGCCCTGTTTTTTACATATTCTGTGAATTACTTTCTTCTCCAAATTATGAAAGACTGTAAAGCTGTGCTTTATATACCAAAAGAATACACTTTCATGGAACAAGCTGATACCCAAAATCTCTGGCTCACTGACAGTGGAGGGCATCCAGAGCCACAAATCTAATGTGCACTCACATACAGAATAGAACACAATATGTAAGTCTTGCAATTTTTCTAGTCCCTGATGTAAAAGCCATAACAAATGGGGACGGAACATTAGGAACTATATGCATTTTTTTATCTCCATCTAAACCTGCACATCTCTTCTGGCTCCACAGTACGCAGTAGGCTCCAGGGGTATGAAAGCTCTTAATGCATCCCTAGGTTACACATTGCCATGCCCAGAATTTGGGGTCAACGCAAGAAATTCTTTTACAAAGAAGTGAAAAACTTGCCAGTTTTTTCCTTTCATTATGGGTAAATCAAAACATCCAGCTGCATTTGAAAAGTTGCTGGTTTCACAGTGGTTTTTATAGCCATATGGAGCACGTGCAGTTGTTAGCATATCTAAATGTACTGTCCAAAGTATATTGTATAACTCTCCAAAAACAAATGCACATGTCTGCAAATCCAGCCTGTTACAGATTTGGATGTTAATGTCAGCTGCTTTGCTGAGGTTGTTCATCTTTCTTTTTGGCTATAATATCACAAAATGAACAGCCTTTTTGTCTATCAACAAGGAAAGTGATAAGCTGACTGTGGAGTCTGATCAGCACATTGCATCTTTTTGAAAGCATAAATGGAATTCTAGTGTTTTCTGAGTCTGACTAACAATTTCTATCTTTAAGGCAGCTTGGTTGCTCTGTGATTGCTGCTTTAACTCCTGCATAACATAGTGCTGCCTACTGTGGATCACTGTAATGGCTCTTTTGCTATCTTTCTTCCACTGCAGTGCAGTAGGGCTACCCTCTCCAGAGCAATGTACTTACCAGTTATTTCAAGACTGGGAGAAAATAATTATAAATACTTTTCCTTATTTTGATCACTGAGCTCCAGAAGACCATAAATCCTTGTGTTGTTCCTCATTTGGGAGCAAATGGTTATAAAGATCCTGGCTGTTCATTTTAGGATGATTATAAACCATGACTTGCTCATTCTTCCTCCTTACTTGTTACAGCCTCTTGCTAGATTGCCTCAAAATAGCTGCTCCTATGCCAGACTTAAGATAACTTTATCTTCTAAGGTCTCACAATACAATTGTGCATTAAAAGGGGATATGTGGAACAAATTGGTATTTTCTTCCAGCTTAGTCAGGTTATTTGGTTACATTTTAAGCTTTGATTCCACACAGACCAAATCTTCCACTCATTAACCAATTATTTTTAAATAGAATATTTATAGATCATAATTTAGTATGCATTTTCTTGAGAAAAAGGGCAAATTAATACATGTAAACATGGATGAATCTATTTAAATACGCTGTCCACAAAATCCTTACAATATGTAAACAACATTTGTTATGCCTTGGAGATAACATATGATTGGACTCACGAGACCCTGTTTATCCTACCAAACAGTTTCTTTTATAACTTCAAAGGGAATTTTATATATTTATGGCAATAGCAGGGTGTTAAGTGCAGCTAGACAGAAATTATACCTCAGCTATTTAGTTAATGCCAATAGGGATTAAATTAGATTTTATAGCTGTTAGTAGAAGTCTGTTTTGTAGCTAACAAGTGGGATTTTTAAATCCTGGAAAGCATAATCCTATTATAAAACTGGCAGCTGAATTAACGTTATCTAGGAAGCAAGTCTTCACGGATTAACATTTTTTGACATTAACAAAGAAAAACTAATGCTACAGGGATATTAGATGCTTTTCCCAAAAGTAGGGAAAAAAAGAAAGTGAATATAGGACAAGATAAATGGCACAAATCGTGCAGGAGGGAAAAATGGAGTGAAATATGCATGAGGTGAAATCTGGGAGTGGTCATGTTCTGCCTCAAATACAAAGGAAATACACTGAGTAGGAAGAGATACCACAATTGATAATTCATATAACCCACACATTGATTTGTACATGCCTTGTGGCTAATTCTCAGTTATCCAAACGAGCATGGGCCAGCCACAGAGGCCTTCTCCTGTCCTGAGAGGCTGTCTCTGCATTCCAGCTGTAGGAAGACTGACAGCAGTGCAGAAAGAACACTCATCCCTTTACTGAAAGGCCCATCAAGCCATTCCCCAGAGACCCTGATGAAGTTCTCCTTGCACACTTTTAAGAACAGTTCTGGGACAGTTGCTGTAGGCAGTGGAACAGGGGATGAGTGGGACAATGAACTTGCTTGTCCTGCAATACATAGACTGAATAGCTATAAGGGTATGTACTGCGTCATAGTTCAATTAAAAAATCTTTGTCCACATCATAGTTGCAGAACAAAATTTTTATTACTTAAAATTGTGAATTATGCATCTCCTGTAAATTATTTTAAAGGTTCTGTGGTTAGAATCCAAGGCTTTACTTAATCATAGTTGCAGCATTGAAATAATGAAATTAGTAATCTTCTGTGTGGAGGGCTAAAAAAAATTCACTTAATACACTTACCAGTCACAAAAATATGACAAACAATTTCTTCTAGATTTTGCAACATCATATTCAGTGTTGTTGACCCAGTACAGATTTTATGGTAACTTCTTTTGGCTGCCATCTTGTCTCATAAATTTCTTCTTTCTTATCAAATAGAGAATTTCAATAATTACAAATGAGAGTGTGAAATATCTAAGTGGCCAAATTGTCTATCCTCCTCTGAAGGCAGTGCCATGAGGAAGGAACTTGGAACCATTATTTCAGTGGGAAAACACATATCATTCAGCATTAACAGGACCAAGATTTATACCCCGTTGTGTGCATTTTGCACCAATGATAATGAACCCTACTAGGAATGGGAAATAGCTGTTCACAATAGTTGTTGTGGCTCTTTTTCAAACATCTGTCCTTCAAATGTGTTCTTTTATTCCATATGCAACAGGCCATAAGCCTGGTGCTTTAAAGCACACAGGGATCTTTTAGCCACTGCCACAGCCCTCTGAGGTGCTGAGAATGTTCAGAGAAATGGGAGTACAACGTGCCTGTGATTTCTCTCATCAGGAAGGACATGAACTTGATGTCTCCCAGAAGCACATGGTCCTTGATAAAGGATCTATCTTTCCTTCCCCCTTAAGTAATGAGCAATGCTATGGAATTTTGTTTCCAGGTGTGCTGTCAGAGTTGGAAGGTATACAGACTTGGCCCATAAGACAGGTTGTTTTTAAAATGTTCGTCTATCTCCTCAGCTTGTGTCAATAGGCTTACCTCTTCATTTGTCATTTGGAAGCAGCTGTCAAATGAAAAATAAAGAAAGATTATGTGGAATGAGACTGTTACATGACCAGGGAATTGCAGCCTCATCACCTTACTGGAGACTCAGCATCTGCCTTCAGTCTCTGGAAGAGAGAGATGGAGATGCAAGGGGGCAATGGGCTTACTGAGCAGAAGACCCTTCCTCCAGATGATCCTGTGCCTGCTGTGACCAGCTGCTGCCTGACTGTGAAAGAAGTCATTGAATGGGGAGGGAGGGATGAAGGATGCTTGGCTCTGCCACCCAGCACTCTTGTATTTTTCTGGAGTAGATGCTTTGTAGAAGCTTGTTCAGGGCCAACATGGAAAACAACAGCAGCATCACCTGACCATTGCCAGCCAGGGCACCTGACCTCAGAATCTGGCTTCATGTTGTCAAATTTGCTTATCATCTGTGAGGTACTGAGGAGAAAAAGCAGCACTGAGGAGAAAAAGAAATGCCCAGAAATGTGAAGGTGGATTGTGGTTTTCAGTGCTTGAGGCTGTTACAAGCAGCCCTGCACACATATGCTTTATTTTGTAGCTAGAGGTGATTCATGCACTGGGCAACCTCTGAGTAGTACTTGATGTGAATTGACAGAAACTAGAAGAAAGAGCAACTGGCTTCTAGCCTCTGACAGCAATTCCCATTCCTGGTCATCAGACATCACCTCTTCCTACATCCACCTCTTCATTGAGGTGTGGTGCTACATAGCAAAACATTGCATGGCTCGTGCCTTCATGGGGGTGATGTTTCCTGCAGGAAGAGGAGCAGCTCTTTGCCATAAGCAAAAGCTCTCAGAGACCTCCTTTTTTTTTTTTTTTTTTCTTTTTTTTTCCATGGAAACTCTGGGATTTCATTGTGCTGCTGGTGGTGAACAGAGCCACAAGTCTCACCTGTCAAAGCCATATAGTCTTGGAAAGCAGACAAAGGTCAAAAAGTATAATAATAATAATGTATGTTGTGCATATTTAACAGGTAGTGGCAAGAAGTCCAGATAATGGCAGAGGCAACATCTATGAGCTGGTTGTGTCCACTGTAGCTGGAGGTAAGGAGGCTCTAGAGTTGATAAGTGGAAGACAGGGTGTGAGGAGATGCTAGGGAAGCAAATGAGGTGCTGCTGAGGAGCAGTGGAACAAAGCAGCAGCCTCTCAGCTCAATGAAGTCTTGCCTGGGGTTTCACATTGGGCTGCCTATATGCCCTTTTTTTACTCTCACTCTTCAAGAGAAGAGTGATACCTTTTAAAAGGGCAAGCTGCACACAGGAAGGTCCCACCTTGTCAGCCAGATAAGTGGCTTACTTACACCCTGAACTCCATAAGTGATTAGTAAACTTAGAATGTGTAGGAAGTCTGCTATGGCTATCAAGCCCAATTCCTTGAGTGAAGCAGAGCATTTATAGAATTGTGTCTTTTTTTTCTTGTTTTACTGATGAATGTATCTGGCAGGGGAAACTATAACTTCCATTTGGGATCATTTGTCGCATTAGCACATTTCCTTTGAAGTTGCTTTATGCAGCAGTGTCAAAAGCTTTCTCACATCTTGACTGCCCTCCAGCCTCTCAACACCTCTCTCAAAGTAAGTGGCCGAAGCTGGAGATTGTATTTCAGGAGCAGCTTCATCAGTGCTGAGTAATTATCATGAAATCATGACATCAGCTTGTTTTGTCCTGTCTTCTTCTTTACCCAGGTAGAATCAATACATATCATGAACAATACATTTTGTTCTTACTTCATCATACAGCTTCACAATTTCAGGTATTTTGAAGCATCCTTAGCACTGGAACATGTTACAGTTGCCTTGAGTTAACTTTAAACAGCTCCTTTCAAGAGTGCTATTCCCAGACACACTGGTAAATCCCTGAATGTGCTCATAAATGCTTGAAAGTCTGCTTTTGTGCCTACTCAGTAATGTTTCTGTCCTCTTCTGGTGGCTTGTTGTCTCTTTTATGCCAAGGTTATCAGACATATATCTTCTGTCTGAGGCCTTTGAGCAATCAAAATTTGCCTAGCAGACTCTGACAAGAGACACATGCAAAGCACATAAGCCATGGCCTTTTTATTTAAAAATGGCTAGGCTGGGAAAGAGGAAATAATAGTCGTGTCCATGGTGGCATGGGTAAAAGGCTTACTGAAAGCTGATGGATCAGGGCCAGAGGGGAAGCCAGAATACAGGAATGTCTTGATGGTGACTGATCAAGGAGAGACTGTGGACAAATATTTCTTTGAACAACTGAAGGAAGTATCTCAAATTCCTACTGACTCTCATGGAGAGCTTTACCCATGCTAGAATCTACTGACAGAAGCACGTGATGGGTCACAAGAAACCCAGATTTCTGGAACGCAAGAAAGACAAATTTTTTTGTGCAAGTGCTGAGCAACTAACTAAAGGAGATGCTTTGCTGGAATCCTGAATGAAAATGAACTGTCAGTCAACAGCAGTTTTGGCTGCAGGAGCTGTCAGATGCTGGAGTTTATGATCCTGAAGGCAGTGAGGAAGGCAAGGACACAAGACTTCAGCTGGTAGACAGAACTGATTCCACATTAAGCTTTCCCTGAAGGCAAGGGAGCTCATAAGGGCTAGTCAGACTTCAATGACAATCTGCACAAAATGCAAAAAAAAATCATCTGAAGGGTGGAAGAACAGGCAGGCATGGCAGACAGCCAGCTTGCTGAAAAGGGAACTCTTGATTTAACTCAAACACAAAAAGGAAACATAAGGGAAATGGACATAGGAATGGGCTACCAAGGAGGAATGGAGAAATATTACCTGGATATGTAAGCACAGAATGAGGAAGGCCAAAGACTGGCTGGAATCAACAGCCACAGCCTGTCTGATGGAAGATGCTGGCTGGAGACAAAGGGAATAAAGTCTTTGCCATGCAGGTGGTCAGACGTTGGGAGAGGTTGTTCAGAGCACTGGTCTATCCTTGCTCCATGGGAGTATCCAAGCCCTGGCTGGATACTCAGCCTGGTGTAGAGTGGTAGTTAACCTTGCTTTGAGGAGGCAGATGGATGAGGTGGTCTCCTGTCCTTTCTGAAATGGATGTGTGATTGCATGATTTTCTTAGTGGTTAGAAAACTTGTCCAGGAAGCGGCCTATTTGTCCTTATCTGGAATGATGACAGCAGCACCCTGCTTGCTAAATAAAACTCTGGTGCTCCATCTGTATGTGTGCACCCCTGTGGTAGAGACATCCTCCACCTTGCTCTAAATAAGTAGATATTAACTGGGCCACAGATCAAATCTAGGCCTGAAGCTGACTTTCTAGCTTAGTGGCCAGGACATGAACCTAAGAGAAGACAGACCTGGATTTATATCTGTGCTCCAGGGATAGCTTGTATATTTTGGTCTATGGCTTTTTTTTTTTAAGCATCACAGTGCATGTGTCCCTACATGGTTCTATTCCTAGTTTACTAACATAATCAAAAAATCAGATCCTCAACAGACATGAAACTGATACCATTGCTATACTACCAGGGAAATTTTCATTTATGTGTTTCATTTATGCATTTATTTCATTTATGCATTTTCCTAATAGCATACCGGCTTCATGAGCAGCTTGTCCTTAAAGACCTTGAAACAACTTGTGCAGTTTTTACTGCTTTTCTAATTGTAACTAGAAAATTATGCATTTTACTTATAACTGCCAAGAGCTATTTTCTCCCTCCTTCTGTACTCTTCCCTCACCTGTTGCAGTTCAATAAACAATTCAAGCCAGTTCTTCCTTTTGTTGGAAGTGTCTGGATAGAGGCTGAAAGGATCAGAAAAATTAAAAAACAAGCTGCGCTTGCAGCTGCTGAATCCAGCAGCCGGTTAATACCAGTTTCACCATCAATGAGGCTGAGCAAGTGTTCCTCAGATCCCATTAACAGGTCAACTTACCTTACCATTAGCCTGAGAATTATCACCTCTTACTGTCCATAGCCATATATATTGTTAGCAAATTAAAGGCAAGATTTCTCAAAGTCAGAGATTAAAGGCAAGAAGCTTGCTGTCAACATTTTTTTTCAACGGAAGTCGGGTGTTACACTGTTATTCCAAATTCTGTTCATCTGGAGATGTAGCTATGAAATGAACAACTGCAAGTGTGGTGTGCTTGAGCATTTTGTAGAATTAAATCGAAGACTTCACTGATGCATGTTTTATTTGCAAGTAAAAATTCAAAGCACTGTATCACTCAGCTGGCCTGACCCACATGTGAGGGTCTGTACGTGCAGCATGTTTTACTGATCCTTTAGTAGAAGGTGATGGAGGAGGAGGAGCAGCTCAACTGGGTTAAGCACAGTAGATGGTTTAGATAGGAGCTTCAGGCTACCCTGCTGCTCTTGCAGTTGATTAGCTGTTTTCAGTAATTATGCATTTCCATCAGGGGTGCAATGGTTATCACCTCTGGTAATGAGATTACTCCCATTTCATACAAGTGTAATGTTCTGCCGGTTCCCTTTTGGCACTTTACGCGTTTCCGTGGCTCGCTCTTTCAACGCTTGCCGAGGTTGCACACCATCTTCCCTCCCATGGACTCATCAAACCATGCAAATGGGTTCCCAGCATTTGTCAGTCTCCTAGAAGCAGCCTATAGGCCTGCCAAGGTAGCTTCACAGCACGTTCAGTGAAGAGCTTGCTTTGCAGTAACCACAGTGAACTAGTTTTGGGGTTTTTTTGGTTGTTGTTGTGGCTTTTTCCCACGTGGCTGCAGCAGGCTGTCATAGAATGGGAATTACATGTTTTTCACTTAAGTAAAAGCATCTCTGTAACCCGTGATACAGCATCCCAAAGCATGGCTTTGCACCCCACTCACCACAGGAGGAAAGGCACCATCCCTTCATCACAATATTGAAAAACTTGCAGATTTTGCTTGGATTTTCTAAATACATAGTACTCATTTCCCGAAGCACTGTTAAAAATCATTATTGTCAATTATAGGAGAAGCCAGAGAAGTGGATACTGATGTTGCATCTGACTTAGACAAATGATTTGTCCATTCTTCTGGTGGAAATTTCCCTGGAATTTTTTTAAGTGGCAAGAAAGAGAGATACCCTACAAAAGGAGAAGTAAGTTATTGAAGAAGGTACAAAATTGTAAAGCACACTTCTGGAGCATAACAAAAAGGAAGGAGTACGCAGTGAAACATTATACTGCACAGAGCTGCAGATTCCAGGCATTCCTTTTGATGGAGCCTCTGAAGGAAGTATAGAGGCTGTGTATCCCTTTTGAGGCAGCTTTACAGGTCACAGATCTGGCCTAAACAAAAGTATTTTTTTTCTAAACTACTCCTTTCATTTTCCTCCTCCTCATGTCAGGACTCCAGCAGAGTTTTGTAAGCAGTCCAAGGGCCATCCTGGCAGCATCTACCTCCCTGCCTCTGGGGACTGATTCCAGGTCATAGATCAGAGGGAAGGTATACTTCACAGAGTGCCTTGGCACAAGCACACCTCCTTTCATAGTTATTTTTTCTTTCCTTCCAGAGTGTGGCATGAAAAGGGCAACACTGTAGGCTACCAATCAACCACCTCCTTAAAATAAACCCCATCATCACAGTATCTTTCATGTAGACATCCCAGGGAGTAAGCTGCATGGTGCAAAGAAGGGCATCTGGTTTTCACCCTGTTCTGGAAATCGAATGAGTACATAAATGCAGGTTTTGCCAAGAAATATAAATGCCAGTGCTTGAGCAGCAGCCTTGGAGTGTGGAGACATCCTGGACTCTCCATGTGATTCCAGAAGCCATGTGACAAGTTCCTTTAATGCTTTTACCATTAAAATTGATCCAAAATACCAAAAGATAAGCTATGAAATTCCCCTTCTGTGTGAAGCTGCCAGATTTCCAAAAAGAAAGAATCCCATCAGGAGATGAGAAAACAACGCTACCTCTGCAGAAAACCTCTCCCTGTCACTTCCAGAAAAGGTCTTCATCCTGAAGGTGCTGCTAAAACCAAGTGCTTCCAAGCAATGGCATTTAGGGGAAAAGACATTGAAGGCGCCTTCTTTAAGAATGAGGAGACCTGAGACTGCCGTACCAAGAGGAGGCACAAAGGAGCTGCCAGAGGAAGCCTGCCACTCAAGGAAACAGTCTCCTCCCTTCCTGCTTTTCCATGTATCATTTCTTGCCCACAGCCCTTGTTTGCAACATGCTAAAATAAAGCAGGGTGGTGCATTTGCTTTCTTTGGGCTTTAGAGAGTCAGGCTTTTGGAGGCCAGGCACCAACTGTGACATTAAATTGATAAGATCTACATTTCAACAGAGTAAGAAATTTAATTCACCCTTAGAAAACTCAGAAGCCATATTTCTGAGAAACTGCTATTTAAGAGAAGATTTGACTATGCTCTTTAATTCAATCTAATCTACTCATTCTAATTATATGCTCATTTCTTCTCTATCTGAGAATAATGGTAATAGTAAAAAAAAAAAAAAAAAAAAAAAAAAAAAAAAAAAAAAAAAAAAAAAAAAAAAAAAAAAAAAAAAACACATAAAATTTGAGATTTTTTCAGCATTGCATGAGATCACTAAGCCGGGGTCATGTATGTGCTGTGTGTGAAGACAAAACCAGATTTTCATTGAAAGGGTTTGATAAGGGACTTGCATTGTTGCAGAGGGAAACACACTTGGAAAATCTCACTATTGAACTTGTTACTTCATGTAAAGCAGTATCTGCAATAATAAGAAAAAAAATCACATCTAATTTCCTGAAAAGGTGGGAAGTGGAGAGAATGTATTTTAATAGCAGTTATATCATTAACTCTTTGAGATTCCAGTGTATTTCAGTGTTCTCTAAACACAGCTGTACAGTAAAAGTGCCAGTGCTGGCACAAGCAGCATCTGAGAAAGTTCCCTGTTGTGCCAAGACTGTGACATTGCGTTCTGCTGGAGATCTCTTTGGCTTCGTTTCATGCATACCTAGCAGATTTAGCAGATTGTGAAAATGAATGTTTTCCATTCTCATGGCTGATTTTTGCATGCATCTGTTCACTCATCTAAACCTTAGTTACATGCTGCTATGAGAATGAAAGGGTATAATTTTTTCCTTGGAAATTGGGATTGTTTCATGCACCACAATTTCTGCTTAAGGGTCCTGCACAGCAATTGTGAAACACTTGTCTCACTAATGTCTTAGAAAAAATTATAGCTACAGGGATGCATTTCTCTCTCCTTCTGCATGCATATCTGGGCTTCATGTAGTAGGAATTATGTGCATAAATCAAGAGAAAAGTACTCCCCCTAGAATGGAAAATACCTGTTGGCAGGTACCAAAAGATAAATATTTAAACATGGCATTTGCATATAACATTAATAAACCCACACTGATTATGTTGCAAATTCTGTATTGTAATTCTCAGTGCTTACTTCATATACCAGGTTGCAAGTTACTGCGAGTGCACAGAGTTTGCCAAATTGTTTGAATATTGTAGCTGTGCTATATTACAGGGCTTACACAGGCATTTATGTGCTGAACGCTCCTCATTTTATTTTTCTTGAAAAAACATAGCCTGGCAATTAGGTCAATACAATGAGCTTGAATAGGGTTATGAAAGAAAATGGATGTATGTGACACTCCAGAATTAACAGTGTTTGCACTCTTGCTTCTTAAAAGTTGCCTTTCTGCCATGTAATATTTTTATGCTGCAATTTCTCTGTGTTAACCATCCTAAATAACCTTTAATATTTTTTTTTTTCAGAAAGAAAGAGTTAAAATGGTTTAACCACATTCTCATAAGAGATCTAGGCAAAGACAAAGGCTGAGATTCAGATACCTCTCAGCCTACCCAGCCCTTGCAACATTGCTAGTAAACAGTACAAGTCTGGAGTTTTTCTTCAAAATTATTTGTGTTCTGCAGATCTGTATTGCCTTTGTTGCAGAGATGTACTTCTCTGAGCCCTGTCCCCATGCCACCAAAATTAACATGCACCATCTGAAAGGTAAAGACAAGGATACAAAGCCAAAAAGCCATCAGTAGGAACATTGTGCCCCACAGCACTCTTAGCACGCTCTCTTCTTGTGCATCTAAAGCACCCATTAAACCTTTATATCACTCTTCAGAGACTGTAATTTCTTCTTCCACAGCATCAAGTTTACTGGTTCTTCTCTTTTCTAAGGCACCCTCTTTGCTGGGTAGTCACACAAAAGGAGCAGAGCTAAAAAGTGAGTCACATTAGTCATGCTGCGTAAGGTCCAGTGAAGTGGATTTCCAATTACTGCTAATTTATTCAGGGGTAAATTGTTGCACTGCGAGGGGGCTAGCAGTAGGGGTGGGTGCAGAGCCCAGCGGGGCACGCCGTGCTCAGGCTGCCGTGGCTGCTGCATTTCCCAGAGCCTGGCTTCAAGCTGCAAGCACACACATGCAGAGGCCCCTCTGCCACCTCACAGGAGGAGGAAGGAAAGACTGGGTTGCATTGTCCCCTTGCTCCTCTGTGCTCGCTCTGGGGACCCAGATTACACGTGGGAGCTGAGCTAGACCTGGTCAGGGGAACACCAGGTCTGCCCTTGGGCTGGGTCCTACCAGAGGCTTCTGTGAGGATGGGGTGCTTCCCACTTATCTCTGTCACCTGACCTGTGTCCCCTCTGGTCTGGAAGTATTTTGTGGAGGAGAAGGAGAGTACCATGACCCGTAGCAGTGCTGTAGGCAACATCCAGGGACCCAAGAGGTCTCCGGGTGAGCCTCCACTGTGACACGTGCTTGGCTGCACCCAGCCACAGAGACAAATGAGAAAGTGTGGCCATCAGCAGCTGTGTCCTTTAGCTGGCATGCTCTAGTCCAGGGAGCTCATTGTGGAACACACCTCTCCTACCTTGTGCCCTGACACAGTGTTGCTCATTTAGCTCTGTCTTCAGCAAGGGTTCCAAACCATTGCACAACAGGCGCTGCTCAGCTCTGCATTATCTTCCCTCCAACATCCGTGGCTCCAGTAAGGACATGTAGGAGAATTTGTATTTCATTTTCAAGACCCTGTCTTCTGCAAACTAGTACATATGCTGTCCATGTTCTGGCAATGTAGGGTAGGAAAAGTCCCCACTCACCTCATAGAGCAGCTGGTCAATGCTTTGTTATGCAACTGGAAAGCTCACCTGTGTGGGCACCTCAGCCAGTATGATCAGAGCACTGGATAAAGACACCTTTGCAATTTTTAGCTACACAGCCTTGTGGTTGAGAGCAGCTGGTTTGGTTTTAGTGGTAAGCTGTGTGTTTCTGGCTGGATGAAGTAGCTGCCCACGGGACCCAAGTCTATCTGGGCCCTTCCCCAAGGGCCACTCTCTCTGCTCTGACTAAAGGGTATTTCCCAGTTGAGCTTGCCAGCCTTTCTCTGGAAAGGAGCTAGCTACTAATTTTCACAAGCGGTGTCTTAGTGAACTTTTGAGGACCTTCTAAAAAGCTGAGGATCTTTTCAATGAAGTTTAGACATGCTACTTTAAAAATCTCATTTAGCCCATCCAAATCTCTAAGTCAAAGACAATTAAAGTATTGTTTCACAGCAATTTTCTCTGCTCAGGGATCATAGTAGTACTTGCAGAGCTAGAAAGGCTGTATTTTCCTTCTTCAGCTAGGAGGAAATACAGTGAAACAGGTGGGGTTTGGAGCTTTACAGGCTGGAATTAAACCTGCTGTCTCTTGCATGAATTTAAAATTTCCATTCTGTTAAACTCAAAGGAAAATCATGTTTCTTCAAGGAAACAAAATGCCGTTAGACTTTTACAACCCTGCATGCTAAGGGGTAGCAACAGTAAGAATAACCAATCTTATTTTACCAATTCCTCTATAGTCTATCATGCTTTGCAAAACTTTCCTGCGCGTTTTTAATACGTGTGGGCTAATTTGTCATGGAATTACAGCTTTGGGCAGAAGGCTGTAAGGTGTTTATATTTGTGAAGATTTTGTTAAACTGGAATGCTGTTGTATTCTCCACTGGTCTGATATTTTACATAATGGAGATGTAAGTTTTCTTGCCTTCCCCTTTTTTCTTTTTCCATTGTAAAATGTAAGAGCTGAGAAGCAATTAGAAATGGTGTTTTTCTTTTGGCAACTAAAAACTGTTAATAGTCGGAAAGTTATGTTTGCGGCATAGATTGCTAATAAAATTCGCCTCTTTCTGCCAAAATCAGAGATTCCAATTTTCAACATCTCCCCAGTCTCTCTCTCTGCACGAGCCACTCACACCGAACTCGCTGCACTTCTGGCTGTTTTGCTCGTGCACTCTGTCAAAAAATATTTTCTGCATCTCTAATTTCATCAAGATATGCTTGACTGCGGGTGTCAGCATCACCGAGCAGTAGTGTTTAATTCAAAATTCGCTGCGTCCGTGGCTGCGGCAGCTGAACAACTGAAATATCAGTGAGGAACCAGACCACCGAGGTGCCGCGGTTTGTTGGCGTGTTTGTGCAATTAGGTGAGAAACGTCACTCTTGTGTGACTGCCCGTGCTTCAGCAGCACTCTGTTGACCACGTAGCATCCATTTCTAGTATTTACGTCAGAAAAGGGTTATATGTAAAATCTCAGGATGTAATGGTTGTCTGTACCATAGTATGAGAAATAAAAAATTCTCTCTTTTCTTCTCCTTTAAGTCACAGTAGCACGTTTTTAAATAGCAGTCTGCAGTGATATTTATCTCATCGTGCAATTGCCAAGGTATTTCTTACACTGAGATACAGTCAGCAGTGTTCAGGCTTTGGTAGTCCTGAGATCAGATGTGGGTAGGATGGCAAAGGTAAGAGCAAAGATTTGAAAAAAATAGATGGAAAGACGTGGGGTATCTGCCTGTCTCTTAAGTATGGATTATTTTGGGGAACATCAGTCTTTTTTGAAGTGAAGCTTTAACATTCGTTGTGTCCTTACTTTCACTGTTGATTGTGATCTACCTTGGACACAATGGTGTTTTTCTCCTATCCTGGCTATTTTATTGTCCTTATTTTATTGCCCTGCACAGATAGGTTTTTCAGCACTGGTGTGCTGGGAGAGATAGATGCCCAGGTTATCAAGTGAGTGACATCAAGGCATTGCACTTCTATTCAGAGTTGGCTTTGGACATGTACATTGAGGGGACATTGTACAGTGAGGGGTCACGTGTTGGGAGCAGGCAGCTGCTTGGACCCTCAGAGGTGTGGGGTACAGCTGGGCTGGTGTGGCCCAACATGGAAAACTGGCCAGTGAACTCAGTTCACATTGTGTGTAAATCCAACCATTGCTGATCTCCCCTGAATATATTTAGCAAGGGAATTGGGTTTAGGGGGTGATTGTTTTGAATGATGAGCTGTTCATTACATCTGTTTTCCTTGACTGCTGATGTGAAATAATTGACAGATGAAATGTGAGAGGATAATTTCATGTTTCACACCAGTGAGTCCTTTTTATTTGGTACCCTCCTCACATGATTGGGGAAGACTAGTGTCATATGAATCCTTTGCCTAACTGAATGGTGAATCAGCAGGTCAATGATGAGGTCATACCATGACCTCCCGAAAAGCTTTTTATTGTTGTTTGGGTTGAATTGGGTTTTGTGTCTGAGTAGGTTTCATGATGCAGCATGCAATTTAAATACTTTCCCCTTAGTTCACATTTATTCCTGTTTGGCACTGCCAAGGATTGCATCTCTCTGACAGAAACAATATTTGGTAACAGCCCTTTCTCTGGCAGGTTTAGCAGAGTCACCAGTGGTTGGTCAGACACAGACAGTGTCCACTGCTTGCAGTCCAGGGACAAAATCTTTGTCTTGGGGATGAGCAGTACTTGCATGAGCTTATGTGATACCAGGGAAAACTGGGTAGTTGGGCTCTGCCTGCATCAGGCAAGCCTAATAAATAATGGGATTTAATCAGAAGAGAAGGGCCAGACACAAGTGAAACAAACCTGTGGTAGGTTTTATCCTGGTAGACAGGCCTGAAGCATCCTTAACTGCTTGCTTTGCTTCAGATGCAACTGGCAGATAGCAGAGGGAAGCCCTGTGTGCTGTGAAATGAAATGACTGATCCAAACCACAGCAGGTACTCCTGGTGGAAATGAGACCTTAGTCACCAGCAGCAGCTCCCCAGAGCAGTCACCAGTGCTAAAAGGCTGCTGCCCAGTGCAGGAGCTTGCAAAGCAAGGTAAAAGTGCAAAAATCTGCCTCCTTTCTCCACTACAGATTGGAAGTTAATTTTTGTGTCATAATCCTGAAGCTTCATGGAGCTCTATAAAATAGTATTTGTCTCATGTCTTTCAGTGGCAGTGCTTGATTCTGAAAAGATAACAGCATTTTCTTCTGCTGCCCCCATGACAGAAAAGAGTGGGGGAGTCAGAGCACGGCTGCTAATGTGAGCACAACATTGGTGACACCATCCTGGCATCGAGTGCTGGTCCTTTCCGTATTTCTGAGGTGCCTGTCAGTGGAGTTTCCTTGATGCACCAGTGCTCTGGGAATAGAGCAGATTTCTAACTTATAGAGGGCTCTGCACAATCACCACCCCACGCACTCCTAGCACAAGATAAATACTTGCTCTACATTTCTGCTTCTATCAATGGTACTATTCTTGTGGCCGTTTCCAGTGCCAGGGCTCGGTCTCCCTGCCAGCAGGTGCGGGAAGCTCAGCGAGGGTGGTCCAGCCCGGCACACTCTGCAAGGGGCTATCCTGTGTTCCTCAATAGCAGCTTCTCCAACTGGCGGATGAGCCCCAGAGGGAGTCCTAGACAGTCCTGTGCTGGGCAGAAGAAGTTGGCAACCACACAGGGCCTCAAGGATGTCGTTTATAAAGCCGGGAAAAAATCCCCTCCCGTGGTGTGGTGCTCTGTGCCAAGGCCATCATCCTTCCATCCAAGGCGGGCTGGATGGGTCTCCCACAAGAGCCTGTCAACCCCTTTCATTAGGCAGCCAGAAGGGCTGCTGCTGAGTGATGCACAGCACCTCCTTCCACCCCATGCGTGCTTCCTGCCAGCCTGGGGAACGAGAGGCTGCGATTAGAAATCAGACTCCGGTTTTTCTGCATGACTGTGCAGGGCATATTGGTATTAGAAAACATCATACACACACCCCTTTATTTAATTATTTAAAATAAACAGGTTTGGGTTTTGGGTTTTTTTTTTTCCTGTCATCAGTGGTTTTGTTTTCACCCCTCCCACACCCTCCTCCAGAGGCGTGGGTATGTGGGGGATTATTCGGGATGTGGATTTCAGGGTTTTGTCCGTCTCTGTCTCTGGTTACAGCGAATGCATCACCTGCGTGACTCAGTCATTCTTTGGCTGCCTGGGGAGAGAGACCTTCAAGAGCAGTTGCAACAATAATCCTGTCTCATTAGGGCCCATGGCACTGCTGCTGTGAAAGTAGGCAAGCTAGCAGATCTCCTTCTTAGAAAATACCAGTCTAGCCGTGCGGAAAAACTACCTTCTATTACTGGGTAGTCAACACTCTACTGTGGGCTTCCGTAGATGGGGTAATTTAAATCACAATAATTAAAATGAAAAAGTGATGCCAGGATAGAGCAATTTCCTTTTCCTTCATCTGATATCTCTAGTGGGAAAAGAAACTACAAAAATCTCTGTTGATAACAAAAGAAAAAATCAAAATAGCCTGTGGGTATACTAAATATTTGTAAAAAGCAGATTTTCAAAATCCTTATATTCTCTGTGTTTGTCTGGTGATCTTTTCCCCTGCATTTGAGGGAAGGTGCTCAGACTGTATGCAGTCAATGGGTCCTACTTTAAGTCACTAGCTCAGTTTGCCACTCTTATGGTCTGCCAGGCTTTTCCAAACCACAGCCCGTTCACTGGCTTTTCCTTCGTGCCACACATCTTCTGGCGAATACCCACCCTTCAAGTACAAGGGCTGGAATAAGTTTAGGTAAAGATTTAGGAGGTCCTCTCCATAAGGAAGAACTGTGAGCTGTCACTGAAGGCTCTTCCTATGAATTCACCTCTTCCTATAAATCCATCTAGGACCACTGGGAACAGTGGTTCTGTTACAGCCTTTGTCCTGCTATAGCCATCATCATGGGGCAGCATAAAGCTGCTTCTCTCAGCCCATCCTGCAGCCATGGCTTCCCCAAAGCTTTCCCTTTGCCTGCTTCCAGGCCCGGCCGAGGAGCTCCCTGGAGCCGCATGGGGTCCTCCAAATGGGGGCTTCTGGAGCTGGAGTTTGGCTCACTCACACTCCCACTGAGTGGCCAGAATGGCACTGCTGTATTTTAGAGAATTCACTGCAGGAACATCCTCCCAAACCATAGATGTCCTTGCCAAGGAAGGGTAGTCAAGCTTATGTTTTCCATAAGAAAGATGTTTCCTGAATGATAATTTTTTTTCTCTGATTCTCTGTATTAACATATTTTTTTTAAAGAGAAAATATTTCTTTTCACATGTGACTGTGTATTTTAAATATAATTAAAGGGAAACTAGTCTTTTTTCCTCCCTCTAAAGAGTTGAATTTATACATTTTAATATGAAGATATTCTCAGTAGGGAGCAGGAGCCTATCATTGGCTTCTAATACAGGCAACACAAACTGCAAATCTAAAAGAAAGGGCTATGGCACAGAAAGGAGGAAGCGAATTTTAGATGCAGAGGGAGAATACAAGTATTTAGACCATATCTGTAGCTATAAAGCTAGAGATAAAAGGCTTTTTCCTTTATATTTTCTTTTTATTGTTTTTTTATAGTGCAGTACAATACAAACATTACAACCTGGCTGACTCCTGCAGAGATGCCAGGCACTAGCATCGTGTCCAAAAATTAGCTTTATACATATGCTAAATTAAAGATTGGCAGCCGCAGCAGCACAAATCCCATATTGGCAGCAGTTTGCAAATCCCACGTTGGCAGTCTTCTCCACATGAAAGAAGAGAGGAAATACAAAGGGCAAAAAGCCCAAGAGTCTTTCTCTAGCAAATAGCAGCGAATGGAACACAGAAACTATCTGCAGGGAAAAAAATCTCCAGATTACTGGAGATAAAAGAATACAGCTGAATCTGTGATGAGCTCAAACAAGGGCCCATTTACACCTTTTGGAGAAAGAGACATTAGTAAGCAAATGTTATTTTGGAGGAAAGGGTGGGAGTCTTCTGCCAGACAGAGGACAGCACTAGCCCCTGCATGATTGCAATCAAGGGGGCTGGATTCTTCTTCAACACTTGTGCAAAGATTCTTTTAAATCTCTCTAATTTGGCTTTTGCTAAATATATTGGACCTAAAGCATATAGGGTGAATTGGGTTCTCCTTTACAAATTGTGTTTTAATTTATCTGCAGAAAAAAAATATAATTGCATATTTTATGAACCAATCAAAGTTGTCATTGCTTTTAATTCATTCATCCATATTTTCATGTTAATTCTGTTTATAACTGTGTTCAGGGTGCATTTTACAGCAACAAGTGGTTTCTCTTACATGTATGGTTGGCAGCAGTTCTATGTAGGTATGCTCAGTTGGGATGGATTACTTAGCTGCTTCAACCTGCCCACCTATGCAATTTTGTCTGGTCTGGCTCCCTTCTTTTTGGACATAGGTTTGGTGCACAGCATCACCTGCCCTGTTGCATTTAGCTTTCCCACCCCCTGCAGTGTGGGGCACTGGCCACCACATCAGCTAACCTGCCACAGAAACTGTGCCATTTCCAGGACACTGTTTGATTTTCAGCAGTTCACACAATGCAGAAGCATGTGCTGGGAGAAAACAAAGACCCTATAAAGGGGATTAGAGCTGTGCTTGGAGTCTCCAGCCACCAGTACCATCTCCTGTGCCATCCAGGCCATGCACAGGGAGAGCCAGACTGCTGGTGGATGTGGAATTACAGAGCACTCCAGTGTCTGTCCTGCAGGAGAGGGAGAGGCAGGGGGTCCAGCAGCCACAGTGAGGACTTAGCAGCAGTGCAAGAGCTGCAGGATGAGAAGGACTGCATACATAGCTGATGAACTCCCTTGCAAAGAGAGAAAAAAATCACTGCCATGGCCACCTGGAAGCTGGTGATTGCACAGCTTTATCTGCTGCACTACCAAACATCCGTGACTGCAAAGTGAAAGCCAGCAGTCTCTTCCCACAGGTCATAGACACATGGTTTGTCAAAGTGCTTGCATTGGCTTTCCAGCTGCATCAAGAGATGGGATCTAAAGGCTGGACGTGGGATTTAGATGAGGAGAAAGTGTTGTTACTGTATTATTCATTAGCTGACCTCTGCTAGTCATGTTCTGGACAAAGGCCCTTACATTTTCCACTGAGGCACTCACTGAAGCCTGGCTGTGCTCCACACTTGTGGTGGCTTACTCTGCCAAGACTGATTTTGCACATTCACTCTGCAGTCTTCTCTCAACTCTGGAGCCCTGGTTTTGTTCACAGGGTTTCTCTAGAGCCTGTAGGACCAGCTGTGTCCTTGAGTTGTCTGCCTTTGGCTGCCGATGCCAAGATGCTTCAAACAAGAAAAATTACCAAGTAGCATGTTCCAAGCAAGTCAAAAAGCAGCTCTGTTTCACACAATGAATAGTTAGACTCATTTTCCTTTTGATAGTGTGGCAATGGACATCAGTCAAAAAGCAAGAGTATGTTTATGAGGTAATCCAGTCAAGGACTATTAATCAAAAAAGCCTGCCACTCGTTCCAAGGATCTCTCATCCAGTGTAGGTGGAAGGAGAAAGTTGTTTTCTTCTTACTCCTGGGAACAGGGAATTTTTGACAGCCTCTGTGAAAGACAAATCCATCAAGACCAGCTTCCAAAATACTAGGCAGTGAGGAGAAAGAGCTTAGACTGGCTTTTTGGTGATGACTCTGACCATTTGAAGGCATCACACAGACCAGAGGATGTGACTTGGACCCATGCTATTCTAGGCTGACGAATGCCCATCTTGGCTCATGCCAAGCATATCCTTATTCCATGATTGCATACTGTGCCTGCAGCACATTAAACCATAAGAGAAGAGTTCTGGGCAGGTTTGTCTGGAAAAGCTTGCTGTGCTGGGAATCTCTTTTGTTATCTCAAGTTCAAGTTTGATTTTTATCAATCCTGAAGCATTAGATGAAGTTCAGAGGAAGATCTGTAATTATATGTAGGCTTTGCTGGGTAAAATTCCTGGCTCTCACAAAATCAGTACCATGTAATTCATAGCCATTAATCCTAGTGAGTAAGCCTGTAAGGAGAAAGTTCTTAGGCCATGAAAAGTTTAGGCCCTGTGTCAGGGCCTGTGTCTGCTCCTGGCAGCAGAGAATTTTTGACAGCCTCTGTGAAAGATGAATGTATCAAGAGCAGCTTCCAAAATACAAGAGAGTGAGGAGATAGAGCTTAGGCTGACTTTTTGGTGATGACTCTGGCCTTTTGAAGGCATCACACTGACTGGAAGATGTGACTTGGATCCATGCTATTCTAGGCTGACAAATGTGCATCTTGGCTCATGCATCAAAGTTAAGCCACTCTCCTGATGAATCATCATGGCCCTGCACATGAGGAAGGGTAACCACATCCAAGGGACAGCCAGGTGGCTTTGGAAGGGTGGGAATGGAAGGGGAATAAGAAGGAATCCATGAGAAATCCATGATTAGCTGAGGGAAATCCAGTCATTTTTGTGCACACCCACAGCCTCTGATCTGGGCCAAAGTTACCCTTTTAGAAATTTTGAACAGCCTTCACCTGGCAGAGGGACCTTATGTTGCATCAGTGCTTCACATCATGTGGTCGAAATTATTTTTAAACCTTGATTAGGTGCTTTAATAATTCAGCACCCTTCCCCGCTGACAACAGCTTTGGTTTTTGTAACTTCTTCATAGTTCTTATCCAAAATCCTAGTGATGCTTCTCTTTTATTATGTTCAAGAAATTACTACTTCTAGTGAAGTGTTCAAACACTTGAATTATTTGTACATGCCCTGCATCTTGATTATAGTTAAACCAAACAATATGTATTTATCTCTTTTAATCTCTTTTTTTTCACTTTGCTCCTTTTTGCTTCCATAGAAACTTATTCGTATTCATTATGGTTTTTCTGATGACAAAGTGACCAGAATTAGAAGTAAAAACTGGCAGTGCTGTTGTTGCTGAGCTGTGCAGAGATGGAGATGACATGATACAGCTCCATTGGCCCTTTTTTTGAATACTGCACAGTTGTATAGCACATCCCTCTCTCATTCTCATCCCTCATTAGCCACACTGCCACTTCAGCTTTGTCTTTTGCACTCATGGTCTGTGGCTTTGAATTTTGATTTTATCCCTATCTCTTTTTTATTTAATTCTCATCCTCTTGAACTGCTTTGATTTCATGCTATGGCCACTAGAAATTTTTACCAGGGTGATGTTCACGTTTTCTCCAAGACAATCAACATAGATGCAAATTAGGGGAAAAAATCCAGCAGGAGGACCCTGGACACTTTTCTTAACTCAATCTGATTATTTTCCTGTTTATTTCAGCTTATGATTTGCTTAACAATCTTTTCCAGCAGTGCATCTTTTTCCCCTTGAACATTAATTTTGAGTGCTCAGATGTCAGTGGTAAAACATGTAAATTGCACTGAATATGTGAGAAAATCTTGAGCAGTAAAATGCTGCTGCAATGCATAATTGTTGGAATTGTCTTCCTGACTCCACTGCGTTATTTTCCTTCTATTATATCACAATGGCATGAGCACATATATGGAAAAGCTGAAACGTGCAGGAATCATGACCGTCTACTCCTCCCCCATGTCCTGTCAGTTTCTTCATCCCAGATTAGTGTCTGTTGGCTTGGGAAGCAAAGAGGGAGCAGATGGACCACAAAATGAGATTCTGTAACCTTCTTACCCAATAGATCTGCTTTCTGCATGTATTCAGACATATTTACTTACTGTAGTGACAATTATCAGTTTTATTTCTTTTAAGAAAACCAAACAACTTCAGCTCAGTATGAAAGAGCAAACTAAATTGTCTTCTGGCACCGTTACTGTCCATATAATTTCAAATCAATTAGGAGAAATGTGGCTGGATTCCTATCTGCACAATACCTGAATATGCCCATTAAATTCATAGACATGCTTAGGTATAAGGGGACAAACACAGCATGTACTTTCTCTGGACCTTTAGGTAACTTTTTATTGTTCATAACAGAGGTCAGAAGAGCACAGTTGTTTATTTTCTGGTATACTTTGTTTGAATATATTATTTGGACAAAGATGAAGCATCTTTTTATTTGCGAATGAAGGGAGTTGGATTCAAACATAACCAAATATTATAATAATAATAATAATAATAATAATAATAATAATAATAATAATAATAACTACAAAGCTTCAAAACCATTCTGTGATTCTATGAAAATGCATCAAATATAGAATTCCCTTTATTCAGAAACTTGCATGTTTCCTGTACCTCATTCAAGGTGTACCTATTGAGAGCACTAGAGGTACTTTAAATGAGAGGAAATAAATACATGTTTGGTTAGGGTGTCGCTGTGAATGGAAGCTGTCCTCAGCCATGCAGCACGTCAGTACAACCATACATTGAGCTCAGAGCCACTGCTAGTGTAATATTCTTGTAGCAGCAGAGGTCTCTACCTCTGCCTTTCATATTAGCAAAATGTGTGTCTCATCTGGGATAGGAAACACCAGCCCTGAAAACACTGAGGTGAGATTCAGCTTGACTGTTGTAGCTCCCTAGGAAGAAGGTGCTTCAGCTGTGGGATCTGGGTGCCTCCAATGAACAAATACTCTCAATGCCTCAGGCAGCCACTCTAAAAGATAAATCTCCTTGCAGATATACTGACCTCTGTAACAAAACCTCTAGAAAAAAACCTTAGAGCAGACACCAAACTTGTAGATGACTCAGGCTGGACGCAAGGAATCCAAGTGTATTGTGACAACTCATTTGGCCAAATACAATGTGACAAGCTCCTGTAATGAAAAAAGTGCCTCCACTCTCACGCTGAGCCAATGGGGCTTGTCCAACAAGTATATGGCACACATATGGCCCTGAACTGGAAGCACTGGGTATCTTCCTTAGGAGGAAAAAGGAACGTGTTAAAGCTAGTGATTGGAACTCAGAGTTTTAGGACGTTTAGGAACTGGGGAAAATAAAATCAAGAATTAGAGACTCTGAGTGCAAGAATTGCCTGGCTGCCTTATATACACGAGTGCATTGCCAAGAGCTGCAGGTGTTCAATCAGGCTGCTTTTATTTGAGGTGCCTAACGTGGATTTTGAAACCACCATGTAGGCAACCCGGCTTGAAAATTGACCTTAATTTCTTCTAATTGCATGTCTTATTCTTCATTATTTTTCTTGTTAGAGATGGAATTTTGAAAGGCGATTCACTAGTGCAGCTATTTTTGACTCATCGCTGCCTGTCTTACTTTGTGTTATTTAATGGGTTCCAGTGGCCATATGCTGCAGAGAATCCTGGAACAAAGTGAGTAAACTGGGAGGCATTGCTCAGAAGGATAAATTTCACAGTTGGAAACACACTTAATACTAAGCCTTCTAACCAGTTTTTCCAGAAATCGCAAGCTTGATTGCCATGATATCTGAACATGGCATTAGCTACTCTAATGAGGAAAATAATTGATATGCTATGGAAATTAGGTCTAATTAGATCTTGTTAAGATAAATATCTCAGTTCAGCTGAAAACTTGAAGAGATACATTTTGCAGCATTCCAGATTATAAATATGACCCTTGTTCTTCACCCCCCTCTGCGTCTTGGGTTAGTACTGGTAGAAATGGATGTGAAAAGCCTCCTTATCACAGTCACTACATTCTATACCCACTTGACATGGAATAAGTGACAAAGATGCTGGATAGTTTAAACTTTACTTAGCTTAAAACCCATTTTTTTTTCACATTGGCTTTAGACAAAGAGCCAAATTTCAGAACTGTGCAATAAAATGTGCCCTGCCTATTCATTTTCTTATATTAAACAAATATATTAACGTTTATCAATTTTCAGGTCCATGGCAAACAATGTTCTTCAGTGCTCTTTACCACTGTTTTCAGTGACTTTAGAAGAACATGCATGCCAAATTATATCAATACCATCTTAATGGAGGACAAATATTGAATGCAAATGCTAACAAAATCAAAGTTCCTTTTAAATTTAGAAGGGAAAAGAAGAAAGAAAGTGAAAAAATATATAAGGTGGGCCATCCAAAAGGTGGCTAAATTTCATTAGTATTTAGACCAAGCAGATGACTTATACCTCCATGTATACTCTTCAAGGTACTGTCAAGCAATGGGCCAAACTCATCTCCCCTCTTCACTGGTGGAGTTGCCATGGGACTCAGAGCAAGGTGAAACCTTGTGGGCAGCTGCTTTGCTTTCTTCTATCTTGCAAAAAAACACAGATTCAAAATATTTACTGTCCCAGTGGGCTTGAGTTTCCATCTTGCACACTGGCACTTCTGCAGTGCAAAAGAGACTAGGAATCAGTGTTCTGCAATAATTTTGGTTTGATGTTTTTTCATTCTCACAGAATAAGCTATTTAAAGTGAATCCTTTAGAAGTCGGTCTTCAGATATGATTTTTTTCAGATCCGCTGAGCTAATGACCTACAAGCCCAAAAACAACTTATCATGCAACATCACAGGCCATTTTGAAAACATAAGGTATCAAGGAGTCAATTTCCTTTATTTGATGCAATTCCTTTGCCATCAGCCTGGCAGAGCTGGCAGCTTTAGACAGCTGTTTCTGTTCCCTGCAGTCACCAGCTTGTCTTCTGGGGGGGCAGGATGTGCTGGGGGCAGAGCCCCCTCTGCAGAGCCCAGGGACCCTGCCTTGGTGCACCAGTGCCATGGGGAGCCAAGGGCATGGGGAAAGCAAGGGAACCAATCTGAGCTGGGGGATTTGTCCATGAGGACCACCACTCCAGGAGGCAGATCCACCAAGTGGTCCCCGCAGTGATGAGGGTCTGATGGCAAAAAGCACAAAGGCTTTTTCTAGGCAAATCCACTCCCTCTGAAAAAAAGAAAACAAAAATCCATCTGTATGTCCTCTTTGTGGAAAGTCTTAAGCAAGGGAAAAGGTGAATGATCTGATGCTTGCAGTCATGGTTCCTGACAGCTTTTCAATGTCTCTGAGTCTTGATAAATACATACCTCTGTCCATTGACCTTTTTTCTTACGAGTGTGAGGGAAACTAGCTCGCAGGGCATCTACTGTGTCATTTCCCTGGATGAAGGAGAATAATAAGTGAGTAGAACAAGATGACTCTTCCTCTGACCTTTAAATATTAATAAATTAAATATCTATTTCATCACTCATTTTCTATTATTAATGTATTTCTCTTTCTTGGTCTGCCTGGTCATTACCACCAGAAGATTCTGCATCTTCCATTTCAGAAAGTACTTGCAAGAATTGAGAAGATTCCCAAAGATTCCCTCCATGCATGTATGTACATATACAGTCACTGGATGAGATACCATGCAGACCGGCAGCAGATGTAGATTTCTTCTGTGGCCGTCTATAGCAATGATTTCACTATTTAAGTCACACAGCACCAAGGCAGCAGTTGGATTTTTATTTTTTTAAAATCTATTTACTCTTTTTGTTACAAACCTACTGATTGCAGAAATGAGAAATCAGCCTGCAAACAGTCCAAATTTAAATAAAATCACCCCCACGCTAGACTGTAACAGTGGCAGATGGACAGAGGAAGAAAAGTGTATATAGTCATATTTTTTGCCATTATAGTATAGACCCTTTCAGATTGCAGCAAGCAACTTGCCATCTGCAAATCTGAGTCTTTCCTTTTCTGCTGAGGCACTGATTCAAAAATCATGATTTGTGAAGTTTGAGTTAAAGTATTAAGAGGCTTATCTCTCATTTTAAAGGCATACTGATCTCCCGATTTTACTTCAAACACATGGGAAAAGCATCCTGAAAATTTCCCTCAGCTTCTTCTTAAGACAAAACCCAAAGCCACTGGCTCACTCTTAGGTATGTGGTGAGGTAATGGGCTCTGCACATGAATAGCTTTTTGTCAAATAGTCTCTTATTGCTGTTGTTCTCTGGCTTTTGTTTGGTTTGCTCTTTGAGGAAGCGATTTGCTCTATGCCTATAGGATATGTAGATCACACTGAGCACCTTCCTTCCAGCAGCACACATACTGACAGCAGCAATGAGCATATGGTTTTAACTCTGACCCTCTGAAGAGAGAAGAATCTGATCAATGCATAAATATAATTGATTTTTTAGGGACAGATCTTCATTTAAATGGCCGTTGATTTAGTGGGCGTGTCAATTTAATACAGATTTGCAAACAAAATCTGGTCACATTTTAAAAACGTTTCAATGTGTCTACCCACCTCTGCTTTCCACAGTTTTATCTTGCCTTAAGTTTGCAAAGGATGTGACCATCACAGATACCAGACAAACATACACAATTTGCAGCTTACCGGGGTTTCTGATGCTTTCACACTATGGGCAGCGAGTTACTTCATCTGAGGGTCAGGACTCTTACACAGGTTTAACTTACCAATAACCAAAAAATCGCCTCTAGGTATGAAAGCCTATTTTGAAATAGTTTAAGAAGAGGAGGATGCAATTAAATTCTGGCAATTCCCTTTCAAGAGGTGCTGCAGTATGTCTTGCATTGCAGTATTTCTAATTTTCACCAGGTCAGGGTTGCTCTCTGTGAAGCAAAAAAAGAAAAGGTTTCTTTTCCTAATCACACATGCAAAAGCCATGTACAAAATAAAATACTAAATACAGTAATTACAGTAATTTTTGTTAAAATGTTTTTACACAATAAACCTTTGGCTTTGAAAACTCTAACAGAAGCAAAAGAAAAACAAACTGTAATGAAAAAAATGAAATCAGAGGCCACTAATAACACTAAAGGGAGCCCAGAAGCCAAATTAATGTTTCTACAAAGAAATACTTTTCTACACCAGGCAAATTCCTAGTAAGACCTTTACCTGGGTCTTTATAGACAGGATTCAGATTTCATTTTGAAGTATGTTTTTTACAAACTGTTTAGTGTTCATATGTCATTACCACTGTTGGGCCAGATTGCACCTGGCATCGATATAAACAAAGCTTTGGCAAGAATTCTTTCCTTTGGGATGGAGACATCTGATTTTCAAGCTGAAAACATGTCAGTGTTGCAAGACACTCCAAATAGCCTGTTTCACCAGTGCAGTAAATTAACCCGCCTGGTGTAGTGTTAAATGCTTTACAAACATCAACTGAAGGTGAGGGAGGGAAACACCAAAAAAACAAACAAAAACATTTCAATAACTTGTTTGACTACGAGCAGTGAAAAAATGTACAAGGAAAGCTTGAAGGGAGGGGGGCATGCCTAGGAGACAGGACAGCAGAAAAACAAATTTTCAGAATTTTGTCCTGTATTTGACCTAGAGATTGTGTGCCATGGTGTGGGAAGACACAGAAGGAGCGGAACAGGTTATATAGATCTGAGAAAAAGCATCTTCATTTGAAAAGCAGATCAGGATAACAGCAAACAGTGACTCTAACTCATCATTGCCTTGTCTAGAGGAGGAAGGCTTTTGATAGCTATTGCATGAAAGAGGTTCACCTTTAATGCCACAGAACACTGGTGGACAAAGACTACGTAGGCAAAACAGAGGATGAAATATTAGGCTATCCCCCTTGCTTCCCCATTGTTCAGGATGAAAAAGCTGAGCTGAACTTCTGGGCACGCAGAATTGGCTGTGTGAAAGCTCTCATCGCTAGATCGTGCATTTGTGCTAAGCTTGAATGGTCTAGAGGACAATGGGGTTCATCCTGCCTGTGGCTCTGCAGTGATTCTGCAATATAGATGTGAAACAAGAATAGCTGGAAAGTAGGTCCACATGCGTATGGAGTCGAACAACGGCCTGTCCTGAGGAACACAGGCAGAAGTGGTATTCTTAAACATATATATATTTATATAGCTGTTAGACTGAAGCCATTTTGCTACTCATCTTGCAGTTTTAATTGTCCTAATAGCTGTCTATTTACAAACATGCATGTAAGTGGGCTAGAATAATTAATTAATATTCATAAGCATTCATAAAATGTGACAAAGTTTATATTAGGGCAGATGTTAATTCCCAAGAGGATTACATTCCTATTAAGTGTAAATTTATATTAGTAAGATCCAGCATGATTGATTCTTGCTTGGCCAGCAATAGAGGACTTAGCATCCATACTGGCAGAGATTATATCTGGTCAACAGGAAAGGAAAACTGGCCAAGAAACTGCCAACACAGAATCTGAAGCTGTGAAACCTGGTCAAGAAGAAATAAAGCCAAATAAGCAACAGATGAAAAATTATCTTAAAGCAAAGATCAAATCACTCAGTTGGAAACGAAAATTGTATTGGAAAAGGTGATGCTGAGAGCATGAGGGGACATGAGAATTTTAAAAACAACAGTATTAATAAATAAAATGGAGTGCTGATTACTAGTATTTTTTTTAAGTGAACCTTAACATTAAAAAAAAAAAAATGGTAGACAGTTTTAATATGCTCAAAGGTGTCTGTCAAAGAGCAGAGAGGACTTCTAAACTTTGCAAATCATGTGGAGGGGAATGCCAGAGGTATTAGTACTCAAGAGCCATGGACATACTGGAGAAACCTCAGGAATGGGCTCCAAAAAAGTTGAAGGACCTGGAATATCTCTCTTCTGAGGCTTATAGAGCTGGGACTGTTCAGCTCAGGGGGATCCCATCCATGTATATAAATACCTGCAGGGAGGATCCAAAGAGGACAGAGCCAGGCTCTGCTGGGTGCTGCCCAGTGACAGGGCTGGAGGCAATGGGCATAGGCTCAAACACAGGAGGTTCCCTCTGAAGACCAGAACGCTTTTTCACTGTGTAGGTGACTGAGCACTGACAGGTTTCCCAGCAGTTGTGAGTCTCCATCCTTGGAGATATTCAAAAGCTATCTGGACACAGTCCCAGGTGTGCAGCTCTGGGTGTCCCTGCTGTAGCAGGGGATTGGACAAATGACCCCCAGCAGTCCCTTCCAACCTCAGCAGTCCTGTGATTCTTTGACTTCATCTGAAGCCCAGTGGGGAAGGTGATAGATCAAATGAAGAACCAGGAAAGGAGGAGACTTTGGTAAGATACAAACTTTACAATAGTTTTCTGGTACTGTTGTACCTTGCACCCTCAGATATTGGAGTGGTCTAGTGGGCTCAAGAAGGACTTGTTTCTTCACCTGTGCTGCAGAAACCTGCTGCCTCTAAAGAGGGACTTCCTAGGAAGTTTATAGATGACTGCTTGCCAAATCAAAGAGTGAGGAGAGAAATAGGTAGGGCACTTGCCAACAGATAAAGTCAAAGAGCATTAATGCCACTGTGTGTTTTGTCCTCAGAACAGAAGTGAAGTGCTCTAGACGTAGAGTAACAGTAGGACCACTTTGGACTGTGCTGGCTACAGCCCCAGCCTAAATGAAAGCAAAGACACCTTAACCAGGGAAGGGCACGAACAACCTTCTGTATCCAGCAGCATAAGCATACACCAGCACAAGCACTGCTAACACACTGGCAGGGCCAGTGCCTCAGTGGCCAGCTGGAATGAGGAAATGGAGCCAGGGAGCTTCCGGAGGTTGCAGGGGTGGCTGCCAAACAGACACGATGCTTGGTGGCAGGCTGGCAGCACAGGGAGAAGCCACTGCCAAGAAAAGGGAGGGGACTATCACCTGAGTCCCACCAGGGTTAACCTGCACCTGATGCAGGTGATGGGAGTGGGGATTCTGGCTGGAAAAAATGTCTCTGAGCACTTTGTGAGGAAAACTACCTTCTGTTCTCAATACAAAACACATTATTACTGGGGCAATCAAAAATATAAGCAGGTTAGCAAGTAAAGCAGAACAGTTTCCCAAAAAAAGAGATTTTTTTTTAGGTAAGTAGAACACATTTTCACTAATCCCTTTTGTCAGTCTTTCATTCAGCTCAAGAAGGAGATTCATATCAGGTCAAAAGGACAAAAAAAAAATTGCTAACTACATACTTTGTTCAGACAGTTACACAACAATAAAGCAAGTTGGGCAAAAATATAAGAGGAAAAGAAAGTGAGAAAAAAAGCAGTTTAATGGGTGTCAAACTTGTAAACACTGAATTCTATTTTATCGCTGTTGGTTTAAAATTAATGTAAGATAAACAAAGCAGCAGTACTGTATTAACGCAGTTATATTGCTGTAAAATCCTGATTGTCCATGAATTTTATTCACAGAGGAGAATAAATTATATTGCTAGTAGCATTTTAGCAAATAGTTTCATGTCAGAGCATTGCATCAACCTAATGTTATTGGTGTCAAATAAACCTGAAGTAGTTAAATCAGTACAAAGTCCAGGCTGACCCCAGCATTTATTGTATGTTTACAGAAATGGTTCAAAGCTGAACCCATTTTCTTATTAGTCTTTTACTTACACTACATTTGGCAGAGTCATTGTCCAGAAAGTGAGAGAAAATACCTGATAAGCCATGTGTAAAGAATTTGAACTCAAACCCTGACAGTCTGCTTGAAGTGAATGAAATTCATGTCAGATTTGGACAGATGCAAGAGTAGCTAACAAAAGCATAGGTGAAGGAGCCTTGCATATTCAGGTCTGGAAAAATGTTACAAAGGGAACCACATAAATGAAGGCAAAAGTTGTGTTAGTCAAGAAATCAATCATTTAACAAGGTGCTCTGCTTCCAGATGCCCCTGTTGGTTATGCTGAGGCAATTATATGGGGAAATACATATGGATGCAAGAATGGGGGCTTGTAGTGAGGGTTAAGGGATGCAGGCATTTGCTTGCATCCTACCTACTTCTCTCCTCATGGGCACAAACTAGGTGCAACAGTAGGTGCTCATCTGGCTGAGCTGTTGTGGAAAGAAAGACAAAACCAGCCCAATAAGTTCCTTTTCCCATGTTGCCCTTCCTAGCTGCTTGTTGTCATCCTTTGCCATGCCCTTGCTTGCAGTGGTGCAATTGCTTGTTTGGCCAGGCTGTAAACAGGACCTATTAAATGGGCTGGGGAAAAAACCAAACACAGAAAAACCTGAGTTTCTCTAATGGGATTGATCCAGTTTGCATCTCAGCTCGAGAAAAAGTTGATTGGAAATGCTTGCCTAAGGAAAAAGCAAAGCATAGAATGGGAATAAGCAGAAGAGGGTAGGACCTGCTTAGATGTTGCAGAAATAATCATATATTGGTTTGTTTTATTTTTTTATTGAGAAATATGCACCAACTTTACTTTCAACTTCATAGATATTCCAGAAGGGCTTCTGGAGCCCTGAGGAGCACCTTCTCAGTCAACCTAGCATTTAAAAATAATTTATTTCATCAGGGAAGTAAGTTGAAGGGGAAAAAAAGCTTAAGGAAGGAAATGTCATAAGGTCTAGTAACTTGTTCCACTGCATTTAGGAATATCTAAATGAGGAACTTAATCAGGTTTTGAAGAATACCAGTAAACAATTCTCATCATGTCTATAAAGGTGTGTGTTGTATTGTACCAGGACGATATATCTGTCAGTGATGTACAAATACCACCCTACAATCCTGAAGTATTGCCAGAGATCTGACCTAGAAAACAATCACCTTCTCAGGTCCCACTTTCAAACTGGAGAAAAATCTCAGTTCCTTTGACACAAATCACAGGTCTAGGCAGGGAAAAATTCACATTGTCAGGTTTTGTTTAGACCACAGAACACAAGTGAAATCATTTCTAAAAGGTTCTTCTCCTTGCCATGATTACATGAGTCATGGAGTTTATTTTTAATCATTTTATTTTGTATCAGGGATCACTCTCTGCCTCAGCTAGTCACTGCCAATACTGGGACACATGGGACATGGTGTTCTGGTGCTGTTTCCTATCTCCCACTTCTGGGGTGTGGGGGCGGAAAGAAGGGAGGGCAACTGCATTTGTACCACTGCCCATCCTTCAGGGACTGTGCCAGAAGGTGTAGTGGGCTTTGCCTCATCATATGGAACATCTGAGAAGAAGTTGCCTGCAGCACGTGCTAAAACCTGCATTTGAGGTGAAGTGGGATTGTTGGGTTCCTTGACTCACCCCAGTCACCCATGCAAGTGGGATTTCTATCAAAAGGAAGCCCTTCTTCTGGTAGGGATTTGTGGCAAAATCTAGCTTAGTGAGGTAGATCTTTGTTGAGGTGAGCACTGACTGAGAAATAAAATTATAAAACAAGTTTGCTTTGCAGGAAGGCAAGAGTTGTGTCAATTTACGGTAAAGCTCGTTAGATTAAAGTTTCCTGTGTTGAACATCTTGTAACATTATTCTCCCACAGAAGTAATTATTGCAATTACAGGCTACTTCTACAATGCTAAATGTGTGGGATCCAAGGAGAGATCCCTGCTGCCCTCACCTAGTGTGGCAGAGGGGCTTGTGCTCACATGGCATAGGGGCAAATGTCTAGAGCAGACAAAGTGCAGTAGCATAAGAAGCACAGGGCACCCAGATGCATAAGTAGCACATGGGTGCCCTGTGTCTCCTCATGGGGTTTTGATGGAGTAGTTAGGTTTGTAGTATGGTTGTTTTTTGGGTGTTTTTTCTTGATTTCCAGCCTATGAGCAGGGTGGCATACCACCATGAGGTTTTCAAACTTGAACTGAGGATGTGTTGCACACCCTGGGGCTTGGCAAGACAGCTCATGTGAGTGTTTGGAGGGACACGGGCTTTGCTGGAGCTGCGTCACAGGAGCAGGGTGGGGGCAGCTGAGCTTGGTGCAGTCCTGCCCAAACCACTCTCTGGGCATGATGCCTGAAGAGATCTATCTCTGAAACCACACCTGTATTGTGGTTTGGAGGAAATAGATGATTCAGTCCCCCAAAGAAGAGTCTGGATGTACATGGGCTCTTGTGTCTTGTGGGCAGCTGAGACTCAAAACCTTCGGGTGAAGCTGGGAACTAAATTAATCCAGAAGTATAGATTTTCTCAGAGAGTCTGTACATGGAAATTGATAGGAATGGCATGATCTCACAAGGGCATATGCAGTACTACATGAGGTAAATGCAGTACTACTTTTAAAAAATGCCTGTGGCATGAGAAGGTTTCAGAAGTCCTCTTCTAGATGGCTCAAGAACCCATCTGGTGGGAGAACATCTGGGAGCGCCTTGCCCTGCATGAGACACCTGAGTGACCAGTTCTGGTCTTGAATCCCCACTGCATGGAGAGACATGCATCTACAAGGTGACACCACTTAGCTTGAAAATGTAAGTTGAAAAGGAAGACTTGAGAGCTTTTTGGTACCATTACAGTTTTACTGTGAATGCTTGGACTTAGGCCGTTCTTTGATCACATTATAGAATATTAATTTGCTAATTTACTGATGCAGATAAGGCACTTTATGCAAACTGAGATAAGGGCTGTTAATCAGTGTTTGCACTACACCAGAAACACAACTGTTGTTTCAAGCCTTCTCTTTGAAACACGTAGTTTTATTGAGACAGTAGGTATGCTGGGAAAAGTTTATTCCAGAAAAGAGGAAGGATAAAAGATGCCATGGCAGACCTAACCTGATTTTTCTTAATGCCTTCCTCATTCCTAGGAGCTATTAAGCAGCTTGAGGCAGACACTGGTTCCTCCAGTACAAGCAGACATAAAGTTCTGGACAGTTGGGATTTTTTCAGAAAATCTCTGTTTACCTCTCTTGGCTTTAAATATTTTTTTTCAACCAATTTATTAAATAATTGAGGCAATAATTTGCCAAACTTTAAAACATTTGATCTATATTTCACTTAGAATCATCACATATGAAATCAGCTGCCCTCAAACTATCAAACCCTCAAAAGAGGGATTGATAGTTTGCTAAAGCATATGTACTTTTGACAGACAGTGTTTTTCATTGTCAGCATTAACAAAAAGATGCGCTTGTAAAAATAAAAAATAGGTGTCTGAACATACACCTTTTCCATAGTTATCTATTACATACTGCCAAGTAAATACATCCTAAACTGTAATATTTTTAAATAAAAATTAACATACTGTTAAGTTCTGATGAAAGAAAAGTATAATCCTTTTTTTAACTGATATATTAGATTGTATATTTTGTGGCCTTATTTCATCATTCAGTAGCATCATCAATCATTGGATTGTCCAGGAAGACTAATTAACACTAATGCTTCTAAAGAATTTTCGTTTGTGATGCTAATCTGTCACAAAACAAAGTGTGTTCAGAAAGCCAAGGGAAAAAAGCAAAGAGACTACTTCTTGCAGCCAGCTTAAATTAGTGCTAGCTTGATTTGTATTGATTGAAAGGTTGTTTACATCTCTTTTGTAATTGTTTATAAAAGTTGGCAGACAGAAGAATAGCTGCCTACCTGCATGAACAAAATTTTGATTTATTTAAGCTGCTGTATATATTACTATCATTAAAAACCTCTTGAAACATTTCTGTACACATAATCTTAAGGTGTGAGCCTGTCTCTGTGTTCATGTACACACAGACACACACACACACATACTGTGCTGTTTCATTTTTGCTACTGAAACATTTATACTCAGTCTTCATATTATGTGGATATTTCTATATGCCAGTTCATTCTAGCAGCCTACTGGCCTCTGTTTAAATTTCTCTGAGATATGTGCAAGTCAGAAAAATACCTTGATGACAACTTGTGAAAATGTCTTGCTGTTGCATTCATATCCACATCTTTGGAAAGTCAGGGTCTGCAGAAATTTAGTACTGACATAGCTGAGCACCCCTAAAGCTTTATTGGGATTCATGAGCCCTGGCTCCTGGCTGCTGGCTGAGACAACCTCAGGCTCTTGTTCACTGGTTCTCCACATTCACAGCGTCTCAGGACAGGCCACCTGACCACCATATGTGGAAATTGCCCAACTCTGATGGTGTTGGATAGACCCCCACCTAATATCTTCAGGATCCACATTGTCCATGCTGGTAGAGGGAGGGGAAGAGGCTTGCTAGGCTGCCGTGGCAGAAAGCACTCCCAGCTGTTCCTGGACAGCTTTTAGAGATCTTCTGTTTTAAAAATACAGGGTAGCTACTGTTGATAAGTGCACTGATGTGTTCCCAGACCTTAAATGAAACTTCTAGAGAAATGGACAAATAAATTTGGTTTCCTCAGCAGAGCATAATTAAATTGCTGCTTAGTTTGCAATACTGATTACTGACGTTTGCTTAATTTTAGTGTTGCTAGACCATGTACTGCATGTAAGAACAATTAGCAGAGCAGAGAGAAAAGCAGCAGATGCTAGAAGTGCACAGAGTTAGATGACTCATTTTGATGTCATGAAGAATCTTTTTCAGACAAGTGAAAAGGTTGGTATTAAACAAAAAAAAATTAATAAAAAACCAAATAATTATTAAAGAAATAATATGAAGATTTCAGGAAAGAGTAGCAGCAAAATCAGTGTCTTGCAGTACACTAAAATGTATGTTTACCTGAAATACAGAGGAGAGACAGCAACATATATGATGGAGACTCTGTTCTCCCTGTTCCTCCCCACTCCTGCCCCTTTTTCCCTTTAGGACTGGTTACATGGTAGGTTTGGTGTTTTCCGTGTTGAACCAAAAGAAAATGTGTTCTAAAATGTCTTAAATCTTTAAAAACTTGTTAACTGATTATCTGCTCAGAGGTAAAAATAAGAAAATGTTTAATGACCACTTCCTGAATGCTTTGTGCATATTTTACAGCACAGTTTTTCAGTTTTTCAGACTAACAAGACTAACTAGAAATGTGTAGTTGCCATTTCAAAGATTTATTCTCACAAGTACCTGATATATGTAAGGTAGAAAGCAAGTCTCATGAGACAAGTGCCTGCTGCTCTCAGAAGCGCTCTGCTTCACATTTATGGTTCTCTTTGTTTCCTTAAAAACAAATGTAATTTGTCTTTTCTCTTGCCAGTCCCATTTGTGAATTTGAAACTAAATGGCATTTGTATGCTATCATTCTGTATGACACCACTTCACTGACGGAGAGTTATGCATGGAGAAAGTGTCAGACTTTTTCCCTGCAGAAACTCTATTATGCACAAAAGCTACTATAGTTATATAATATATATGTGCTCTTCTGCAAAATCTTATTTGAGATGTGCATTCATCTGGCATGCACTAATGCAAGTGACAAAAGATTCAGCAATGTCAAGTTCTGTAAACAAACCACTCCAAGGAATTAACATTAACACATAATTGTATGTTTTTACCATGTCAGACATGTCACAAAAAAAAGAACTTGAATTGTGATTATAGTAATTAATTTTTCCTCTCTTATTTGAAGCATGCCAACTTATTATGGCATTGAGGATGCTAGATTCTGGCCTGCCATTTTAGTGCTTCATATATTTACATTTCTGTATGAAGAACCGTTACCAAAAGATGTTAACAGGGTGAGATCTATATACAAACATATATTTAAGTATGACCACGATCTTTACACTAAGACATGGAGGTCTTTAGAAAAAAAGAGGGAAGACTAGGCAAGAAAAATAAAGCAAAACAGAGATTTTGTCCTCAAAATCAGGAAATCTAGAAAAAAGTGCTGAAAAGCAGGATTGTAGGGAATTAGAGGAGAAAGAAGAAAATGTAATTTTTCCATCTGCTGTTAATCTGACCATCTTTTGCTGTATCAACAGTGTGTCCAAGGTGAGTGGGTGGCTGAACTTCCAGTTCTGTGGTATTCTTTCTTCTTTAGTTTTTCTGTTCTTAAGTGGAAATTTCTATGTTTTGACATATAACGTACAGGAAAAAAAAAGGTGAGAAAAAGAAAAAAAGGAGAGATGGAAAGGTACTGATTCAGATGATGGGAAACTGTTTCCAAATACTGCTACCAAAAGCACACATTCAGGTGCACTAATACAGGGTGGCTTCATCAATAAGCCCAAGGGGCTCCCTCTTTGCCGCCACCTCCTTCCCCGAGTCTCGCGCTCTGCCTGCCTGATCCCATCCGACAGTAGAGCTGATACCGCACTAATCCCCGCAAGTTTGGGACTAATGAACTAACTGCTGGGCTGCCGCCACGGAGCTTGGTCCCAAACTATACTGTACTTCACACTCGATTTATTCTCCAGATGGCGAGACTGCGCAGCCCTGCCGCGAGGGACCACCTCTTCCACTGGAGTGTAAAAGTGGACGGATGTTGTTTTCTTTGCAGATTTGATAATTCAGAGCTAGAAACTCATGAGGATGGTTAGTTATTAGGTTTAATGGGTGCCAGTGAGCTGGCAATGTGCGTATTCCCATTTTTAATTTTGGTGTGTGTGTGTGTGTGTTTGGGTAGCAATGGATTTGTCAGCAATGCTGCGTCACCGAAACCTTCATCTTCACCAGTTGGCATAGCTGCACGTGGTAATGAACCTCTTCCTGTGTCCTCCTCAGAGTCAAACAGAAGGGGTGCTAAAGTAGCCACCCTGATCAACCTTTTTTTTTTTTTCCTCAGTGAGCTTTCCAGCACAAATTTTAAGTATTTTAATAGTATCACTATTTACCATGAAGGTCTCTGTTGTCAGTTTGATAAAGAAGGTCTCTCTTGTTCAGTTTGATAAAGAGCCCAACTCACATGGGACCCAAGGAGGATGCCACCATCCCAAGCTACTTGAGCATGAAATATTTTACTTAATGATTGGGTTTATTTCTTTATCAGCTATTCTTTCATGACAAAGTATTATCTGATGCTGTAGTTCTCATGTGAAGAACAGGGCAAATATTTTTCTCACCATTCCTTAAAAATTCTAGCTTTCCCATTCTTGGCAGTAAGGATATTATTGTATCAAGGACTACTTTTTTCTCTGTTACAATTTTGGAGTAGTTTATCTAGGTTAGGATTTTAGCTGTTGCATGAATTCTACAATAAGAACAGCATCTACATTTCCCTGCCTAATGAGGCAAAAAGGTCTCTCCCTTTTCTCCATGTTTTTAGTACATTTGGTCAAAGGTTTTAGTATATAATTTTTTTATTTACCCATGAAATGTTTTATTGGAAACCTTTATGGGAACCTGATACTCCCCACTAACATCAGTCAGATTTCCTCCATTGTAGGAAGGATAGGCACAGAGTCAGCCCCCTCACAAGCTCTGTGAGAGCTTTGGCAGCCAGGTCCCATCAGTTTGTTCCACAATTAAAAACATAAATTGATCATTGCTGTGGAAACTATAGTGACTAGAAGTATTATATCATGGAAAGGAAACATTTCCATTTCTGGGGTATCTAGGCAAACAGATCTAATACATAGCGACTCTAAGAAAACGCATCAATTCTCAACCCAACAGATGGCATGGGTGTGTTAACTAACATAGCGACATATTTTCTATTAAAATATGGGAAAAAACATCAACCCCCTCCCCATGTTTGTTGGTTGGTATAAATTCAGTGAAGTTGTTGGTTATTTTTGGGATACGTACCAGAGGGCTGCACATTTAGTTTATGTAAATTGATAACAGCAACAGCCTGTTAATAAGTGTTTTGTATGGAAATATACCTAGAAAGACACGATCTGTCTTTTTTGGGAAGGGAGTTTGCAGACTGAGGAGAAAAATAGATATGAGATGGTCTAATGCTCACTATTATATTCTGAAAAAAAAAATCATAACAAATTAGGCTGCAAGTTTGCTGGAGATGTGCCTTCATCTGGAATTGAGTGCTGCCTTAGAGGATACTTTGGGAAGATCTCTCTTTTGGAAATTTCATCGGTGTTTACTGAAACAGTGATAATCTGACTTTAATTAAAAACATAAATTGGTTTGGAGCATGTTTTTATGCCACCCTTCTGCATCATGTCCAGAAACTTTCAGCCCAGCCCTAGAAACCTGTTACCCCTGGTCAGAGAAGGAAAACATAGGGGATTTGTATTTCCCAGTATTGACATCATATGGTTGGGTTTACCTAATTTGGAAGAGCCATTTCAGACAGCCATGTGCCGGAGCTGTCTTCCAGCTGGACGTGTTTGTACTGCATGCATCTTTATGTGGCTTTCCTAATGGCTCCAGACAGAGTCCATTCACAGCAGTTCAAGTGTTTTGGGTTGCATTTTCCAGAGATGCCCTCTGAACGCGCCCCTCGATGGCAGCCCAGGGATACATGCGTGGGTGCCTTGTTCCCGTCTGTCCCATTAACGGGCATATGCTCCCAGCCTTCTCAGGAGCACGGCTAGTAGCCCCAAGCTGAAGGCTGTTCGCTTCAGATTTCATTAACTTTCTGCTTCATTATTCCTTCCTTTTAACCAGCTAGAGCCACCAATTGCTTTTCTCTAAACTTACCCTAATTATCAGGGGTCCCAGCCCTGTAAATCAGTACACTGCAGAGCTGTCTTAAACTGGCCTGGGAGACCCTGTTCTCATCGGTCCTGACAACTGTAAGCTACTGTTCCCTCACACTGTTTAACTCAGACCACATTGGGAAACCACCTCTGCCCCTCTTGCTGGCAGAGGTTTGTATCCGTCTGGTTTAAATCTACTGTCATGTGCTCTCTTGCTGATTTGTATTAGCCTGGATATTAACTTTGATGATTTTTTTTGTTGTTTTTTCCCCTTGAGTTTGCCTTTTTTCTTGAAAAGCATCTCTGTTCAGCAACTGCATATTGTTAAAGTCATTCCTGAGCCTCCATGAGTCAGGAGCTTTAAAGTTTTATTAGCCCCATAAAAACTCTTCACAAATGAAATGATAAGTGTGCATTTTGACAATGCAAATTTGTTAGGGGCTGTTGGTGGGTAGAAGGAATTTGGGGTTGAAACTTCTGTTGGCAGGAAGCAAGGAGCCCAGCACCTTCCTTCGACCCCTACCCCCTTCTCCAGGCCAAGAAATGCATTTCATTTCAGAAAAGCATGCCAGTATTCTTAATGCAAATCAGCTATTAAACAGATTTGTAAATTTACAATCACAAAAATAGCAAACTACCAGGGGAAGTGTGTGTCTTTAGAGATTTTATTTTGTGCCAACAGAATACCCTTTCATGTGGTCTAAGAAAAACCTTGGAGTTATTTCAGTGTTGTTTTTATATGCAAGTTGTGAATTCTATTACAGCCTTTAATGCATTTTGAACACATGGAGTAAAGGAAAACCAAAGCAGTATATATATGTCTGTATTTTTTGACGTTCAGGCAATATAGAGCTAAATTACAAAAATTAATTTTTAATGCAAATTTAAGAATATGCCAATTTTGAGTGAGCAGCCAGTTAGTGCAACACATTAGGTTAGCATAAAGATTTGTGTTTGTTACACATGTTCAGCACTAGCAGACACAAAAGTCTTGTTTTCTGCAAGAGGTAGAAACCCCATGCATTGAATTTACCAGTTATAAAGAAACAGTAAAGAGGAAGGTAAAATTGTGAGGTTCTGGTGATGATTGCTTCAATAAAGTCCAAGAGTGATAGACATTTTGGGGAAACCACTATACTTGCTGTCTAGCTTTTCCTCCATGTCATTTCAACAAGTTTTCTTCTCAGTGCATTTTTCTGTCAATAGAAAATATGCTTTCTTTTTCTTTTCTTGTGCATCTGAACTCATATATACTGTAGAGAGAAGCAAGACTGAGCATTGTGAAAACCCTTGAAGAGTTTGACTTTGGCCATGCTGAAAAGTGTGTCAGGATAAACTCTGTGTCCAGTGGCCTTGCAGAAGAAGATCTAGAGGTGCTTCTGCAGTCCAAGACCCTGCCTTCAAGCATGATGCTGCCAAAAGTTGAAAATATTGAGGAAATAAGATGGGTGAGTACCAACAACACAGTAGCTTTTGACTGAAGCTGGTGGGCCAAGTTCACCCAGGCTCAGAGATGAATGACTGTGAGTTGAGAGGAAGGCTGCAAATACCATATGATGGTGTTGCTCGGCTGAGGTAATTGGGCAGTGCATCCGCTTAAACGTGTGTGTGACGTGCTGTATAAAAAGCATACATGGAACACGTTTATAAAGAAAACCAGGTGTATTTCTCCCACGGCTGACAAAGAACCAATATTGCTGTCAGAATAGATTATCAAATGTAGAAGGGTAGGTGCCTGACTCTTCTCAGACTACCCTAACAAGCAGAATTATTGTCTGTCCAAGATCCTTAGTTACGTGTATTGGAAGCAGGAGATGGGAAACCATGTTAGCAACATATGAAAAAATGGGTTGGGGGGAAGGTCACTCCTTGGGGCAACTGGAGGAACAAACAGGAAGCTTTTAACTAGTGTTTTTAATTAGCACAGATATTATTTCCTGAACAGTTCTCTACTTCTTCCTTTTTAATTGCTGACAGGTGTGTTTGTGTTTCACGACTGACTTTTCAGCCAATAAAAACCTGAAATGTAAATGGTTGGCATGTCAAATTACTTAAGAAAACTTTGAAATAGGCCTAATTATGCTATAATTGTTTTAATTGTCAAAAAAGAGGGATGCTTGTTTGGATATACCATTATTGCTGTAACACACCAGTAAAGGAATAATGCTTAATTATTCACTTTATATTTTTGCAAACCACTAGCTGAGCAACTAGCACACGTGCAAGCTGTGATGAAAGGCAGGCAGGCGTATTAGGATCTATTTTAATCTCAGCACCTAACCTTGATCAAACCATGGAGATGGGCCTGAGCACACCACGGAGCTCAGCCCTGTTCGCCAGGTGTGTGACAGGCCCTGTCCGTTCCGTGGCGCTGCCCCTTCGGCCTCCGCCACTCGCCATGGAAGGTTCGCCATCCCCTTCCACCAACGGGTAATTTAATTAACCAGAGTGCACCTCTCAGGGTTTACAGCCGTGTAAGTGTTAGACAGAACTTGTCAGTGATGAATATTCATGATACCAAAATGGCAGAGCCCTTGCTGCCACCAGGTAGGTTTTGCAGGGAGATGGGATGCCAGGGCTCTTTGTCCCCTCATCCTCTTCCACGTTCCCTCTCGCTAACTTTTATTTCCATCATGGAAAACAAGCCAACCCCAGAAGCTTCTGCCTCATTGTCCTTCTTTTTCTTCGCTCTCTCTTTGCCCAACCTTTGCACACAAAGAACATACTCTGCTTAATGCCACTGCCTTCTTTGCCCAATCCTCGAAAAATTCACTCCAGCATGATTTTTCAGCCTCCCAGAAGCTGTTTCTTTCCCCCCACGTACACCCGCTCCCCCCCTTCATTTTTATTTATGTGCAGCAGAAAACCTGGAGGCTGATGCACAACTAAAAGATGGGCTTACTTGTTTTCTTTTGTGTGAGAATCTCTTGCTTTCCTTTTGTCCCTAGTGTGGGTACTTGTTTGACTGGCATGGCTTATTGGACTATAACAAGCGTAACTCTCCCTCCTTTGTGGCGGGACAATTCTCCCACAAATCCCGACCAGTGTGCATTCTTCCCGACACACTATTGGGTGTGCACTGGAATTGAAAGAATTGCTGAGGCCTTGCTACTTCATCCCCTCCCCAAGCTTTGTGGGTTTTTTTTCCCTCCGCCTTCTTCTTTTTTTTTTTCCCTTTCTCCCTGAAATGAACACTTTACCGGGCCGGAAACATTTAATCGTCTCCTTTTGAAAAAAAAAAAAAAAATTAATTGAAACTTCTCCACTCGTTACCTTTTGTATTGGTACTTATTGCAAATCTTTTACAAGGGAGAGGAAGGGAGGCAATATTTAATTAAATGTACTTTTTTTTTTTTCTTTGCTTTACCTTCAAAACAAAAGATAGCAAGAATTCTAGGAGTGTGACTTTTAAAATATTTTAAAATAAAACAAGAACTCTGCTCTTTGACTTGCACCTAAAATATACACATAGTAGCACTTTTTACTTTTTTTTTCCTCGTAAAAAATAAAAACCAGATAAGAGTCTTAGGAAGATGATACCATTATATTACCTCATTTTCTGCCTTTGCCTGGGTGAACTTTACTGTTTTCTGTCACTGTAGTAACCTGCCATACTGTACTAAGTGAATTGAATTGATTTTTTTTTCTCCTTGCACATTTTTGAGTGGAATTCTCTTCACTAAAGAAAAGTTATCAAGAGGGCCATGGTGATGATGCAGAGCAGAGATGGGAGGGCAGAATTCTTCCTCGTAGAAAGCTGTGATTTATTTTGGCCTAATTGTAAAGTTACTGCAAATTGCTGGAGAGCTTTTTTTTTTTTCAAGATCTGGGTGATTAGATTTTCCTTCTTTTGGGGAGGGGTGGTGGGGGGAAGCTAAAAGGGGAAATAACACCTCTAATCCAGCTTCTGGTAAATAGGCTGCCAGCTTTTAAAATGAGTTTCCTTTCTATTAGTCAGAATATTATGCTAAGCCTTAAGCATTAGTTTTTTATGTTGCCATAGCAGCCTTATTCCTGCAGGGTTGTGACCTGCGATGATTACAGTACAAAGCTTATAGGGTCTTGAAACCCCCTTTGAAGATGAAAAGTCTTTGATGGTTTATATTTATGCAAATCTCTTAGATATGATTTACCCAACTGAGACTGAATGGAGAGATGATTAAAATTCCCTTTCCTTTGATATCCATTAATAGTTGAATATTCCTTAAATTTAAAATATATGCATATGTGATTTTTGTCTTTATTTACTAACATTTTTGCAGTACCTGCAATATGTTTATCTTGACGTAAATTACTCGATCTGGACAGACATAATACATTTACAATATAGGGCTGAAGGTTCCCCCCCCTTTTTTTTTTTTTCCCTTTTGAAAGGGGAAAAATCTGTGCAAGAGCTTTTGTATGTTTCCAGATGATAGATTTTGGAATTTGGGCTACCCCACTGGCAGCTCAGAGCTAGCTGTGAACTGGTCTCATGGAAAAAATTGGCAAGCTTTGGTCTTCAAAGAATTAAACTTCCTTTTTAAGACCTTCCTAGGTAAGCTAAAAAATTATGAAGAAAAGCCTATTGAACAAAAGGGTAACGGTGCCGTAATGAATAATACGGATGCCACTTAGAAGGCTGGGGAGCGCTTCCAGTGATGGCAGTGCTGGACCTGAAACAAAACCGGACCTCAGGTACAGCAGCACTTCATTGTTTTCCAGAGCCCTCAGATTTGCATTTCACTAAGCCAGGGTGAGAGGTGCTAAGCTTGGATTTTTTTTTTTTTTTTTTCCCTTGCAAACCAGCCTCCAAATTTAGAAATGTATGGGAATGCTGCAGTTTCAAATCACAGGCCTTGTTGAAAGCTGTTCTAATTTTTTTAGTTATCAGATTTTGGGGTGGGTAGGTGTGTTTATTACATTCAGGTGAATATTTGCCATGTTGTGTATACATGTAGACTGTTCTTTTTTTTCCCTCTGATAGCTCATTCTGTCTAGTTTTAGTTTTCAGACAAATTCTTGCATCACCTAAAAGGCCGAGCACTTGTAGAACCAATGAATTTTATCCCCTTTGTGGAAACTGCAATGGGCTTGCTCAATTTTAAGGTAAGAAAGTCTTGAAGTGCTCATATTTTGCCATCTCAGCAGACAAGGATAAGCAGAATACTCATCTATCTCTCCCTGATTTCACCAAGGAAAAGAGGTTAAAAAATACAAAACGTATTCTTCAATCCCCAAAAACACTTGCGCATTGAACTCTGATGTTTGTATTGTAAAGGCCTTCATAAATTCCAAGTATTCCAGTGACAGAACAGTTCCAGACAGTTCCACACCAAATATCAAAACCAATCTTCATTCCTGTCACTGTTTTGAACACACTTGGAGTGGAAAAGGGCCTCTCCAAAGATTTGGAATGCTCAGTGTTGCAGGCTATTTAGTAGCTGTTGGACACAACTTTTGTGTAACACTTAGTTTGAAATGAGAGTTATCATTATTTCATTGATGCTAAACTTGCATCTTTATAATGGTTTCTACTTATAACATTACAACCAAATTCCATGTTATCGTTTCTTTCTTTGTATGACAGAGTGTTTAATACTAAGATTAGAAACAGAACTAACTTTGAAAAAACCTGGAGAACATGCTCATTTTTTAGGGTAATTTTAGATCTAACCTAATTCATTAGTTTCACTTTAATATAAATCACTCCCCAGCCCTTACTATCGAGTCCAGGTTTTTCAGAATGGCAAGGTAACGTGGTAATGAAACAGAAGAGCTCATGCATGCGCAAGGAACACTGCGTTCCCCTCCCAAGCTCTAAGGGAAAAGTTTCAGACCAGCTGAGGACACACAGATCAGAAGTACCTCCAGAAGTACCTCACAGGCAGCCTGATCGTTTGATACATCCATTTATCTTACAGCACACACTAACCTATCTGCGAGCGTGATAAAGCCATAACCAAATGGACATGCTCCTGTCCGGTGTGCAAACACAGAATTAGATTGTATATTAAACCACTGAGGTTTTTCTTCATCTACAGTATTTTATAGTGGAGGTTTAATGTTGCAGTTGCTGATGCTGGCAGGAGAGTTCCCTTTTAAAGCACAGTCTGTTACAGAATAATTCTGTGTCCCACCAGCTGCCATAGAAGAACACCCGTTAGTAGAGCTGGTAATTACATGTGTCTCTCCATGTACCTTAGTCTTAAAAGATACTAATATTATCCAAACATCAATATAAAATAGCAATACTACTCTCCATATGAAAAAAGCTACAGTAGAAAAATTGTTTTACTTTTATTTTAATGCTTTTCTGCAGCACTTGTTGCATTTTTAACTTCCTTAGCTTATTTTTAGTTATATGTAGCCGGACACTTTAAATTGGCAATACTTCTACCTTGTAAGGAACTTAAAATAATTGCAAACTTCATATTATTTATTTCATAAAAGAGTTTCTGATCTTTATTTCTGTTTCTCATGCAGATATATTGCTTGTCAAACTAATCAAATTTAATGCTTTTTCTTTGTTGTTAAGCAATATTTGCCAAATGTTTTTTTTTTTTTCATATTACTACAGAAATATCTGAAGTAGTGGTCACAGTAACACCTGGGGCATAATGTAAACTGGAAGATGGGGAAGATGTTATTATGTCCTGTATTTGCTATCTGGGTGCTTAGGGAAAGCAAAATACTTTTTCTCTTTTGCTGAGTCATTTTAAATCACTGTGCATTGTCAAGCATCTACAGTGGCTTTGCTTAATAGGAGCAATCTTCTCGGAAGGATTTTGGTAACGCTGAGTTGCTGTGACAGCCTCTGTAGTCTCTCTGCATCCTGCGTTTCTGTAGACATTAATACTCTGTTTTCATTTGAAGGCTGTCTGTGAAGAAGCACTGAGAACAGGATCCCAGGTTGGCTTTCATTTGGATGCAGTTGTCTTTGGAGGAGAGGATTTCCGTGCCAGCATAGGTTGTTACTTGTCTCTTTACTATAAATGTTTATGTATGGCATTTGCTTTGGAGAAGCCTGTGAAATTTCTGACAGCAATAATTAAAGTAATGACACTTGAGTCTGCATTTTACATTTTCATTTTACTCCTTAATTTCTTTTCAGTGCAGAATGTACCACTGGCAATTTAAAACATGGTCCTTGTGTTACAGGGCACTGAGACTTTCTTGTGCTTTTTGCCAGTCAGTACCAAAAGTTAATGAAAAAAAAACCTACAAAAAAAAAAAAACAGACAAACGAAAAAAAAACCCACCCTGTTGAGTCACTGAAATAATTTTAAAATATTGTATGCATAAAGAACATTCACATTCTTTTTAGAACTACATTTGAAAGTCCTAAAATTCTGGTGTCCGCTTCACCACTTCTTTACATACAACTGTCACTCAGGCTTTTGACATCAAGCACAAATACTCTCCTGCTACATTTTGCTTTCATAAATTTATTTTAAAGATGTCACATGTCAATACAGCCACATATTCACATGAAAGCACTATTAGTCTTCCTAAAAAATAAAAAGTGCTTCACTATTTCTTTTATAAGAGGGCACTTAGCTTCTGATTTAAAGTTTAAAGACAAAAGCATAGAGCTATGAACGTCTACATTAAAAATCAGTATTTTAAAGTAAAAATCTGCATTGCTTTACTAAAATCAGTATGTTAACATAAAAATCAGCATTGCTTTACTAAAATATTCCTTACAGACTGAAAATCTCTAGCTAAATAGTTTACCTTATGGTTATTATTGTTATTATTTTTTTCCCACTAGCCTTCACATGACTACGTTGCTTAGCTGCTAGCCTGTGAGCACATGAAGTCTCATGAATACTTTTGCTTCTTCTCAGAAGTCATCTACCATCAATTTTTCATTCAAATACTAAAGCTTAAATATTCAGCTTAGGACATCAGTTGTGACAAGAATCAGAACCAAGGAAAGTGCAATTCTATTCTCAGTGTGAATTTTTTAACCATTTAGTTGGACCCAGTATATCAATTTGTGTAAAGCTTCTCTTGCTGTAATGCTTCTCACTGTACATGCAGTAAATAGTAAAATCAAATAATTACTTTCACTTTAGCCAAGTCAGCAGTCCTTGCCAGACAAAGCTTCCACTGACTTCAGGCTTTCAACTTCTGATTTAAACTAAATCAAAATCTGAATTTATAAGCTAGTGTTTAGAGGGACGTTATTTTTTATTTGTGCTAAAGCAGCTTTCCTTTTTTCCTCAGAAGAGTACCATTTTGCCTTTACAGTACAGCCTTGCATTCCTCCTCTATTTTCTAAATCAGTTAAATAAAATCTCAAAGTTTCCCCTTTTTTTTTAACATAAGAAATATTTAAAACAGAAAGCTTTAAAACACTCTTGTCAGTTTTTCTTTGTTCTCGTTATTTTCTTAGGTGCAACAAGCAGTAAGGAAACCCACGATATTCTATATGCCAGGCAAAAAATCATCGTCACAGCAAAGGCGTTTGGCCTTCAAGCAATAGACCTTGTTTACATTGATTTCCATGATGAAGATGGGCTCCGCAGGCAATCGAGGGAAGGCGCCTCAATGGGATTCACTGGTACGACTTTCTGCCGATGCCTCGACACAACGCGGGTCTTGCTCACTTTAAATAGGTTGCTACGTTTACTGTCACTTAGACAAATAACTTGAAATTTGTTTCAGGTCGTTTATTGAAAAACTCGTTGATTTCAAGCTCTTCTATGTTTATTACTATCTTAAAAATTGTGGCTGGAAATTTTGCCTGAAAAGTCACAGGCTGCTTTTTAAAACCGTATGCCATGAAGCGTGTGACCGGTTCTGAAGAGAAGTTGGGGTAGAGGCTGTGCAGTGATTCCTCCCTTCAGAGAGCACAGTTAAAAAATACTTTTTAGGAAAAAAATTGAGGGGTAAATCTCATATGCTAGCTGCTAGGGGAAAGTTATTTTCTTATTGTTTTCTTTGGTTTGTTTTTCATCTCCTGGCTTTCCCCCCAGTAGGTGCTGGTGACACCTACGGGTATTGGCAGACAGCAAGAGCAGCAGGCTCCTTGCCCCACAGTCCTGAAATGCAGCCTGTTACCCTGTGATTGGTGCACCAGGTCACTTGCACATCTTGTTGGGACAGTGCAGCCACCAAAGATTGGGGGGCTGCAATAGAAAGCAGCCATTTGACACTTGCATGAGAGAATTCTAACACACAGGACAAACACTACATCATTTTTCTCTGACCACCATCCAGGATACACATATGAGAACAGTACATCCCTTAGGTTTCTGTTACCAAAAGCATGGGTCCTAGCAATGCCACCTAGCAAATTCTGCTTTTACAGTTAGCTGTATATAATATCTTAAAGCACCAAACAAAAAAATAAGTGCCATTTTAAGTGACCTTGCCATGCCAGTGAAAAAATAGTAATTGATGCTTCTCTGCTTTCCAAACTCTGCTTTACTGTCTGTTGAGCTTTGACATTTGCGAGCCCAAGTCTCGTTTTGGAGGTGAAATGGTTAGCTCCTCACAGCTACATTATCCACGCCCGTGTGGACTTCCACCCTTCCCTCGGCTGCCTTTGAAGTTGGGAAAATAATAGAGCTGCTGAATGGTAGCACCTGCTGACGGCTACCTAGTCTCAACCAATATTTCTTAGCTTAAGGAAAGGCTTGATTTTTAAAAAAACATAAACATCTGAACCTCCTGTTGACAGAAGATGGAGTTGCAGGTGCCTAGAACCTTTGAGAGCACTCTTTTTCAATGCTTAATGTGCATTTAAATGCTTAACTGAGGCTGCCAATTTAGGAAATTTAGAAATGTTCCGCATAACCAATGCTGATGGTGGTTTGGACTCCACTGACTTTATGGTGGAGGTTGTCTGACCTTAGAACAGGGTCCAGACAGAAGACAAATGAAAAGGTCACGTAGCAATTTGGGGTGTAAAATTACTTTCTATCTTGGCTGCACATGTGTCATATTTGCTTTTCCATACAAGAAGTAAGGGTCCGTGAAAAGTACAGGTTTTATTAAGGTGCTTTCACTGCACCCATCCTTTGCCTCCTGCCTTTCTGCAGCTATCATCAGCACATTTCCAAAATTCAGCAAACAACCTGACAATCAGTCCAACTGTAATTAGAGATGGGGCAATACTGACTCTACTGACTTGGTGGGGGAAAAAAATTAAAAACTGTTTGAGCTAAAACAAAACAACATTTTTCCTTTTCTTCTGAAAAAAGAAAAAATATTTTAGGTCAATCTAAAATACTTCACTTGTTCTTTTGTTTTTTGCTCTCAGGTTATCTAATATTTTTATAATCTTCCTGCTTGTTTTGATTGAAATAAAATCTAATTTCAAAACTGATATCAAAATCATGTTTTTCCAAACCTATGCAAGTGTATTTTCCAAATCTGTATAAGGGAAACATTTTAACATTTCCAATTTCACATTCATCACAGAAAATTACAAATGAGCCTCAGCTTAATCCATGACCTTGTATAAAGCAGAAGTATGCACGTTGTATTTGCCACTGACAGTCCTCTGATAATGTGAAAGTACTGAAACTTCAACCTAACAACAAATTCAAAATGTGCAATTCTTCTAATTTTTAAATACAAGATTCCTCCCTGCTACTTTTTTAATAAAGAATCAAAATAATTGAAATCAACAGAACTGAAATTAGCTGAGTCTTGCAAATTGCTTTCATAGCTGGAAGTTTCCCCTTTATTTGCATGAAAAGGGCTGAACTCACCACCCTCAAAAGCAATGCAAATCCAAAATATTTAGCAAAGTTATATATCCTTAGATGTCCCCATATTAGGCCAGTAAAATTGCCCTTAATGTAATCAAATAGCTTCCCTCAAGATTAAACAAGCAAAATAATACAATGAAGAATTTACCAGGTATTTAAATGTTATTGTGAACCTCACTGCTTACTGCAGCCAAGTTTTCTTTTCCAATTATCTTAAAATCAGCCTGTTTTCGTTCAGTGAGTGTATAAGCATAAAATCAAATATTTTCAAATGTAATCCAGCCAAATTAATAGTCCTTTCTTACATATATTTATTAAAAAAAAAAAGTATGTATCCATAGACATCCATCAAGATGTTTTACACTACCACTACCTGCGGACTTTAAATCAGTGTGTTGCCTATATAAATGGATAAATGGGCATAGGTTTTAGGAATGTTTATATAAAAATCTTAGGTAAACCTTGCCATAAGCTTTAACAGCTGACTTAGTCATTATAAAAAGTCCTGTGCTACATGCTGAGAAAGCAGATATAAACACGGAACAGACTAGGCGTCCTCTCTTTTTCAGTCTTTTGTAGAAGACTAAAATGACACCATCATACAGTTACCTAAAAGACTTGACAAGTATTGATTTAAAACACAATATATCAAGTGGTACTGTAAAAAGGATTTCGTGGTCATAAATTTTAATGTCTTCCAATTTTGCACTCTCTCAGTAACTTGTCAATAACAACAACTCTGTTTAAAATATTTACTTCATTCCTGCATGGCATTGTGTCTGTTATACAGTTATTTGGATAGGTAGTCTGTGACCAAAATCAATTGAGTGCTATAAATCAAAAGTTAGATTATATTCTCCCTAAATTATTCAGTAGTGTTTTAATGATTAAAAGCATAGTTTACTACTATAGATATCTTTATTAAAAGCATGTATTTTTACAGAAATGTTTTACACTTTAAAAAATCATATATATGTATTTTTACTTTTCTTCTAATTAGAGATTGACTTCAAATATAATTTAAAATATACTCAATATTTTTTTCAAAAAGTTAAGCTCCTAAAAAGATTTTTTTAGAAATTGTTGTACACACTTCAATTTTGGAATTAATGGTTTAGCTATGGAGAATTTGTTGCATTACAAATAAGGAACATCATCAGCTTATTAATGATGACATTTTATTAAAATTACTAAATAACCTCTGAGTAGAACTAAGATAAAATACATTCGTTTAAAAAAATTATTTGTGTAATTTCTTTCCAAAATTATAGTTCTTAATGGAGTTTAAGCTTTTACCTACATTTAAGGTATTTTTAAATAGTTGTGATATTGAAATTTCAAACTAATATTTGCATGCCTGTAAAATCATAACCCTCTTAAAAAATTTTTCTTTAAAATCTTCTTTACGTTATTGAAGAAGAAATAAAACCGAGCTACTTATGGCATTTTAGCAAAGGAACATAGCAACACTAAAGGACAACTATTTCTTTGCTCATTTAATTAAGTGGAGTTTCTTTGTACTCCAGGTTATCACTCAGACCCACTGCAGCCTGATGAAAGTAATCCCAGGGATTTTTGCAGTGGTTATTTCATGGAAAATAGGTGCATTCCTGCGCTCAGCCGTGGGACCTCTCAGCTCCAGTGATGGGCTGATTCCTAAAGTACAGCTGGCTGAATGGCAGTGAGAACACGGGAGCAGACCCCGTTGTGCAGGGAACCTCCTTGGGTCCTGACACTTCCAACTTGTCCTGGCAAAGCGCAGAAATGTCGCTGGCGCACGAGGCTGCGGTGGCGGCGGGGCTGGGGGACCCTCGGTCTGCAGGGCACTGCTCACTTGCTGGCAGGTTTGCAGGACAGGCTCATCCCTCTAACTCGTTTTGTTATCTGGTACCGAGGAGAGTCATTTCTTCCGAAGGAAGCTGGGATTTACGGTAGCCTCCCTTTATTAATGCACCTTAAAAGCAAACCACAGAAATCCCACCGGTCTGTGAAGTTCCCAAAGAAATGAACTAATAATGTCAAACGCTGCTGACTTTTTAAAGTGTCAGACACATTAGACATGTATTTGTTTTAAGGTAGCTAAATTCAATCACAGATTAAAACGGATTATGTGGCTGTCTATTCACGTTTGAAAATCTCTAGTGAGAAAGACAACATCTATTTTTATTTTCTTAACTTATGTTTATACAAGAAAGGATTAAAAAAACTGCTTCATAAAGCCTCAGGGCACTGCTGGTGGTTGTTTGCTATACCAGTGACTAAATAAATATTGCAGCCTACCTGCAACTACCAATAATTGCAGCAACAACAGTTTAAACAACATCAAGGATTATATGATGCTGAGCCAATACTGAGAATTTAGGGAATGATCCTTAAGGTACTGGTAACTTTTCAGCCCTACAGATCTCTTGCCATCTTCTTGAGATCTCATTTTCTGAACACACTTTAATGCAACTTATTTAAGAGTGGCTGGAGCTGTTATTAATATAGTCGAATTCAGAGATGCATTACACTTAATTGACTGCCCAAGACAAACAATTGCACCTGAAACGACTGAGAGAAGATGTATGGATCAAAATGGGGAGGGAGGAGAAAGAATCATGGATTCTTTCAAACTATACTGAATGCAAGCATGGCACAAGGCATTCTTTCTTTTAAAATAATCTGTCAAAAAGCTATATGCCTGTTTCCCAGTTCTAAAAATAAAAGAAACCAAGTAAAATAATTAGTTAGAGAGCAAGAAAGTCTGCAAGGCATATGAGAGCCTCAAGTGGTTGGAACATTTTGCTTGAACATCTGTTTGTCGATGCATGATTCTGGTGTTATTAATCTTCTTTGTAGGTAAGCAGGTGATTCACCCCAACCAAATTGCTGTTGTCCAGGAACAGTTCTCTCCGAGCCCTGAAAAAATAAAGTGGGCACAGGAACTGATTTCTGCTTTTGAAGAACATCAGCGATTAGGCAAGGTAAATATTTTGTTAATATGCCATAGTGGAACCAAATTTGAATAATATTTAAGATTCTATTAGAAAGGTCGGTGATGGCTCTTTGCTTTTATCTTATGAAGTGCTGTAACTAAGAGTATTGCTTGTGAAATCTGTCTCTGGATAGTGTATATTGTAAATGTATCACTTCCCAATATATTTAGAAATAGAATGGCTATCTTTTCCTTCCTCCCCATTTTAACTTTAATTCTTTGATCACGCAGCCTTTTGAGTACCTGCAAGTATCTACAGCGTCGGAGAATTAAAACTGCTTCTCCATTATGCCGCATAATCACAGTGTTACTGTCAGAGGAAAATACTTGCAACCACAAGTCAGGTAGCCTGGCAGAGGACTCAGGCTGCTTGCACAGACATCATTTATGGAAAGAAATAAATGCATTAGAAAGCCTTTGGTTTCTAAAAAAAAATCTCTGCATTGGTAGACCTGTTTCACTTTTGGGGGTTTGATCCCTCATGCCCAGTAGTAATTGAATGTCCTTTTGAGTGAAACTGCTTGCAGATTGGGGTTCTTAATCATTAAAAATGGGAATGTTTTATGTGCATTTGTACCAATTGCTGGACCTGAATTTTGGATAGAGGAGAAAGCAAATTAACACTAGAATATGATTGTTCCTAATTTAGTGCATCATTGAGTCTCACGTTTCCTGCTCTGTGGGTTTCTGCTATGTAAATATTGCGGTGGTGATGCACAATCTGTCTCCACTTTGTGCCAGTAATACTTAAATTAGGGGTCGCCTGAAGGAAGATTTTATGCTAGTTGCGGCATTGTCAGTTAATTATCTTAAAGGTTATTTGCTATAATCCAGTTTGCCTCTTTTTGAAAGAAAAAAAAAAGTTGCAGCCAAACATGTTTATCTTAGTCTTAGCCAAGCCTGGGCTAGTTAAAAAGGAAAGTCCCAATGTCAGAATGGGGAGTGCAGATGAGTGGGAATGGTTCACACATGCTTGTGTGGCATTCAAGTAGGAGACAAATCCCTCCGGGCAAGAAGTTTATCTATAAGATTGTGCATAGGGTCTCACTTTCACTGGTGCCATATAAATGTTTTCTGCATGTTTTTTCCCACTTTCTAGTGGGTTAGACAAAATTGGGATGTCTGCCTTCCCTGTTCCTCTGCATTTCTGATACTATGGGTGTCATGCATCAAAAATGCTGCAAAGGTCAAAACAGAAATTAGGCTTTCCTTTTGGAGTTGAAGTGACAAGGTATTTGCTATTGCTCTGCCCTTCTCCTAGCTGGGCTATTGCATCCCCTTTGTGGTACCTGGCTGATTCCACTGCAGCCATGACTATGCTGTTTGGGTGCTGTCCAGAGCAGTGATTTCAGGGTCACTATTAGGATGCTGTATGCCTGGATCTCTTTGTTCTCTCCACCTCAATTTCGAAATGTAGCTCTCTTCGTGCAAACAATATAGAAATAGAAAATATGTGACTAGTTTTGCCCATTATTCCAATTTACAAGGCTTGGCTCCCTTACAAAAGGCATCGTTACAAACATACTGCTGGTGCAAATGTGTAGGCAGGTACATGCAGCAAGAAAAAAGTCAAACTACTTAATCAGACAAATGTTTTTTAATGATGTGCTTATTACTATTCATTCAGCTGAATTTAGTGTCAGAAACTCATCTAAGGAACACCCCTGTCATATGAACAGTCGACTACGAGACTGGACCAAATTTAACTCTAGTCCCAGTATCACACAACCATTAAGCCAAACACGTTAAATATTAAATAATTTGATGTTAGGCAAGCGTTAGTCTTTAAATTTATTTTGAAACTGCGATTTTACTGACATAATGCTGAGGTTTTTTGTTTATATCAGCCATTCAGGGGTGGTTTATTTGAGTTTGGGGGATTTTTTTTCTCTTCATTAATGCTTTTAAAATATATTATAAGCTTCTGTAATCAGCTGCAAGAGCAAATTTGCTGAGGGTTTGTGGTGCAGGCTATTTTTTTAACCGACCGGGTTGCATGCTTCATATATTTTTGCATGTAGCCATCTATCAATAAAAAAGGACTGGCAGGTTAATAGGTGAACTTCTGGATCTCGTAACACTGTCGTATTACTGGATTTTATAACAAAATTGGAAAAATAGTTTTCCATGTTATGCTGGAAACTCATTAACTGAGTTTCTAATTTGCTGTTATGACTGCGTCAGTGAGAAGAGCTTGGACGGTCTGATTACTTAATTTTTTTTCCAAAGCAAACATATCTCACTGAGGGATCCTCTCGCTCCCCATCCTAACGACATGCTAAAATGTGAGTAATAACTCTTCCCCTACCACCTCCTGGCAAATGCTCCACACAGCGGTTTCAGTAATCCTCGTGTCCTAATGAAACACCTCTTCTGTTTTCCTTTCCCTTTTATTATATTAAAGTGTTCATGTCAGTAGGACTAAAAATATAGCTGTGGTTAATATGGTTGAGACTTGCATGGTTTTACCATGTTATTAATCAAAGTTGAAAGCCTGGAAAAAATAAATGTGAGGGATTTGTGCAGCTGTTTGTGTGGTAGATAAGTTACTGGTCTGCAGTCTCTGGGATCATAGTTTGCTATTAATTTGGTTTAAAGTTTGATGCCCTTAGTTAACAATATTTTACATTAAAATACAGTAATATGCTTTTATAATCTATTCTGATTTGAGACCTACAATTACCATAATAATCTTCTTTTGAAAGAAGGCTAAACCAGGCTACTTCATCCTGGACGCTGAAAAGCTTTGACATAGTAGCCCCCAAATGTGAGTACTGAGGTCAGGAAAAATTAGGATCTCAGATGAGCACTGTGGAATTAGAGATGCTGTGGCAGTGTCCAAACAGAAGGAAATTAGAGAGCTAACCAGCTAGCCAGAAGTATTTGGACTTGCCTTACGGAGATAGTCCTGTTTGAGGGGTTGCTTTGGTTTAGTTTCTAGGTTGTTTTGCTTGTGGGGCTGTTTTTTACATTTCTAATCCAACTAAAAAATGGCATGTCCGGGAAATAAATGGTAATGTTGTATTTTGGACAAGTAGAAACAAATGTTGAAAAAGTACATTTTGTATTTTATTCAACTATTTATTAAGTGTTCTCTTTTGTCTAAAACTTTGAGATCTAAAACTGAAAAGTGCTTAAAAAGAAAAGTGTTATTTCCAAGTCATTTCAATATTTTTCCAGTAGAAATGCATTACTAGGGGATATGATTTTCAAAATTAAAATATTCATCCTAAAGAAAGCAGATATAGCTGTCGGAAAGTCTAAATATAAGATAGATGTCAGTGTGCTCAAAAATAAAAAAAATAAGGGTGATAAACATAATTCCAGTAGTCTAAAGGACCGTTTCTGTTAGAAATTTCTAAAGCATTTGTACTACATTAAACAGGGAAGTGATCTTATAAATACAGATTAACTTAATCTAAGAGGGTAGAGTTAGTGGGAGAAGCTATTAGCCTATTTTAAGAAAAATATTTGATTTGTAACAATGAGGACATGATAGTCTTTACTATTTAGGTAACTCCTGAGTTTACATTACCAGAACACTGGGTACAGAACTGTATCTCTTCTATAAGTAGTTGGTGTTTATATATGACAAAAATGTAAGACAGTGAAAATGCATTTTTAAGCCATTCAGTGTCTAAATACATCAGGCACAATATCATTATTGAGCTTGAATCTTCCCAAATTGCCTTACTTTTAAATAAAATTCAAATATAAGGAAAAACAGAAGAATAAAGTAAAAGGTTGATTACACATTTATCTCACATACTCATTTACAAAAGCTTTCAAAGCACCCACATATTAAACTAGGGAATGACTAATTGCTGCTGCTAAGGTCACTTGTCAGGTAAGGATTATTTCGAGTTAAGGTAAGTATATCACAAAGCCAAGCTGTAATATGGGTTGAATATTTAAATCCCATAGAGCAAATCAAAATAAATATTTGTACATGCCACATACAAATGCACAGAGTGCTTCTAAGAAGACCTTTAGCATATGTTTCTTGCATTATATTCTGTGCCATTGTATATAGTGTTCCCAGCAGCTGAGGAATAATACATACGAACTCCAGTGATTTGGCAAACTATACAGTTTCATTTACGGACCTTTCCAGGATTATGAAAAATCTTAGGAATGCATTTATTTACACAGGATCAACCCAACAAAGGAATGGAAATTTCCAGCAGTGGCTCTCTTATAATGCTCTTTGTTTAGGAAAAGCTACCCCAAGCCACTGTATCTTAGAGACGATGCCCCCTCGTGCTTCGGCCAGCTCCAGCTCGCACCGCCTTACAGGGAGGTCTCCCCCGACTTTCTTCCCTCTCCTGGCTGTGCCATGGACCCCAGGAGGGCTCCCCAGCCAAATGGGATCCACCCTATCTCAATCCAGCCCGTGGTTGCTAGGAAAGTGGGACCATGTCCAAGAGATGCCTCTTGGAAGGGATGCACGGGAGCATCCCTCTGGTGTGGGGCTGTATCAAACCCCATCAATCCACAGGGATTATATTGCACCTTACAGGGCATTATATCTCGAGGCTTTATTAGAGCTGGGAGTGAGGGAGCAGCCCAGGCCCCCACTCCCCTTGCCCAGGACAGACTGATGAGTTTTGAGGTGCCACCAACCAAGCTGGATTCCATCCCAGGGCGGCAGTGGCAGCACAGGGTACCTCTGTGTGTGCTGGGCTACAGCGCTGTCAGCCCTCCCTCCGATAGCACAGGGCATGTGCTGTCCTTTATGTTAATTAGACAATGTGTATTCCTTTCACTGCAGAGTGGGGGATTCAGGAATTTGTGATAAATTGCCACCTTTAAGGAGCACCAGCTTTAAGAAGGCTAGGCTCAGGTGCATCTCTATGCAAAGATGAAGAGTGCTGGTGGGATTTAAGCATGGGCCAGTTATGTTGTTTGTCTTTTTAAAAAGAAGCTAAATGAAATTTTAATGTCAAAACTGAGATCGAGAGAGATCATATTAGTACTCAAATTTCTCTATACATATATATCTATATATCTTTTATTATTTGAAAAAACGCTTTATAAATGTGTTTTGTGTCATGGTTGAAGGCTTTTCTCTTAGAAAGATCCATATGGGGTGGATTTTGAACCTCTACAATAGAGCAGAAGGGGCTGTATTAGCTAATTGCTTGTGCTATACTGGTTCCTACATTGGTGCAATCAGTCCTGAGGGAGTTATGCCAGGTGGGGAGAAAAGGAGACAGATTTTACTACACGGGGCTGCAAAAGCTTCTAAGCAGGGCAGAAACTCATACAAAAACATTTTCTTGCCAACTTCCATCCTTTTCCACTCCCCAGCAGGCATTCAGTGGCTCTTAATCTGTTTTCCTCCACTCATTAAAGACCTGTGTCCAAAACACAGAGGGAGAAGGACGCGGATGGCACGTTGCTATTTCCCGCGGGGAGAAGTTGCGCCATGAGCCGGGAGCAGGATGGATCTGTGCGCCTCCATAGCCTTTCCACCCGGAGGTAGCCCCTGGAGGGGGCAGCTGCTCCTGTCCCAGGGGACACAGGCCCTGTAGAGGATGACAGCTCTCTGGGCTCCTCCTCAGCAAGGCACAACTCCTCCATCCTTGTCGGCTCAAGGAGGTGAACGCAGGGTGAGTTGCTTTTGGAAGGGCCACGCCGTGTCGGCACATTCCCAGTGCAGGCACTGCTTTGCTATGAGCATGGAGTGGGAAGACACCCAACACTGCAGACACCTGCCCACCATCGTGCCAAAAGCTGCTCTGCACCAAGCAACACACCAAGGCAACTACCCACCTCCAAAATCCCTGTTTAAAAAGCATTAACGAGTGCTCCTGAGCCTCATTTCAATTTCCAAAGCAGGCTCTAACTAGAGAGGTAATGTTCTGACCAGATGGCTCTTTTTAAGCCTTACTGAGGGAATTCAGAAGCCTGTACGGCCAAAATATTGTTTCAGTTAATTTAAGTAGCAGCAGTCTTGCTGCCTTTTCACTCCTCTCTGTGCTAGCCAGCTTTTTCAGGGACCTGGAGTGGATCTCTGCAAAAGCTCTGTCAGTTGAAATAGAGATGCACAGTAAAAAAATGGCCGTTCAATCCTATTCAGAAAATGAATCTGAAATTAGAAAAAACACAGAATACAAAAATATGGGCAATTCCCTGCTTGTTGGCAGAACATGTCTCACTGTTATTATTTTTCTCAACTCCGTTGTATTTTACAGCTACCTTTCCCTTCAGTATCAAATGCTGTCCGTGTGCCCTGTAGTCATTTACTTTCAGATTGAATCTTCTAGTTTATATTTAACAAATTGCTTCCATGACTATAAACCTCAAGTTAATTCCAAATTACTAAATAAAGGGCATCTGAGGATCCTAAAGTCTTAATATCAGTTACTTTTCACTTTTCCATATAATAACCATGATGCTCACTAGGGAGAAAAAATGCATGGTTGGATAGGCTGTTTGTCCAGGAAGCTGCTTTTGTGCTATAAAATAAAGATTTGCTTGGCAGCAGCAAGTGTGCTCTCTAGGATTCTTCCGTTCCCAATACAGTATAAGACAGAGAATGAAAACCAGTGGAGAATATTCCTGATTTCTAGAACTTTCCTCTGCTTCTTTAGTTTTATTCCTTCCTTCTCTAGAGGAGCACACAGGAAGGCAGCAACCACAATAAGAAGGTAACTAAACAAAATGCAAAGACAGCAATAATAAAACCCTCCTATCTGCCTTTCATTCAGGGATCTTAAATAGATTTTTTACTCAGACAGAGGGAGAGACTTTGGTGGCCTGAGGAGTTTCTGGCTCTGGACCAAGCAGCAACCCCAGGCCCACCACAGCTGAAAGGGCTATCCCTGGTGCTTCAGGCAGCTTGGGGGACTGTAAGATGGAAAAACAGCTTGTCTGGCTCACACAGCAGGGCAAAACCCTTATATATGGGCTGGAAACAGTACTGCCAGGTGGAGAAGAAATGAAGGACCTTGTAGGTCCTTGTTCTTCATCTTTCCTGCCCCACTGTGGACTTGAAGGATCACAAAGTCCTTTCTACCTGTTGAGCTTTAGAAAGGGTTTCTTCTGTCAGAGTTCTTGCACTGCTGCTCAGGAGTTATTTGAGGCAAAAATCAATCTCTATTTCATGTGGTTGTTGCTCTTTCTTTCTTGACCTTTTGTGTCCTTCCATCTGCTCCTAGAGGCAGAAGCCTATCTCAAACAAACAGGCCTGCTTCTGGCTTTACAAACTGATTTATCCTCTGAACTCACTGACTACTTCTACTCCAGTGGAAGATTACACTGGCAAAAAGAAACAAAAGGTAGTGATTTCTAAGGTTTTCTACATATCAGGAAAAAGGCTACAGAAACTTAATGGTGATGATACTTTGCAGAATTCCCTCCCTATGCACGCTTCAACAGATCAGAGACCCACTGAGCACCTCCTCTTGCCAGGAAGATATCCTCAACAAACCTTTTCAGGGATCATTTCTTTTCCCCAAAGATTTTGTGTGCATGTGTCTTTCCACCCATAATGTTGTTGCAGAAAAGGGGTGAATGTGAAAAGGTCCAGAGGAGAGGCTATGAAATATGTGGCCCAAAAAGCTTTGTCCACACAGCTCGCTGCCTGTGAAGTCTTCAGTTTGTCATATGTGACTGCACTGGTTACTTGGGCATTTCTTACCCACTGCAAAGACACTTAAAGAAAGCCACAGTTATGTGTGAGCCTGCTCTGAAGGCAGGACAGGCCTGAGCAGAGAAGAGAGAGGCATTATTTTGTCACAGTCTGGAACATAACTCTCAGTTGACCCAGATTTCACTGAACACCTCTTAGCAGCTCTCTAACCTTTGGAAGTTCATTACGAGAAGGTAGAATCATGACCCAGCTCTTAATGACAGCTCTTTGGCTACAACTTGCAGAAGAAAAAAAAATTAATTAAACCTGCATTCAGCACCATCACAGCTGTTAGCTCTTGACTTCCCCAAAAATATGGTCTCAACCTTCTGTTTCAAGAGAAATCATTCCTTTGTACTGAGGATAATCACTCCTCCCCCAGGCACAGACCCAACGCCATTTGCTGTGACCAGGTTCCTCTTCTCCTTTGTTCATTACCTGTAAGCAAATCCAAGCGTTCTTTTTAAGCCCCAAAGCAAAGACTTCCAAATTTCCTCTGCAGGGAGTCACTTAAACAATGTGTGTTTTCATTAATCCCAGGGGAATAATCTTCATGAATGCCATGCTTTTTAGGGGGAGCCTTTGCCATCCACCTGCTTCCTTCCCTCCTCAGAAGACCAAATCTGCCCTGCTTGCAGAACACAAAACTCTTATTGCCTTATAACAGCTAACATTGTACAGGATTAGAGGTAATGTTCTCAGACCCAAGCAGATTTTAGTGCATTTATTCCTTGTATTTTTGGTGTCTCCAAATAGTCATAACTAGAACTTTGGGTTTCAGAAGTGGGCGAGACACTGAACTACCATGGAAAGAGCTAGTGTTTCTCAGACAACTGTGGATCAAAGATTTCTTGTGTCTGTGGACTTGAGGCCACTTGTCTATATGGGTTAGGAGGTACACAAGGTTTGCCCTGGCCAGCTGGCATCACCCCTTCTGCTCATTTCCATTTAGCCGGGCGTGTGCCCGCGAGTGCCGACACAGGTCACCAGGGTTGGAAGGGGACTTACATAACTGCTGATTTACACAATGGCTGTATTCACACCAGCCTCTGGCCCGTGTTACCAGAGCAGTGTGGGAGCCCTGTTTGACTCACGACATCTCCTAATGATGAAGGGGGTGGAGGAGACAAAGGTAGCTGGCTTGTTGGTCCCCTTATGCCCATTTCCCCATGTCCTAGGTGCACATCCCCTCCAAAGACAGCCCAGTAGGACAAGGAGATAACCAGACTGCCACAGACTCTGCAGGAATTTGGTCTGCAAAGGAAAGTATTGAAAAACTGTTGAGAAAAATAGCTGGAGAAAACCCAGTGCCCCAGCCCTCAGTGGGGCACTATTTCTAACTGTGTGACAGCAGAGTAATCTCTGAGGACGTCCCCTCACTTGTAAGACTGTCATACAATCAGTAGTCCCCTGAGTAGTGGAGGAGGGGTTTTTGCAATTTCATCAGCTTTACATAATCCCTATTTTAGACCCATACTTAATTCAAAATTCAGCAGCAGGTGGTTTCTTGTCCATATTGGAGTTTCCTCACACATTATCTTGTCTTGCTTTTCCTTTTTTTCCACTGGCCTAACTAGTCAGAGTGTCCCCCATGCCAAAGCCTTACCTACTCACCAGGAGCCCCTAGCACCTTCAAGCCTGTCATCTAAGTACCCTGACTAGATTCCCAGAGTAAGCTGCCTTTGAAAGAGTCATCTGTCTCTACACAGTGACCCAGGACAGCCCATGTATGGACACACAAAACAAATTAACCTGGCACTATTGGTTATATTCTTTCATCTGATGCAAGACAATTGGGTTTTTCTTTCTGCTGGACAAGCCACGATCTTAATGTAACCTATATAAATATCTTTGAGAAAATCCTGGCAACTGTCACATGGGAGTTAAAGTTATTGGCTACATGTATGATGAGATCAAGGTATCATATCAAAGGTTTATCAGTTAAGGCTGGACAATGATTGAGTGGAACCCCAGCAGTAGTTCCAAAAACAGAGCACAGAGTTCTCAAAACCGATGCTCGTGCTTGGCGTCCCATCTGCCAGCAGGGAGCCAGCAGACTTTTTGGAATTTACAGGAGTTATTTGGTACTTCAAAATTTACATCCTTTCTTTTTTTCATACAATCTTCATATTCAGTACCAATGCAGGTGATTAATAGATTACAGTGGTCTAAGAACAGAGGGTCTGCAGTAACCCTCTTAGTGAGCTCATTGCAGTCATTGGGATGGATGTGGTTAGAGGCACAGGGAACCACAGATAGAGCAAATGCTGAGGAAAAAGCTGCAAGCATTGGCAGGTGCAGGAGTACGTCTGATTCTTCTGTATTGCCAACCAAAGGGGACCAGCTCGTCTGATCACTGTCCCACATGTCCCAGAACAATTACTGTTTGACTTTAATTAACTCAAGTACTTTAATACACAACTCAGAGATAATTGTGTCACATTACTATGAGGTGCCTTAAATGTTCTGTATCATGATAGTTTTATCCTGCTTGTTTCTCTCCTTAATCCAGCGGTACATAAAGAAATAAAATATGGTGAGAGTAAAACCCCGTGTAACGTTGTGTATCATATAGAAAGGTTTCAGTACAGATGAAGAAGTATAAAACTTTACATTCCCTGATTTTATGGAAAAACATAAGGGTACCTCACTTGCCATCCTGTCCATCCCCTGTGTAATCAAGGTCAACACCATTCCATATATAACACAATTCCATTAGACCCATGGTAAACACTAGCACCTGTATAATTTCTTCCCCTCTCCTGGTTTCACCAGAAAATATTGATCCCCAGACAACACTGAAATAATGGACCCTGAATTCTGCCTATTTAACTTCTAGAAAGGTAAAAAGCTTCTTGCCACTAAAAACTAGTATTACTCTGGTTATGAAATGGTCTTACATATTTACCAAGCTCTTAATTACTCCCAAAAGTTTCACAAAGTAAATGTTCCCAGATACAGGAGAGATGCACACAAAAAGAGGAGGTCTTCATGTTCTATGAAACACTGCATTAATGTGTTCATCTTTTGCCATGGCAAACGACAGACCAACGCTGAGACTCTTTCTGTGACTTGATACATGTCATTTCTTATAGAAAAAAGGAAATCTTTAAGGATGACATATAGATATAACAAGAGCCATGTTCAAGATCCATGGCAGCATGCAGCCAGGGTTGTATTCTAAGTTGTCAAAGAAGAGCCCTTAATTACATGTTGAACCTTGCTAGGTCTGAGCTGTGCTAGAGTGGCTGCATTTGTCTAAAAGGAAGTTCATATGATACAAGCATAAAATCTGCCAGACTGGTGTGTTACAAAGTTTGGTTCTGCATCTCTTCCGAGTCTCCACAACCACCTGGAAACTTGCATTTGTTATTGTTACTGCACAACTGATTTGCCCTCCTTTCTCATGAGCCTGTATCTTCATGTCTTGACCTGTGAAAATGACTGTTCTCTGTCAGCTATGCCCCATGGCTTCTCTTGCCTGTAGGCTTGATCCTTGCATCACTTCGAGCTGACCATTCTCAATTTCCATTTTTCCAAGACTATAATTTGCCATTACCTACTGAGAAAACAAACAAACAAACAAACAAACAACAACAACAAACCTAACAGCTGTCTATAATTTTAATTCACTTGCAGCTGTTTACTATATTTGCCAAATCTTCTTTTTCTCATCCTCACAGCACTTTAGGATATACTGACATTTGAAGTAGAACAGTTAAGACCTTACTCAGCCTGGCCTGCATCTTGCATAAATTGCTGTTATTTTTCAAAAATATTACTACTGTCCTAATAGAGCATTAAATGTCACTGTGAATAATATTTCATGCCATTCATGTCATTCAGTTGGGAAGGACTTTTAGATAAGTCTGAATGATGACCCAAACAGGGAACACTGCCCGTTCGCTTTCTTCCTTGATTCCTCCTTGGTAGTCTGCCCTGACAGAGCTTAGAGCAATCAGGCTGAGGGAGCACAGACATTTAGCATTTACAAACCCTTCTGCTGCGTTGTGCTGTCTTCACAGCTGCACAGTGTGGACCAGCCAAAGTGCCCTTACAGCTCCCATACACTGCAGACCAAAGCCACCCTATTTCTCACAGGGCTTTGCCTTCAGCACATTCTCCGTGTGGCTGCATGGAGGATGGCACTGAAAAGGCACAGCAGAATCTGTGCTGTGTCGCTTTAAACAGGGGCAGAGTCTTTGGCCCACAAATCTTCCCATTCCTCAGTAGGGCTGCACTTCCAGACTGCTGTCTGGTGAGTGCCACAGTTGTCCACAGTTGTCCTCCATTCCCCCACTTCTCATCCCAGCTGAGTTATTTGCATCCAGGTATTGTCACCCAGAAACTGTGCCCATCATCTGCAGCTTTGCCTCCTGGATGCTCCTCCTCCCCACTTCTCCATCAGCCTTTACCTGGAGGGCCTGTCTCTTCCCAAGGCAGATCTGACACATTTGATTAGCCTGATGGCAGAATCCCTTTACAAGTTTCTGCAAAGGCTCCCTCTGAATGATTTATATGGTTGCATGGTGAGCAAGAACCTCAGCACCAAATGCTATGGATGCAAATCCCAGCCTTGCATTACCCACCTGCCATTGTTCCTGTTCATGCTGCAGGCTTCTTTAAGAGCAGGGCCTTGGTCCCATAGCTGAACTACTGGAAATCTAAGTACAGACTGGAAGTGTGAGATTGTTGAGAAAATTAGCCAAAAACAAAATTTAGATCTATGGCTAAATTAATCCCCAGATTAATGCTATCAAAGCAAATGGTGTTTATAGAAAGTCCTGTTTTCTTTATATTCATGTGAGAGAAAATCAAAAGAATGCTAGAGGCAAATTTCGTCTAGCAGAATTGGAAAAGAGAGCATGGGGACAAAGCTGTAATTACTGGTATTTCCTATCTGTTGAAACCTGTGGGTGCAAAGAGAGTCAGTGAATGGGGTATATTCAATGGCATTAAAATTAGTTTCTTTTTCTGGACTTTAGCTCAACACTGCAAATTAGCAGGGGGAAAATAAGCCTCAGAGTGAACAGGCAGAGAAGCCAACTTCATGTTACCCTTTGCTGTTAGGGAAAAAAAAAGGCATTTTTTTCCTTCAAGAATTCAAATTCCTAGCAACCAGAAGTACAGCTGCACACTGACGAGCAGGAAACGTACGGCATTTCTCACGTGGTTCAGTGTTTGTGTGTCCATGTACACACCATTATCCTGTTTTCCTTTTAAACATATTACTTTAATGAAGAGAGGACAAGCATGCTGTTTAATTAACTCTTGCTTTATAAAGACATTCTGGCCCAGATTCATCATGGTGCAGCTTAGGTACCTGCAGGGGAATCTGACTTTAGATCGTTCTGTATCCAGTCAGTAGAAGGGCTGAGACCCTCCCAGCCATGATTTGGACCACCAGAGATCAGAACTGGCATTGCTAGGCACCCATCTCTTTCTGCAAACCATTGCAGGTACTTAGGATAACTGAACTCCTAAGTCAGCCTTTCACAGAACTAGGAAGGATGATTTGAGGCTTCAACATATTATTCTACTTATGACTGTCATCCCACATGCAAATTTCTTCTGTAAGCAATAGCTGTTACTGAATTAGTCTCACTCTTTATTTTGCTACTGAATTAGCTGTTACTGAATGGGCATTACTCCATGCCTACAGAAAAAAAAAGGACAAGTAAATGATGTTTTTCTTACCATTAAAAAAAAATGTACCTTGCAGATTGTGATCACTGCATAGACATGAATTATTCCAAATGAGTCCTATGTCATAAAATGTTTACTTAGTTTCCAATTTTTTTTACAATAGTTAATTAGAAGTGGTATATTATTAATAGTAATAATAATAATATTGATGTTGGTGTTGGGGTACAGTAGGGTTGATCATTTGCTCAGTAAACAAAAAAATGCAATTTGAAGCACCAACCGTTGAATATCTGTCAGTACCATTCTCCAAACCTGCCTGAAATATTGCAAATTATAGTAGGAAAATCTACTTTGAATAAAATAATAGTCTTTACTATTATGTCTTCAATGGCTTTAATGCAGCCTGCTCTTACATGCAAGAATATTGATTTGAGTTGATAAGGTGGATTTTTGTCTTAATTATTCCAGAACATGATTTATTATTTAATTAATACTGCTTCAGTTTAGTTATGATATGCTATGCTTCAGATATGCCACTGGAGTGACACATTTCCTAAATATTTTTGTAAATGGGTTATATTTTCACTTCACTTGCTGGAGTCCTCTGTTTAATAATTATCAAGCCTCAAATGAAAACCAGAATAAGGTTTGTTCTCCTGTGCATTTCTCTCACTGCTCATGCACAGACACGTGCTGCTATGGACTGTACCTTGCTCTTGGTTAGCCTTGCTCACTGTCAAACCCAAGGCCAGCCTGTGATCCCGTATGGATTGCAGCAGGACATTAAAAGGGTGTGCAGTGCTTCACAGAGCCACCCTATGCAGTGCTGGGGCCAGGCCCTCACTTCTGAGCTCTTCAGGGAGGAGATTGCACCTTTGTACTTGGATTTTTGGGTTTGTTGTTTGGGTTTTTTTAATGTGCTGAACTACCGTTAGAATTGCAAATAAGATTTTACTTGTCTATTGAACTTCAGCCTGTCTTAATGCAGTGTTTTAGCTTCCAAATCCTACCTCAGAGACACGTGGGGATTAAAGCATCTAAGGGAACAAGTCAGGTTTGGCACAATTTAAAGCATATGTCTTCTGTTTAAGATTTAAGTATGATTCATAGTTAATTGTTTTAAACTTGTCACCGTGGTACCAACAAAAAATCCTTAGGAATACAAAGTGACTTCTGAAACCTATCCTGATTCTCAGATCTCCACCGCTGAGGCACACAGAGTAGTTCTGCATCCATTTGGGAAATTCCCTAAATGTGGTGCTCAGGTGGGCATTACCTTGGCTCCAGAGGAGATTTGGGCAATGTTATTGTGCCACCCACTTGGTTATTTCAGCTTTCATCCCAGCCCCTGGCTCTCAGCACAGGCCCAGCCTATCTTTAGCACTGGAGGCCTAATGGAGAGGTGCAGCAGCAGCACAACCTCAGCAAACCCCCGAGTCAAGAAAACTTCCCTCCACCCCCCCAAACACCCATTACTGTTTGCTGACAAAGGAGACTTGTGGCTTTGCCCTCTGTCTGCAGGCAGTTTCCCCGCTGGCACAGCCCTGGGTGGATGCTGGATGGTGATGCTGGAGGTGGGGAACAGAGCTGCCCCCAGGTGTGGTGTCTGCCAGCCCCTCTCCCCAGCTGGCACACACGGCCTCGCTGCTCGTGGCCCTCAGTGTTTGCCAGCTAGAGAGGCTGAAACAGGCCAGCTGCACCCTGGGCTTCTCCTTTCTCTCTCTTTTTGCCTCCTCTTTGGAGAGCTTGTTGCCCTTCTTTCTTTAAATGCACTTGCCCTGTCTCGATTAGTTTGTCTCCTAAAACTTCTTCAGGATTCCTGAGGGAGATGACGTTTCTTGGCAAGCAGATGTGTTTGTAAAGAACAGGATGAGCCAACTACAATTTCCAAAGGTGTCTCAGGAAGTTCATATTCTCTCTTTTCCAGGGAGCGTTTACTTTCCGTGGGAGCATGATCGACATGCCATTACTGAAGCAGGCACAGAACATTGTTACACTTGCCACAGCCATCAAGAAAAAATGAGCTGGTAAATGAAGCTCTCGCCATGGGGCCCCAGTAGCTGTTTTAAAAGATGACTATAATACTTTGGGGGGTAGGGGGGAAGGGGGGTGTAAAATTAAAGATGTCAGGCTTAAACAGAAATTCATTTCCATTTTGCAGATCTGTCATAGTTTGCTTGCTGGAATTGCTAATTACTAAAACTATTCCCAACTCAAGCCCCTGCTCCCTCCTGCATGGCCCATGTTCTGTTCATAGCCTGCAATGAAGTTACATCATCAAATCTGTGACATCACAGTGATTACTGCAAATGCGGGAGTGTGACTTCACTGAAGGAGAAAGGCAAAACATGAGCCCTGACGTCTGTTAAAAGAGCAGATGGAATCTAATTCAATTGTTTCTGTTTCTTTCTGTGCTTCTTCCTGCTCTGACGCAGAGCTCCTGGCAGAAAGGAGAAAGCCTCGAATAATTACGCACCAGTTGAAACAACTGCGATGTTTAAAACAATCTTTACCCTGTGTGAGCTTTGCTTTCCCCCCACACCGCCCTTCTGTAAATGTGCAACAGCCATTAAAAATAATGCTCCAACAATGCAGGACTCTTGACTTTCTTCTCTTTTTTTAAAGCAGTCTCTATTCAGAGAGTTTCCTCCTGGAAGCGTCCAGCCCGGGAAGGGTTGGACGGCAATAAACTTGTAGTTTTTGGAGACACAATGCAGCAGAACTTGTGCATATGGTCTCGAGTCAGATTTACATCACATTAGGGATACGGCTACAGATCATGTGGGCTGTGTGGTTAACGGGCTTAGTAAAGCTGTTTTGAAGAGGTTAACCCAGCTTGTAGTAAGGGTAAATAAACATAACAACCAGGCATTGTCCTCTATTCAGCATGTACTCTTATATGGAGGGCTAAAGGGTATTGAAGCTGCAGAGGATCAACTTGTGGTTGCCAGAGGACTCCAATGAAGTTTGAAACACCAACAATCAGAGATTTTGTTTCTGTTCCTCATTAAATCATGAGCTTTTGTGCTCAGACTATGAACGACTGTTCTTTAAGAAATTAACAGAATGGGAAGTTTTAAACTATGCACCAACCTTTTCATGACCTACACAGCAGCAATGCTGCTGCACTTAGACAAACACCGCGGGGAAGGCTGTTCTGTTTATTTAAAATTGTAAATAGAAAACAGTTGTTTTTCAGTTTCATTTCTCACCGCCTCCATGGCCATTTCACGTATGGAGCCGCAGCGCCTTATTCCTCCCGTTCCCTCACTTAGTGTGTTTCCCCTCCGTCTCCGAGCAGCGATTTCGCTTAATTTGGGTTATTTTTGGTTTAATTAAGGGGAGAGGAAAAGGGGGGCAGGAAGAGCCCCACCGTCCGGCCCGCGTGGAAGCAGCGAGCAACGGGAGCGCGGGGGCGGCGGGAGCGCCTCTCCGCGGCTCCCCCGGGAACGGCGCGGGCACGGCGGGGCCCGGCCCGGGCC
>VZRH01005651.1:1638356-1661059 GCA_013397555.1 Urocynchramus pylzowi | reverse complement strand
TGTACTCATATGGTGGTTGCCGTTTTTCTCTTTTTTTTTTTTTTTTTTTTTTTTTTTTTTTTTTTTTTTTTTTTTTGAATTCTAGCAATTATTTAGCCGGGCATTGCCGACCATCCAAGCAGCAGAAAAGGGGGAAGGGAGGGCAGGGAGACCTCGGGAACACAGGGGTACTACGTCTGTGAGGTTTGAAGCAAATATCTCCAGGAAAACTGTTCAAAGCTGAGGTTGGAAATTTAGGGATTTTTCTGAGGTGCCTGGGGTGGGGTTTATTTTTTTCCTTTTGTTTGGTTTTGTGGGGGGGTTTTTTCTTGGTTGGTTTTTTTTTCCCTTGGTTGTTTGGGGGTTTTTGTTGTCATTGGTTTTTGGGTTTTGGTTTGTTTTTTTTTTTTTTAATCGGGACTTTAAAGGAAAAAAGATTGGTTTGGTTTTCTCTTCGACACGAACATCAAACGGTATTTTAACAAGGGATGCATTTTACAACCCCAAATCCCTTGCAGGAACGGCGTACTCCTCGCAATATCAACAAGTAACCTGACACTGAATTTTAACTCTTATTAAGGGTTTCTCCTTGTTTCTTAAGCTGCTCCAGCCCCCTCTGAGCTTACTCTTCCTAAACTCCGGATTTTTGCGTTTCAAATCCAGTGCTCCTTCACTGACTTTTCCAATCCTTCTGTCCCGTGATTAACAGCCAGAGATGGTTTAGCTTTAATGGCACCTACTCGCGCTTATTGTTTCAATTCTGTTTTCAACGGAAAATCAATGTATCTGGTGGGAATTAGGTTTTGAAAACTTTTTTTTACGAGCCAATAAAACGGAGTATCTGCTCCTCGGGCAGTAATTCCTGATTTTGGATTGGAGGAGGAGGGGGGGGTCAGGGGGGAAACCAACTCTGACTGCATTTCATCCATCCCATCCCTCCAACCCTCTTCTCCCGCTTTCACCTCCCTCGGGTTCAGAGCATGGCAAAGTCCCGAGGCAGGGCTAGTTTATAACAACTGTTACAAAGATTCAAAAGTGGGAAGAAGGGAATAAAAGCTCGTGCGGGCATGTCCAAGATCTTCTCTTTTCCCCCATTGCTGCGGCTGGGGAGCCTGAGAGGAGCAATCCCGGAGAGGAGCCCGGGCAGCAGCGCCCGGCGGGGCGGGGGGAGCCCTGGGTGCGGGTGGCTTGGGGCTGCTGGCACTTGCACGAGGTGTCCCCCTCGGGAGGGGTGTCCTCCCCGGGCGGAGCTGGCAGCGGTGCCCGGGCGGCAGCAGGAATCTCCCGGAGCAGCCCGCACCGCCGCGGGACCGCCGGGCTGCAGCCGCCAGACCGAGCGTGGCACGGACGGACGGACGGACGGACGGACGGACGGATGGATGGACGGATGGATGGACGGATGGCAGCCCGTGGCCCCGCAGGGACCGGAACTGTCCCATGACTTCCTGGGCTGCTGCCAGGAGCCCTGGACACGGAGGAGAAAGGGAAGGGGCAGGAAGGCAGAAGGGGGAAGAGGTGATTTAATCCCATTCATTACTCTGCCACAAAAACGGTGGGTCCCTCAGGCCCACGGTATCCCTTCAGTCGGGACCAGGGTGCCCATGGAAAGGCCACCTGCAGAGTGGCACACACACACACACACAGAGCACAGAAATTCGTGCTCTCCATTTCCATCACACCTTTCCTCCTCCTCACCACCCCCACTTGGCCTTGTCCTCGTGGTGCTCCCCTTGCCCCCAGCACTGGGTGTCCCTCAGTGGGAACAGAAGGGGGGCTTTCCTGCTCACTCTGGGGTGCAGGGAATGGGATGCACAGTGGAAATGTCCTGCGTGTGCCCACACTGCAAGCAGGGGAGAGATCAGACAGCCTCACTGTGTTTAGGGTTATTGCTTCCCCAATTAATTCTGAAGCTCCCAATATGTGATATCAAAGCCAGTACCATAAGGTGGTGCTCTGAATGATGTCTTCAGAAGTGCAAGAGGCCCTGTTTCTAAAGCTGTTGTAGGTACCCACTGCCTGCTGGCACCATTTGAAACTGATCATCCTGATGAGAATGAGGAGTAATAAATGCCTATGCTAGCTTCTTGGGCCTCTGTAATTTAAAGTGTGACTCCTTGTAGCTTCGGATCTTATGTTTAGAATTTTATTTCTACTTCTTCTAGTGCTGCTAATGTTATTAAAGCTGTGCTATCAAGCACAAACACCAGTTAAGAATTTTTTGAACTGAAGCTTGCTGAAGGTAAAAGCCTCATCTCTGTGTGACACATGCCTGCAATAACCTAGACTTTATGGCAGATGTCCATGCTGCTGGGAAGACCAAGTTTAGGCTTCCAGATACCTGGCTTCCTTCCTAGCCTGCTTTTGCAGGAGTCCCTAATATAGTAAATATATTTGTGCTTGTCTGTTACTCTATGGGATGCCACTGGAAGTGCTTTATGTTAATTCTCCTTGTCCTGCTCTTCCCAAAAATGTAGCTCAGATACAGTCAGTAGTGCCTGTATCTCTGCACAAATCTGACCATCACTGACAGCCCTGCCTCCAGATTGGTCACCAAGAGGCCTCTGCTTCTACAACACAGAATTAAATACTTGCAAAATGAGAGAGAAACCAGTGTCAGTGGACGTGAAAGAGCTGTCTGGTTACATCATTGGTATTACTGAGTGAGGGCACAGGCCAGGGGGGAAAAAATCACTTCCACCCTCTTCAATCATCAGCACGTGGGTCACCAGCAAAGAGTTTGTGTTTCACTGTAAACTACTGGAGGAAGGCCCCCAGGTCTGTGGTGCTTGGTGGGAGTGCAGGGAACAGCTGTGGTCTCTGTCCATGAGATGCTTCAAGAGGAGCTCGCCCTGCAGAGGCTGCCCATTCCTGCCTGCCCTTCTGTGTGACTTCTGGGGCACTTGGGAAAGCTACCTGCTCCTTTGAAAGCATTCAGGCACTTTCAACTCCACATCATGACTCCACCCAGAGACCACTTAAAATATGTAGTAGGGAGAGACATTTGTTGCTTTCTTTTCAATCAGTTTTGAAAAAAACAGTTCCTCCTGAAAGAAAAGGCCAGTCCTGTGCTAATGGCAAACCCTCTATTGGGTGCAGTTCTAAGGTTTTGCAAAGAGTTGCAAAATCCAGAGGTGAGCTGGGTTAACTTACTTCACCATATGGAATAGCTGATGTCTAACATTTTGTTGAATATTAAGAAAATGCCATAATTTACAGAAAAAGGCACGCAGTAAGTTCAGTAATAAAAGGTAAATATCTCTCTACATTGTGGCTATATTAGGCAATTCTTTCTTTAATGTTTAACAAGCATTTTTTAAAGTGGGTGTGTGAGGGTGATGTGTACAGAAGACATTTACTGACAAAACCTAAGGAAATAAATGTGTCTTTGTGCCTAAGTTTTTCTAAAGCAGGCAAGTTCCTGAGTATAGGCAGACAGAGAAAACTGGAAGGCTGTCCCATTTCATGTGGAGGGAAGATGTAAAGACCTGTGCTTGCTTCCTGGCCTTGCTCCCCCATCACTGACATCAGTTTGTGTCAAGTTTACCAAAATCCCTGCTGCTGTAACTCTCCATTTGAGAGGCAGGGGGGAAAGGATAATAAACTTTTTTTTTTTTTTTAATTGCTTCCCTGGCTATAAATTAGCATGCATTGGGCTATTTTTTTTTTCATGAACAAAAGCTCAATTGACTACAATTGCCTAAGCAAGGCTTAGGCAAAAGTAGGAAGGGAGTTCTGAGCCTCAAGGCTCCCCTGTGTATTGAACCTGAGCAGGGGGGGGTCTTATCTGTGCCCAGAAGTTGAGGGGCACCGAGTGCTACAACAAAACAATAGGGATTTTTATGTTTCACTGACTGTTTTTGCAGCTGCATCTTCTCCCCTCCTCCTCTCCCCCCCCCCATTCATATGAGAANTGCAGCTGCATCTTCCCCCCTCCTCCTCTCCCCCCATTATTTCATATGAGAACCAAGTATGGAAATAGAAGCTGTGGCTTTCCCTCCAGATACAGTCAACATGCATAAAACCAGGGCAGACATCAGCAGAGAGCTAAGGTTAGTTATGGCTCAGCATTATGGGCAAAAGCAGAAATTGTTTTTTGCTTCTACACCATATTTCATGTCTGTTACCACAGAAGTAAATGCAGGGCTGAAGCCCAACTGCATTGTGAGTTCAATGTGATCCTCTTTGCATCACTGAGGTTCCTGATGGCATTTGAAGAGAAGCTGGCAGAACCCACTGAGTTCTGCCTTTACAGGTCCCCTTCCATGCTTGCCTCCCATTCAGTCCTAGAATATCTGGCAAACCTCTTTTCCCAAGGCAAAAGCTCATCTGAGGTGATTTTTGTCCGGAGCTGTCTGTGGAAGCCCTTATGCTGCTTCTCCTCTGCTGCATCCAGTCAGCAGCCTGAACAAAAACCAGCTCCAAGTAAAAGTAGATGGGTATGTAAAACAACTTGCAAAGCAGATGTTAACAGAGATGTGGCCAGAGAGGTGGGGGAATTACTGGTAGAGAGTGACTGAGAAAGGGCTGGGGAATGGGGGTGGAGAGGACAGATGCATGCCTATTCCCTCATACCCTGCAGCAGTCACTTCTCCTCATCCATGAGCATCTTCACTACTTGTAAACAAGAAAGAATCTAATTGAAGACCAGTTGCACAATGAGATGAGTTGCTAAAGAAAGGAGATGAAGTTTCTCTAGAAAGAAGAGAAGGTAGGATAAGCATTTGCCACAGGGCCTTCATGAGGGGGTAGTCTCGGTGTCTACCTGAACTCTTTTCTTGGAATTTTTTATACTGTAGCAAACCTTTGATGCTATAAAATGTACAGGGATGGAACAAAAACAAGAGGATAAAGAGGAATCTTTAAAAATTAACAAGGGAGGAATAGGAAATTTACCTTCTCACCCCTATATTTTTCAAGCTGTTCTTGCATCTTAGTTTGCTGCCTAGATAGCTACACTAATGAACAGCTTCTCCCCTTGGAAAAATCCTTTCCTTTTTTTTTCTTTCTTTCTTTCTTTCTTTCTTTCTTTCTTTCTTTCTTTCTTTCTTTCTTTCTTTCTTTCTTTCTTTCTTTTCTTTCTTTTCTTTCTTTTCTACCTACCTACAGCACTACTGTTTAGTGAGATAAAGAAGTCTGTATTTTTGCATGAGCCCTCCCTGATTTATTCTATGTTCTTCTTAACTCAGAGCACCATAACCTCAGGGCAAAGTGGTGGTGGGCTGGAAAACCCAGATTATGGTCTTCTGAAAGGCATGTACTGCCTCATCCACTACCCATTCACTTGCAGAGATCTCTGTCTCCTGAGGTACCTTCCCATTTCATTTATAAGGAGCCATGTGTGAAGGCCCTTCTGCCATGAGTGTGTCAAGCCTCCCACCACCCAGAAGTCTGAGTAGATGCTGAAGGTGTGACCAGGCAATTGTGACTTCCAGGGTGGGTTTTCTGGCAGGTACTGACTGCATTTCATGTATCAGTGACACAGCAGTGTGGTGAACAGATGAGTCTGGACTCTTCTTTTGATCTTTTTCTCGGGTTGTTTATTTTATCTTATCTAAAAAGTTCTTCTTCTGCCCAGCTGAGATCCGACCAGCAAGGCAGCCACACGCAAACTTCCCGCCCCTGGGGTAGTAGAACATTCTTATACTGATAATTACGTGTATGATATTTACAATTTTTCTCCAATTCCCATCACCTTTGTTAAACAGTGCACCTTTAGCATAAGCCAATCCAAAGTGCATACATCACACAGAAGATGGATGACAAGAAGAAGAAGAAGAACCACGAGGTCGGGCCTAAATCCTCCATCTTGTCTCCATCATACCCCCTTGTACCAGAATCCTAAAACCTATGTTCTAGTCTAAAAAAGCATTTGTCCTTCACCATTTACACCTCAGAAACCTGTGAATCCTCATGTTGAGATAGCACGACTCTCGAAGGGTCAAAATCAAGCCACCAGGTACTTTTGGCTACATTCCAGGACTTCTGAGCCCCCCAGGGGCTCTCCCTGGGACTCAGAGCATCCGAGGTGATGCACTGAGTTCCCACAAGCAGTGGCTCCAGAGCACCAAATCTTTCAAGTTAAAGCACATTCCTACTGCTGGTCAGGTTCTGAAGATGTCTTTAAAATGTGAGGTTTTTTAGTTTGCATCTATTTTGAAACAAATTTACCCCAGAGGTAAATCATTCTTTTCTTATTGTGTTATAGAATCGAACATTTGCAGAAGTCATTACAACCCTCATATTTGAATCAATTTCAGACTAATGCCCTGTTATCCAAAGCTGCCAGTTATTTTTTTGGCATTATTTTGGGTGATTTAAAAGTTGGTGTGTTCTTCTCTATTGCCATTAGAATTAAATGCATGTTGTTTACAGAGCTGTGTAAAAAGCATATAAAGCATACTGTTTACAGAGCTGTGAAAATGCTTTAAAAGAAGCAATTGTCCAAATTGAAATTTATTTCATCCGAAAAAATGTCCCGAACATCCGGGTGGTAATAAACATTTTTCAACTGCATACAAACTGTGAATTGTATTTGAAATTAAATCTCCACATTAAAATCTGCATTGCTGAACCTCCTGCTGGCAGCCACTGTTCTTCCTAAAAGTGACATCTTCCCTGGCGCTGGTGGGGCGGGAGCTCTGGCACAGATGTTGCTGAATGGCTGCTTATCACTCTTCCCATACTGGGACTCTGCAGCCACTATGCCAAAAAAGTACAAAGGATGCAAGGTGTGTGAGGAATACAGGAGGGGGCCACCTCAGATTTGGTAACTATAGATGTTTTTGTCCTAACACACAAGGGTGGGAACCGCTTTATAAACCCCTATTAAAGCAGCATATTGCTGATGTCACAAATTATGTCATTTTTCAGCAAGCTGTTAGGTAGCAGCAGGATACTTGGAGGTCCCAATCTGAGTGCACAGCTTGAAGCCTCATCATCCATTGAAGTCAAGGAAATACTCCAGTCCCCTGGCCCTCTGTTTACAAATAATATATCAAGAATCAGGATGCCCACAAATGAACTTTCAGGCACTGAGCTAAAGGAAATATGCTTGTGAGTGTATATTTCTAGACATATATACATCCATACTATATATTAGTCTATTTGTCTATGTGCATGTGTGCATTTGTGAGTAATGCAACTGAAGTCTGCAGTCTGATACGAAATTTTCTTTAAACTATCATTTTTCTTTATCCCTTGATATATAGAGTGGATTCTTCATGACCAATTTCCCATATGAAATCCCCACCAAAGTTAGAGATAATCCACATCAAAGAGGGGTATACTAAGTACTCCCATTTTTTTTCCTCTTTAAAACAGTGAGGGTATAAAAGACCTCTAATTTAACAAAAAGTACATAGGAAGAAATTTATCTATAATGGAGTTGTGGAAAATGAAATAATAGAAATGTCTAAACACTTACTCATTAGTAGAGCAGAATAGCTTGTTGGAGGCTCTCCTCATCTCTTGGATAAACCATATATTTACCCAAATACATGCTTTTCCCCCCACTAGAGTGGAATACATCATTGTGTTTTTCCAACAACTCACATGCACCTGGGAGACAACAGCCTACATTAGAAAACATGAAATACATAGTATGTGGCCTGAGGTTGCAAAACAGATGAAGAGAAGGAATTAAATTCAAAGCTAGCTGTGCCAAACTCATCAGTGGGTGCTTTAACCCCCCTCCCCAAGTATTAGTGGAAGCTAAAGAAGCAGTGTCAAGGCACAGCTTTGAATTGCCTGATTTTTGCCAGCGTGTTAGCATCACTCCCCTGGCAGAATGAGGGTCCTGGCAGGGAGATGGATTAGATGGCCAAACACGGCTTTTTAATCCCCACACCCTCTCCCCACACCGATTCCAGTATTTTGCTACTTATTTACTGACGTAGTTGGCAGTAACTTCCTCCACTGGAAATATTACAGGGCTAGATTAGCTTTTCCTCTACAGCTACCCTTGATTTAATTACCACTGCAGCTATCCCCCACTATCTGCACCATAAATACTGTTGCTTACAGAAACATGATTACAGGATTAGAGTTATTGGGCCCCCGCCCAGACGAATGCAGTGACACCACATAGCACTGGCACCTCTGAAAGCTACACTGACCTCAGGCATCTCTACATCAAAGGCCATGGCCACAATCTGAGCTTCATTAGCTTTCAAGGCTGAAGTTACAGGAGCACTACTTCCTCAGCCACTAATGGGAAACATTCTCCTCCATTTGCTGTTGAGGTGTTAAAAGTTTCTCTTAACATCAGTTACTGAGCTACAGCTTCACCAGTATCCCAGTAAAATAAAAATGAGTTGTGGAGTGGGAACCGGGTTCAAATTGAAAAGCTATGTTGGACATCCCTTGCTGAAGCAAAGGGCAGTCACCAGCACAGGGATGCTTTGTGAGGAAGGACTACAGGGGGAGATGCACCCCAAATCCCAGACTAGGAGTCACAGGGAGATTCCCACAGCTCCTGAAGGGTTTCATGTGGTTGTAACCAACTGTTTAATGGCAGAGGTATGTGAAGGATTCTCTGGTTTTCATTTGTAGGATGTGAGGAGGGTGATTATGCAGCTAGCTGCAGCTCAGAGCATCATCAGGTCCATATCCACCACGAGAAATCTGTGGTCTGTGGTGACAACTACTCCAGCCCCCCCAGGTGGATCTCATCCTGTGAAGAGCAAACCTGGGAGGTAACATTTAAATCCAGAGAGAAAAGTTACTCAGAGAGAGAACCACAAGGTGATTAAGCACTAAGTTGGACCTAACTGAATTTTTTTTCTTAACATACATTCCCTATGTGAAAATTTCTCTGAAAATTCAGTATACATCAATTCCTCTTTGCACAGCTGGAACATTAGTGTTTCCTTTGTCTTGTCTATTAGATGATGCATTCTGGCATACAGGTCACCTCTTACTGTGTTTGCAAAGCCCTAGCAAAGTAGTTTGGGGCTTGCAGTCTTTGCCATAATTGAGGAAACCAGGTAAGTGTCTAGATGATGTGAAAGAAATCCCAAGGTTTCACGACTCTCAGTCCAGAAGGGGAACGAGATATTTGTTCCACGAAAATATTTGAGAATGGTAGGGCATAGTCCACCACAGTGAGCACAGAAAAGCAGGAACTGGCTTTGTACAAGAATTAAGAGGCTGAAATACACAATTTGCATTAAAAGACCTCAATAAGAATAATTTTTTAAAATATGTTTTAAAATAATAGTAAAAAGAGGAGAGTAGAATAGAGCTAGAGGATTTATACTGAAGGGCCTGCTTTTCTTTCTTCAGTCCAGCTAACCTTCTCTGGTGCTTTGCCTATGGGATTATAATTTCTACTTTTTGAGCTGGTGCCAAATAAAGTGGCTTGCCCATGAGCCTCCCAGCTGGGCCAGCTGGATAAGGTGGGCTGGCCAGGTGCCGCCAGGGATAAGGCTATGGAATTACAGGCTGGCCTCTGGAGCTAAGCTGCTCCTTCTCCTCAGGAGGCAGGAGACTTTCCCAGGTCTGAGGAGCTCCTTGTGGCTGGAAGATTTCATGAAAGATATTAGCAGGCTCACATGCCGCCTTCAGAGTTTTCCCCAGCTTGTACGTTTGATAAAGCTTAGAAGCTTTCTTCAGCTGGCAAATTTAACTTAATCTCTTGGGTCTGTTCTGCCCTAAGCATTCTGTTCATGTTATCAGAGCTCATTTCAGTTTCCCAAGCTTAGGGCTGGGTTAGGAACTGAGTCATGTTTAGAAACCAGAGTAAGAAGAATTCTGCTGATTTTCAGCTAAGCATATTTTCTCCACAGAGATTTACAAAAAGGCACTTATTTTCTAGGAAGTCGTCACTGGATTTCTTCTTAAATTAAATTACTGCCATTCAAAGAAATAGGAAATTCCTTCTTATGTGTACATTTTTCATGAATTACTGATTCTTTCCAGGCTTTCCCTTTGCAGGGCAGTGACCCCCAGCTCAAACACTGCAACAGCTCTCTGACCAGTGACGGCTAAGTATTGCAGCAGCAGCCACTGCTGTTACAGCAGAAATCCAAGCCCTTTCCTTTGCAAACCTGGCAAGTATGTGATGTTAATTAGAAGCACTCCCTCCCTTCACTGAGTAAGATCAGGGGTGGTGTGAAGGCATAGGTTGACCCGGGGAGAGTAAAGAGGGCTTTTCTCCCTGTCATCACCAGGACCTGCAGCCCTTACTATCATTGCACATGACACACATACAGCTATACAGTCATTTTCATTTTCATTATTTCAATTGCTTTCAGTCATCATTTTTATAATTTTCATAATTTCCATTATTTTCTCACTTTGGGACAAGGCAGAGTGTGGAGTGTGGTACAGTTAAATCAACACAAAAAGGCTTAAAAGTGGTAATGGGGTCCAGGTGAGAGAGTGGCTCTTTAGAGCTGGCACGTTCTTTAGAGGTGATGTATACCAGTTTTTGGTGTGTCATTAATGATTCTTGCTGTAATGATTTTAAAGTGCTCAAGGCTCCATGAAAGAGTCTAATCCAAAGCCTAGAAATGTGAACAGGAATTTTGTATTGAGAGGAGCCAAAAAAAGCAAAGTTTTAAAAATCTAGAAAAAAAATATTTCTAAGATTGTCTTTATATAAGAAAATAAAATGGGGGAAGAAAACAGTTCCTCTCTTCCTCTGGCTTGCCAGCATGCTTTGATGGAAAACAGGGAGGTGATTTCAAGAACACTTGCTCCAGCCTCCTGTTCATAAGTAGCAGGAAGGCCTGTCAAACCTGTCAAACTCCTTGAGCTCCTGGGGTTTACAGACTTCTCTAAGCTACCCCAAGCTAAACCACAATCCCATAAAGAAGCCTTTTCAGTAAAACCTTCTGCCATTTGCCTGAAGCCAACATATCACTCATTAAAAAAAAAAAAAATATTTCTCATTTGGAAACATCCCTTCCCCCTGTGCTCGCTGTCTCCTGATGAAGCCCTGAGCAATGGCCTTGCACCATCAGTTTTTTGCAGAAACCTGCCACCACAGGGTATGTCAGAGCCCAGAATCTGCAGTCCATACAGAGACCAAAGCCTTGCTGGTCCAAGGAGAGTCTGGTTTGGGTAAGGACTACAGAAATGACCTGGCTTCAATCAGAGCTCAAGGTCAGTGTCGAACGGCTTGCATTCATTTCTTTGCCTTGCCTTTTGGTGGACTTCTCTGGGCTCCTTGACTTCAGCTAGCTGCCAAGGTGCATGGCCTACATGCTGCTAGAGGTCTAGAAGAGATCTCCTGACAGCCTGGCCTTTGCCCTTTCTTTCACTCCCTATGTTGCCTCATCCTTTCCCTGAAAATTGTTGTGAAAACAGAAGCTCTCAGATAATCGCCACCAGCACCAGCCTTCGACTTCACGCTACACCCAAGTGGCTGCTGCTCTCCAAACTCCCCTCTGTACCTGCCCTGCCAGCAGATGGAAACCTTCAGTGCCACAGATCCACGACTCCAGCTGGCCATGGAACAAATCTCTGCAATTCTCAGGACCACTGCTCTGTTATGGTGCCTAATCCAGTGACAGAAATAAATAGTAGCCCCAAAAGAAGAGGGCAGACTTGAAGCAACAGTCATTTTGGAGGCACTTCTGGATTTATTTGAATGGAATTGCAGGGACAGATTCTGCCCTGCTTGACCATGGATTTGTCAGCTATTTCCCAAAATTATTTTGGGCTTGTCCCAACTGGCATATGTGTTTGGCAATTATTTGACTAGTTATATGTCAAATCATATTCTTTGATTTATGGGTGGCAGATCAGAGGACAAGACACCATATTTTTTTTCATGTACTTGCTGAGAGCAACAAAATCACACTCAAAGTCCAGCATGGCAGAACCATAGCAACACCATAATGAATAAAACAGTGATTCCTCAATGGGATCAAAATGTGGCAACTTCAAGCTGCAATTTATTCACAATATGGGAGGCACACTCTGGCAAGAGTTAAACAGTCATCAATACATGTATCGTAAGGGCAGAGGTAGAGCAGAAGTAAATCTGTTGACAACACAGTAAACAATGATACCATAAAAACTAAAGCAAAACTTAAAACATACCCCAAAATACAGGTTTTGAAACCTGGCACTTAGTCTGTGCTATGAGCTGTAACCTTCTTTCATTTTCCATCTGCTCTTACTTAGCAAACAGCTAAAAACTCTTCTGCAATGTTCATACTGTGTGAAAAAGGATCAGTACATGGACAATATTGTAATTGTTGTTGTCCAGAATGCAAAATATGAAAACAGAGTTAAAAGGAGAGAGAACCAGTCTAACATACTTCCTTAGGACCTAAAGCTACTGACTCCATAATTAAGCCCCTTAATAGACACAAGCAGACATATGACAGGAAACATGAATTAATCTCCAGTTCATTACCCAAGTTCCCATGGACTGGGACTTCTCCACAGCAAAGGAACACACACATGTTTTGAGGTAATACTCATCCACAACCATGGATTTTATCCAGAAGTGGTGCATAGCCCTATTTATTGACAAACACATACAACTACTATAGTTGTTGATTTTATAAATGTACTTGCAGGAAAGAATACAAATGTAGCAAGAAAAAATTAAGCAGAAATATTTAAGATGCATTGACAAAAAACTCCTGCCTTGTATTGAAGCTCTTTTCCCTTATGCTTCATGCTTTTGTTTCTTAGGTATAACCACTGTAGTTCAGGATGAATAATGTCCAGCAAGCCAGGAATCCTGTCTCCAAGGGTGTGTGCTGGGTTCCCAAAGAAAAAGGTGAGGGTATGCACAGACACTTCCAGTGCACTTCCACAGCCCACTCACCTCCTCCATCTGTAAAGGACAGCAAGATACCCCTGTATATAATACAGCTGTATATTATTTATACCCCTGTATATAATACAGCTCATGGCACTGCCTCAGACCCTGCACCAACACTGATCTGTGCTTTGTAAGGGCCAGAGTCCTTACAGAAAGTTCACATAATGAGCAACCAGGACAAATGATCTATTTATCTGGGACCTGAGCAACTAAGACCACTCAGACCCAATCCTGTGGCAGTGTGTGCTTTGGGTGTTAGGTCACATGTTTTAGTATAGCCAAGCTTGGAAAGGTATGGGGGAAAGCTGGAAAAGGTTTCATAGTTCTGATATAACAAGCAATGTCCTCAACATTGCATTTACAAGAAAAGAAAGTAGCCAGTACTTTGGCTCAGGTTTATGCATGGTGTGCTAAAAATGAGGATTGTCACACCAGTGGGCTAGGGGGAGGCAGAACAGATCCCAGGACTGTTCACTTTGTCTGGGAAAGAGTTGACAGGATACACAAAACCAATGCATGCTCGAGGCAGCCATGTTGGCTTCTGCTCCACTGTAAAGAAAAATGCTTGCCACATGGAATCAGAAAACATTGGCAGGAAAATAACTTTAATTTCCAAACCTGAAAAAGAGTGTTGCAAGCATTTAATAAATAAATAAAAAGCAGGGAAGGAGGGGAATAATTCACCTGGACTCTCTGATTTGACCTTTAGACTCTGACCCTGTGATGGGCATGTTTGAAAGAAATGAGTTTATGAAAGAGATCTTAGAGGTAGCTTCTGAATGCAAGATGGGGGAAAAACATGTGTACCTATCACTTGTGGGCTGGGACAAGGATGAACAAATGCTTCTTGGAGGAAGGCAATGCAGCTCTCCCATACCTGTTACCAGCACAGAGGCATGGCTGGCGTTACAGATGTCTACACACAGTTATATACTATAACTATACATATAGTTATATACTATAACTATACTATAACTACATGTACTGGAAAAGGCAGTGGAAGAAGTCCCAGCTATAACAAGCACTCTGCAAACATCCAACCTTCTACATTTCTCCTCATTTCCACCTTGAATCAGCTTAGGACTCAGAAGAAAGACAAAAAGACGTATTTATTTCTAGCCAGTGTCATTGGAGAGTGACAGAAACTTCATGAGACGCTTTGTCTCATCTACAGCCTTCCATGCCTGCTGTCATTTGCCTCCTGAGCCTAATGGAAACCTGCCCTGGATGGTTAGTTCTTTGTTATTCTTTCAATTTCCTTGTCTTTTATTTATTTCCCTTGCCTCTCAAGAGCCGTTCAGAGGTCCCATTACTTCCTGCTGGCCAGGGGAGGCTATGAGAACAAATAGTTACATTGGATTAAAATACACACACTGTCACAAGAAAAACAGAGAGAAGGGGGCAAGGGACTTGCTTAGCAAAGGGTGGTGGAAGTCGTGGGACAGAGAGCTGCCAGAAATATTGAAGCAGGGTTTTATGTCAAGACTTGTTTTAGACATGATCTCTGCAAGGAACAGAGCATCTGAATTCTTACTGTGGCAGTGCTGCAATTTGAGCCTGCATATATTGAATTAGTTCAATGTTTCCTTTGGATTTTAAATGAAAGTGGGTTTGAAATAATGCAAATTACAGGTTTTGGCAGTGGGGATTCTGCTGGTACCAGAGGAGCCGCTTGCTGCTACAGCAGGAAGAGGAGAGCTCACAAACAGTGTGCTTCCCCTCTGCAGAGAAGAATTCACTGAATTCACAGAAAGGTGCTACACCTACCATCATCCTAGAGGAGCAAACATAATTGCCAGAACCATCATTAGCCCCCCATCTCCAGGGCAAATGAACTCTGTGGTCCATGCTTGACCCAGGCAAAAGCAGATTCTTGTATCTGCTGCATTTGGAAATTTTCCTTTCTATCATCTGTTAAAAAAAATTGTTAGCAGGTGCTGAAAATTGTGGCCTCCAACCTAGAGACCAAGAGCCAAAATACCAGAGGGGGAAAAGTCAGTTCTTGACAACCACCTGACTCCAGGGTTGGATGAGCCAGGGAGACAATCTGCTGCTATGGGAGATGCCACATCAGAGAAGGGAAGTGGTAGCACCTCCTGCAATTAGTTGGGTTTGTTTGGTTTTTTGGTTTGGTTTTTTTTTGTTTTGTTTTTCGGTTTGTTGTTGTTTTTTTTTTTTTTAAGCTACAAGTGGCAAGGGCCAATTCCTTGCCTCTGTGAAGTTTTAANGGTTTTTTTGCTTGTTTTTTTTTTTTTGGTTTTTTGGTTTTTTGTTGTTTTTTTTTTTAAGCTACAAGTGGCAAGGGCCAATTCCTTGCCTCTGTGAAGTTTTAAGGCTGGTGATCCTTTCGGGTGCCATAAAAGGGTTAGAGCAGCTTGCATCTGATCAAAAATGGTTAGGCTACCTGTGCACCACCCAGAATAACAAACTAGTCATCTAACATTAGCTGTGTAAGTGGAACACTGCTATGTACGCACATCCCAGGGAACACAGGAGAATAAAATTCTTATGTGCCATGTATTCACACACACACCAGTGTAAAAATGGGCTGATATAAAATAAATGTGCATATAGCTATGCCTTTGCCTTTTCCAGCCTCCAGGTTATGGTATTGCCAATGTGTTGACATAAAAATGCAGTTTTATGGATCACATCTCAATAGGAATGTGTGAAAAGGGATTTTGTTTTGGCTACAGCTCAGTCTCTTAATATAATTATAATTACAATTTTTACTACTACTACCACTACCACAGTGAATTGGGAGCCCCCTTGGTTCTATGTATGGTACAAATAACAAGAACAAGCCTGACCTAAAAAACAGGACAGCTGAAAGAGGGACAGACACAACACAATTATCTTCAAGATGGAGTAAGAGGACAGGAGGTGGATGTAGGATTCAGCTCTCTTAAATTCCAGTCCCTGGTGTGGCCTGAGCCCTCTCTGCAATAACTTCATGCACGGCTTTCTCAGGGAAGAAAAGGGGGAGAAATTACTTTATTGGTGCAATGGGGGGAGTGGCTTTTGTTACAACTGGTGTGGCCTTGCTCGGCGTTCCTGGCGTTTTTGCAGCAGAGATGGAGTTTAGCGTTGGGGAGGGCTCTAGCATGTGTCCAGGGCTGGTGGCCTTGGCTGCACCTGGCCAGTTTCCCCCTGACACTTTGGGCCACCATGGTGGAGGCTGAGCAGCAGAGGTAGCCACTTGCTCAGGTCACAGGCACACTGGCAAATATGTGGGGCAAGAGCCAAGCAAGGATTTCTTTCCTCCTTTCTTTTTTCACCTGCCTGCCTTTATTAGGGCCATAGTGCAGTCATTGTGCTTTGTTCCAGCATGAAAATCAGAAATATCTCTCCTTGACAGTTTGTCAGTATAGAAGAGTTTATAAAAAAAAAGGACAAAAAAATTCGCTCCGAGTGCCATTTTGGCATTTACCAGATCTCTTGCTGCTCCATGCTGGGTTCTGCTGGGTGCTTTATGAAAAACCCTCTAACAGTGCTGCTTTCTTTCTGACAGTGATCTTAATCACGGGCGCACAGCCCGTGCAGCCGGGAAGCATCCCCACCACAGCCATTGCTCTCTACCAGCCACACTTGTTCTAAGGGAGCTCTTTTCTGCCAGCTCTGGGGCTCAAGAAATGCAATAAAAGAGAATAAGAGCATGCCCTCCCCTCCCCAGAAGGAACATTTTGAAAGGAAGGGGCAGAAAATGCATCATGAGCCTCTTCAGTAAACAGCAGTGGGCTCACGAGGACCAGGAAAGCTGTCTGCCAGGAGGCCAAATGGTTTGCCTGCAGCTCCAGAAAAAAAGGGACGTTATTTGGTTGCAATCGTTTAAAGAAAACAAAGGATGGCTGCTACATGCCTGCCCGTGATCGTCTGGAGCACTGTGCTGTTGTGGGGTATTTATGCCAACCAAATGGCAACAAAATGCCAGTGTGTGGAGCAGGGCTGCACACAGGCATGCCTGCGGGACCAGCCCCGACAGCCCCGCACACGGCAGCTAGCGCACCGAACCCCGAGGAAGGGAGGATGTCCTGCTCATTAGCTCCATTTTACAGGTGTTGAAAGGGAGGCTGGGGAGATTTGCCACCAAGGGGGTCTGTCAGAGCTGGGATTAGTGGTTGTGTGTCCCAGCTCCCAGCCCTGTGCACAGACCGTGTCTCTTGGTGCAGATTTGGGGGAAGACTTTTATTTCTCTCACACAAGAGAGAAAAGAAACACCTTCCAGCTTCCACTAAGGAAATTCTTTCTTCCTGCCGATGCTGTGTTGATTTGTCTTAAGGGCAATGTTCATATTAGCTGAGTTAGAAATCCATATTGTCAATTAAAACTTTACATCATCCCAGAGAGACCCTGAAGAAGATAGGCTTTCGGAAGCAAGAATAACCAAGTCTGCATAATGATGATCAGCAACGAGAACCGTCATTTAGGAAAACTTGTAAATGATCCTGCTCTGCTAGCTGTCCATTGCAGTCACAAATATCAAGTTATTTGCATGTATGCCACTAAAAAAAAACCTACACTACTCCAAAATACTTCTCCAGTTTTGGACTTCCTCTTTCCAGCCATCCAGCATCAATCCTGCTCTGAAACCCTTCAATGCCAAAAAGAGTGTGAAGATTTCCTACCTCATTACTGCCTTTCAAAGGCAGCCACAACCACAAAAAATAGACCTCAGGGAAGTGGGAGAAAATCTCTGCATGCTCAAACAGAGCCCCACCTGCCAGTTATCCCCTCTCCTTTGTGCTTTGAAGAAGCATCTCACCTCTTACAAGGGAAACAAGTTTGTCATGGAGGGAGATGTGGTTAGCAATTCTGTCTGTGCTTCCCTCATCTCCTCTGAGCTGATGGTGCCATGGGCCCAGCGCTCCCTCCCGTGCCACAAAAAGAAGGAGTCAGTCTTGAACTAGACTGATTTCCTGGCACCCCTGGTTCCTCCCAAGTCATGTATTTCCCAAACTGTCCTTTAAAAATGCAGTGCTGGTGGCTGAAGAGATGATTAGCTGGCAGCAACTGGACCATGACAGAAATGTGAGTTTATAACCTGGCAACACAATTTTGGCTCTGAAATATAATTGATCCCATTATGATCTCTGCACTCAAAGACTTGAGTTTTAAATAATCTTTCATTGAAAGATAATGTCCTGAGTGTATTTCAGCTTTAGTGAAGTTTAGTTTGTGATCTGTTCCAGGCCCTTCTCAGCTATCAGTGATATTTTCCCTCTTGCTGCTTTAATGCTGCCTCAGTTAATAACACCTGCTGGAGAGGCAGCAGCATCTCTTGGCAAACTAAATGTGCACAGTCTCAGGAGTCAAAATCTGAATATGTATAGAGCACGTAAGTAATCATTAATGCATAGCACGTCCCCTCCGGTCATTGAAATAAATTATTGACATCAACATCAACAAGAAATAAACCAGGTGCCACCCCAATTGTTGAGACCCCATAGGTAAGTGTAAATTATCAGAGTGCTTCAAAATTTCTAAAATGAAAGAATAATCAGGCAGTGCTGATTGTAAAGATGTGTCTGTGCACATACATGTATGTCTGTGTTTGTGTGTGAGCATGTATCACACCTTAATGTGTGCACACCATCATCTTGCAGCCTTAATCATTTATCTTAAATGACTGGCTAGGGATCCCTATAGCATCTATATGTGCACAGCCAAGATTCACACTTGCCATGCCAATTCTTATTGCCACACAGTCTACAAATTGCTTTGGAAAAGTCTAATCCTGGTTTTACCTCTACATTTTAAAAAACATTTCCCCACATATTATCTCTTCACAGCTCTGTACATTTATGCTTTTACTCTCCAGACACCTTGATTAGAATGCTGTATCCCTGAACATAAATATATTCACCCCTGCTATTTTTCTGCAGGAGCCTAGTTCATTCAGAAGCAAGGAAAAAAATACGTATGATTGTTTTTAAATTCCCCAACATGTGGAGCTCAGACAAGCCACAGATGCAAATGTGGAAAGCAAATGTAGTGCTGGCATTAGGAAATGGCTGGGTTCACTGCGCTTGTGAGAAAGCACCTTTATTATTTAGGCATGGTTGTAAGCTGCCATTTTGATATAATCCCTGGGTTTCTGGTCTGGGCACACGGAAGCTGGCACGACACATCTACTGTAGCCCCACAATACCCAGCCATCAATCAAGCACCTTCTGCCAGCACTGAGCTACACTCATTCCCAGAGCTGGCAGCCACAGACAAGCCTGCACATCCGTGTCACCAGCAACTCACGGACTGTCATATTGCTCCCTTTCATCACTGGGGAGCACCAGGGCCTGTGCTAGCACAGCAAATGGTACTGCTGCCCTCCGTGAGTCAGAAGCCCAGTGTTGCCATGGGGAACCCTGAGCTGGAAGCTGTCCTGCCGTGTCAGAGCATGGGCACTGCCCCAGCAAGGGTAGAGGTGGGGTCCTTCCCTCGGGAGCTGAGGGATGCCCTCCTCAAAGCAGCGGACAGAGGCAGCAGACAAAATGTGCACGGCCCTCTCCCCTGGGGAGCAGCTTGGGCTGTCTGCACATTCATGTCAGCACTACCCTTTCCAGTCCCATATCTGGGCTGCCCGGCTGCCCAGCCAGAGGACAGGATACATGTTCCTGCCCATCCCTGTCCCTGCTGGCTCGTCAGACCCCCAGGTTCTTTAGGGAGAGTGGAAGCTGCAAGTGATGCTTCTGGTAGGGCAGCAGGTAAGATGGACTTGATGATGATTTGGCCCCATGCTTTCCAGCAGTCGGAACAATTTTTTTTTTTTTAAATAAAATCCTCCACCTTGACATTTTTAATTTGCTTTAGATACAATAAATGGGTTTTGTAAAATTCTTAGCTCTTCAATAGATAGGCAGGGAGGGAGGGAGCAATGCTGTGGTCCCTAGGAAAGATGGGACTCTGCTTCTTAAGTGGCAAAGTAATAAAAATAAAGAAAATACTACAAAACATTAAATGAGGCCACATCTGCCATTAAAGGGGATCTTGCTGTCACTCTGTGCCCCATGCTCTGTGCAGTGGCAAGGTGTTGGTAGTGTCCTTGGAGAGCTCGGGGAGAAGGCAAGTGAATGCCAGCAGCATCATCTTCTTTTCGAGGTGTTTTTGTTTCCCTTATATTCAGGGAAATTCCCTGTGGAATTTATTCTTCTAATGAACATGATCTGAGGGTGTTCGGGTGAGACTGGTGCCTGTGTGGAGGGGCAGGTGTAGGTACATGCACGAGTTATGTGTGTCTAGAGGGGGTTTAGCTGCAATTGCAGACATTGTCTCTTTTTGGGTAAAACACAAAGCAGAACTGGAGCAGCCCAGAGGCAGAGAGACTTATGCTTTATGGTACCTTACAAAACACTGAATGTAGCTCCATTTATATGGCTATAAAATGTTGCTGAATTCTTATCTTGCCAGCTCATTACCATCTTGGACAACCAGGACTATTGACCTCCCGGCTTCTCTACCCCACTGGAAGAGCTCAATGCCCACAATTCATTTTTGTATTTGGGCTTAAGTTCTTCCCACTTTCTATTCTTTTTATTTAAGAGCCACCTGGTGCAGAATTGCTCCCAGCTCAAAGTTCCCTCTCCAAGGACTGCCTAGCAGGTTCATACCCCTGAAAAGATCCCAGGTGCCAGCTGCAAGCATCAAACCCCAAAGGTATGCTACCAGGTTAATCTCATTCCTGGGTTAGGTTTCTCTAACCTTGGCAGGATGCACTAAATGGCAAATGCATCTGGCATATGAACATTGCCAACTCGAGAATAGAAATTTAAGTACTGATGAAGTAAATGTTGATAAAATCCTGAGCAGGTTGCCCTGGGTCTGGCGATGGCATAAATCAATTCAAGGTTTTCAGGCATTGCATGATGAGCAGTTTCAAGGGAGGGTTTTGGGGTTTTTTTCTGTGCTAGAGAACAGGGGGGAAAAGAATCCAAGGGCTTCCTCAACAGTTAGGCACACTTGGGCACTTGGGCACGGCTGTCAAAGCCAGCGCCTGGTGCTGCCCTGGCTCGCCACCAGCAAACTTGGAACCTAAAAATCTGCTCTGGGCCAAGCCTGCTTCCCTGTCCTGCAAGAAATGAGAACAAAAAAGTCAAAGGAGGCCTCCCACAATGAGGGTATCTGAGCTGGGGTAGAATTGAAGCAGCAGGCCCCTGTCTTTGGCCTGCCCTGGCCCTTGGCCTGTGGGATCGAGGCCCTTGTGCCTAAGCTTGGTCGGAGCTGGGCTGGTTTGTATTTGGCTACAGTTTTAAAAGCAAAGTCTTATGTCACTGTGGAGAGTCTGCTTTTTTGTGGAATTCAAATATTCCTTAATTAGATGTTGTCTTTTAGTAGAATGAAAGGGGTTTTATTTCGCTTTACTTTGCCATTTTAATTTATTCCCATTTGTGTTTAATAACTGGGTAGGAGAACATTAAACAGCTGCTGTAAAATATTTGGCCCCAACTTTCAAGCACGATCTTCCATCCGGGTTGGTGGTGACGGGTGTTTGCCAAGCTGCTTCCAGGTTTGGGACAGAGGAGAGCTGACTGGATTTGTCCTGTTGACCCTTCTCTCCTCACCCATTTCCCACAGGAAGCAGCTTCCCTCCTCCTTGGTGCAGGTGAAAGGGATGAACACTGCAAGAGGGAGCAGTCCCCGACAATCGTCCATGAGCTCCCTGCCAGTGATGAACAGCACCAGGGGCAGAGGGTTGCTGCTCCAGGGAATGCGGGTTGGGCAGGCAGGGACAGGCAGGACCAAGCAGGACAGGCAGGGAGAGTGGCACTGGCAGGACACGAGTGGGACCGGGCAGGCATGAGCAGGAACACTCGTGGCCAGGCCTTGGGCAGCAGGGACCGGAGCCAGAGGCCGGGGAGCGCTGAGTGCTGAGCCCCCCCGCACGGCACCGCCCGCGGCTCCCCGAGGCTCCACCCGTGACACCCCTCCGCCGTGGGGCCTCGGCACGGCACAGCGGCAGCACCGCCACCCACCCAAACGGTGTTTAGCCTACAAAACACGTCCGGGCGGGGAACGCGCTCCCGGCTCCATAAAACTCAGGGGCAAGGGTAGGGCCCGCTCCTGGTCAGGGCAGGTGTCTCTGCCGCAGGCCGCCTCCGCTCCTGGGAGCCGCGCACAGCGGGAGCAGCGCGGCGGCTGTCCGGCAGATCAGCCTCAGGGCTGGACGGGGAGGATGGATGGCGTGGGGTCCTTCTTTCCTTCTCCCTCCTCCCACGAGCAACTCGCGTCACCCACGGCTGATGCGCTGACTCGTCCGCTTGCAGCCAGCGCGACCTTCCCCACCTGCAGCTCTTGTTCCTCAAAGGCTGGGGTTATCCCTCCATTTCCAGCCCCGTGCCCTAAAAATAGCACCCTGCAACATGTACGGGTTCCCGCGAATCTGCGTGAGCACTCCCCGTGGACTAAGTTGCGGGATTTGTAGATTTGGGAGGAGGAAGAGAGGGATAGGATGGTACTGGTTTTCTCCCCCACAGGAAACACTTTTTTCTTTTCAACGTTTAGGGTTTCGGCTCTGTCCCGGGCTCGGTCTCCTGCCCGGCAAGAAGAGAGCTTGCCGCGCTGGGGCTGCTCTCGGCGGCCGCGCAACCTCCGCGTCCGCGCAGCCTCCCTCGCCACCTCCCAGATGCCATCGCGGGGGAATTCCCATTTATCCCAACCCCGGCGACAAACGCGCCCCGCTCGGCTTCTCGGACAGTCGTTTTCGGACAGAAGAGGTTGGATATGTTGGATGTTTAAGCGATTTAATATTAAAAATACGTAGCAATTAAAATCATTAATCAGCGTCCCGGCTGCTCCGCGCAAATAAAGCGCCTCTCTCCTCTCCGACTCCCAGCTGATATTTACAGGGTTTTTCCCTGCTATTTGCTTGAATTTGGGAACTGGGCTCTTGCACTAATGCCGAGCGGTGTTTTCGGGGCGGAGGGGAGAGAGGGTTCGCCCCCCGCCC
>VZRH01005651.1:1570945-1598847 GCA_013397555.1 Urocynchramus pylzowi | reverse complement strand
AAAAAAGAGAGAGAGAGGGAGGCGAGTTTCTCCTTCCCAGCTCTTAAATGAAGTTCTGGGACTTGGCAAAGACAGCGCGGGTATCTACGGATGGCCCGTTCCGCCCGCCGGGGCTGCCGGAGTCTCACGGGGCCGTTTGCGAGCGTGGTTCCCCCCGCAGGGTTTCCCCTCCACCCGCGCTCCCCAGCTCGGAGCTGGGATGTGGCTGCGATCCCTGTCGGGAGGTGCCCGGGGCAGCGCCCACCTGGCCTCACACACCCCGGTCCCCGGGAGCGCCTTCCCCGCTCTCCCGTCAGGCACTCCTCTCCGCGCTTTCTGCACAGCAGCCGCGCGGGTGCCCCGAGGTATTTGGGGTGTCTACAGCAGGTGGGCTGTCGGTTCTGGAGAGGGGTCCAGATCCTGCCCCCCGAGCCTTTCCTTTGACAGGTTTGTAACCAACTGGCGCGACACCGCCACGTCTCTCCCTGTCAAGGTGCTTCGTGCATACAGAGCTGCCAGGTGTGCACCCAGCGACTGCCCCGCCCTGGTCGGAGAGTGCCATGCTCAGCGGCCAGCACACGCCGTCTGCCACCCGAGAAGTCGGAACCTAACCCTTCTCGGCGGGGCTTTAACAAAAAGGGGCAGTTGCGTTTAATTAAAAGCATCTACCGAGGCCGGGGAAAGCCGGGTTCAGGAGGTGCTCTCGCCGCTGAGGGGGATTTGACTCGCAAGTCCTTCGGGGCGCTCCTGCCCTCTGGATTCCTGTTTCCGCGGCATTAGGGGGCATGAACGTAAAAGTCAGAGATAGCTTTTGTCCCCAAACCCGATGAACGCAATTTTGCAACACGATGAGGAATTTAATTTTTTTTTCTTTTTTTTTTTTTCTTTTGGCCCGTTTGTCCTCCCCGGGGAAGCACCGAAAGCGGCTCTCCTCGAAAGAATACAGAGGGGATGTGCGTCCTGGCGCTTCCAGGCTTCGTTCACCGAGCCCGGCGACACGCAGTCCCGCAGGCACGGGAACAGCTCCCCCGGAGAGCCCAGGCTCTACAGCGTCCTGTTCCCACTTCTCCCGCGGCGGTCACAGCAGGATGCCTCCGCCCCGCTGGGGCCCTGCATCCTGCTGCCCTGAATTTCACTGCCGGGAGAAACGCTGGACTCCCACCCGCGGGGCCACCGAGTGATGGGTCCCTGTGTCCGCTCCGGTGCACCGGGTCGCATTTCCTCGTACCCATCATCTGGGCATTTCGGCATTTCGTGGCGACCTTTAGACGTCTGCCGCACTAGGCATGCAGGTACTTTTGGGCTTTTGGCGAGGCTGTCCCCGCCTCCGGGGCGACTTGGGCAACGAGGGGCGAAGTCCTCGTGGAATGCCCAGCGCCAGCCCTCGGGAGGTACACGCATCACTTTGTGAAATGTGCCTGCCAGGCTCCCGAGCCTCCGAGCAACCTCCCACAGTTAATCCCGGCCCCTCGCCCCCTCCAGCTCTTGCGGCAGGAGGGACCTGAACAAACAGAGCTGCGGCTCCCTCCCGGTTTCTGGCATCCCGCAGCGCCCCCTCCGCAGTGCCCCCGGGGCTGGGAGCTCCTGGGAGCTCCTGGTTCTCCCCGCGCCGCCGGGCGGGATCCCGTGCGCGCCTTCGGGAGGAGCAGCGGGAAAGAAACCTCGGGGAGGTTCGGGGCGGGCTCTGCGGGGCCAGCGCGGTGTCCCCCCCTCGGGGTGTGTGTCTGCGGGGCTATGTGTGTCTGTGTGGGTGTGTGGGTGTGTGGGTGTGTGGGTGTGTGCGGCGTTTGCACACACCGCGCCGAGAAGCGGCGTGGATGTGGCGGTGGCGGCGGCGGCTGTCGGGGCTCAGCCCCACTCCCGGGCACCGGCAGGTTGAGAGGCCGCGGCGGTGCCTGGAGCCCGGTACCAGAAACTAGACCATTGGAAACTAGACCATTGGGAACATAGCATGCCTCTGAAGCAGCGGGAGAAGGGAAGAAGCAGTCTTTGCTACACTCGTTCTTGTTTTGGTGGGGTACATCCGCATTCACGAGCCCTTCCACAATAATACCCTTTATCTTATACTTTCAATGCTTTCTAAGGGTACTCACGTGGGCTCATCCCACACAATGTGTGGGCTCCTCCACTGCCAGCTCAGCAGAGGCTGTGGCATCTCAGGCCCCCAGCTTGCTGGCTCTATCTGCCCTAAAACACCCATGAAAACCCACACCTGCTTGGAGACACGAATAAGATGGAAAAAAAGATGGTCCATGACACAAAAGGTAATGTAAAATGTAATGGTAACCTAGTATTGCATCAGTTACATGGGAAACCCCCCCTCATTTCTTTGGTCTATACAGTGGTAATGTTTTTTTTTTTTTTTGTTTTTTTGTTTTTTTTTTTTTTTCCAGAAAAGAGAATAACAAGCAAAAGGCACACACAGAGGTGCAAAAAACCAGCAAGAACCAGGGTCAGATTCTTGCTTCCCAAGCAAAACCAACCAACCACCACTACCAGCCAAAAGAAATCTCATATCTTTTATTTGCCTTCCATGGACTTGTATATTTAGCACATCTTTTATTGCCCCACTGTGCTTCTAGAAAGTTGCTATACCTTAGCCTGAAATCACACGAGCTTTTGGCAACTCCCTCCTGCTACAGCTGTGAAGGAAGATTGAGTCTCCAGCAGCATTCATTCATCCCACCACTCATGCCAGATATTATGTGACCACATCAGCTGTTGGAGTGGTTCCTCGTGCAGCCAAAATGACCAGCTCCCATGTGCAGCACACCACCTAAGCCAGAATGACACTAACATACAAAACTCCCCCAGCCAATGGCTGGGTTTTAATGAACAATGATTACATCATATACAGCTCATACCAGTTTTGCTGTTATCAAAGAACAGCAGAAGCTATGTGAGAGAATGTAACAGCAGAAGTTCTCAGGTTAGCCCAAGTTAGGGGCCTGAGCATTGGAATTAATGGGTATGTTAATCCTTCATCTTAATTTCTGCAGGAGATGAAGCAATAAGAAATCACGTAGAGATTTTTGTCTTTAAAATATGTTCCTTTAATACTCTCAAATAATAATCCCTAAATGCATGACTTCTTACCTTCATGGGGTTTAAGTGGATTTTAAATAATTCCTAGACCTTGCACAGCCCTTTTATAGATAAATACCTTTTATCCTCTGTATGTATTTTGCTAAGCAAGTATCATGGTGGGGTGTATCAGAAATATCCAGATGGGCAATGCCATCATCTGTGGTACTATCAGGAGTTGCTGAAGAGATAATTGAGGTGTCAAGAGGCTGCAGTGGGGATTGAGTAGCAAGAACTTATGAACTTTAAGAGCAAACAGACCATTTTAATTCAATATTCTAGAATGGGAAAGACAAATAGAAACACCCCAGCAGAACTGTTTTCAAAGAATGTTTTCTATGAAATCTCAATGGTGTTATGGGCATATCCCATTTGCTTGAGAATATTTACTTTTCTGTTGGTTATTTGAGAGTCTTTGATGTTTATTCAGCTGACCCATCCTGGTTTCTTGCCCTCTGCTGCCCGTAGGCACCTTTTGTCACTGCATGCCTACATGCTTTATATTCAGTTTCCATACGGATCAGAGTTGTCTCTTGGGCAAGCCAGACAAAATGAAACCTCCAGGTTTATTTCAGCTGATTTGAACTGCTGCCAAGGCAAGGGCCACACTGTCTCAGGGACTGAGTTTTGAAAATCTAGTAAAGAACAGAACACTCAATTACTATTTATTTCCAGAAGGTATTTCTACGTCTTCTTACAGTTGGATTTTATGAAGACTCACCCCATCAAATTCTAGCCCCAAGCTGTGGTTTGGTTTTACACATGTCAGTGAGGCAGTTTTCCTTCTACAAAAAAAAAAAGAAAAAAAAAAAGAAAAAAGAAAAAAGGAGCCCCTGATGGTTTTAAATCTAGCATGATTGGATGTTTGATTGTGATCATTGTGAAAGGGACCTGGAGTTTAATAAATAAGTAGACAATCAACTTTTTTTTTTTTCTTTTCAGGATAGTTGTTAGTGAAATGGAAATATTTCTATAAAACAAGGACATTGTGACTCTGCTTTAAAAATCTATATAAAATACTGAACTTTTTAAAACTCTGTGTAAAATTATTCTTCGAGACATATCCCAATTCCTAGTGTTCTAATAAAAACTGAATTTTAGGCCTCTGCATCTATAGAATTAACAGATTAGCAAACAAAAAATTCTTCAACCAGTTCTTCCATGTAGATGCCCAAACCATGCTGCATACCCTGAGAAGTGGTCTTGCTTGCTAGTTTTGTGAGCAGTCTCCAGTGAAGAAGCCGGGTACCAGCAGGGGATGAAGAGCGACCATCTTTCTCTCCCCAGGAGGTGATTTCATCAGGTCAGGATTAAGGAAAATAGCAGGGCAGGTTGGAGTATCTTGCAGGACTGTCAATCTAACATCTTCCAAGAACAGTACATTCCCACAAAACTATAAATAAGAAAAAATGTGTGCTAACTGCAGCATATGAGCAGAAAACCTATTAGGAGCCTCCAGAAAAAGAAATCATCTGTCTATTTGGGAAAAGTAAAAAGCATATGCTTGAAGCAGTTATCATATAAACACATGACTAGAGCATGAGTTTTTCCAGCATGCAAATAAATTGACTAGTCACTCAACATAGTCTCTATATACTGAAATTTAAAGTAATTAGAGGAGAATTGCTAGGCTCCATTTGCAAATATTTTATTTTAATAACACTCAGGATATTTTCTGTATTTTCAGAGGTACTAGTTTCAGTTTGCTACAGTTAATGTAATAGAAAATTCTGTAGTCATTATTGACTGCAACTGCCAACATACAATTTGAGAATTAAAGTCCCATGTGGAAAACTGGTGATGGATATTGAAAACAGTTTGTGCTCATTCTCCACCTTATAACCAACAGTTAGAACGAGTTGGTTTTTGAGGAGATAACAAGGGGATGTGGAAGCTGGTTTCAGAGAAAACAAACACAGACATAGCACTGTGTCTGCAATCAGTGGGCTGGTCTGTGAGTTCAGGCTGGTTTGGTCCAACAGGAACAGATAACTGGGATTGGAAGTTTGTGACAGTGGATTTGACAGTATGTGCTGATATTCAGTATATCCTCCTGCAGTAGCGTGACTGCCCATTCCTCATTAGGGTCAGAATGTTCTCATTAGTAAATTGGCTTGTATGATCCAAGAGTGCTTTCCCTGTGGGCTGAAATGAAGTGCTGCCCTGGGGAGAAGGAGCATGGGGGTTACTCAGCCCCAGCCCTCTCTGCTTAGTGCCCTTCAGCGTTGTGCCAAGCACAGGCCGGTGAGATCTGAAGCACACCCCTGTCCCAGTGCCAGGCAGGGGTTTGGCCCTTCCACACAAAACAGCTTGGTGCTCTCTTTGCAGTTCAACATCCCTGTGATCTGTCTTTCTTTTCTTTTCTGCAAAGATACAGAGACTCAGGCTTACGACTCAAATTGTAGGGGACTCTAAAGAACTCTTGATGCCTCTTCCCATCACAGATGGTATCACCTGGTCATGGGGCTTAAAAGGCACCTAAACATCTGTATTTCCAGTGACACTGTGACTAGATCCTTTTGTCCTTGATTAAATTTTACCTAAAATTGTAAGTGGAAAAGCATTAAACTTTTTTTTGGAGGGAGATGGAGGCAGTGTCTGGCTGTGTCCTGCTGGTAGCCAGAACTCAGTACGTTCCCTGTCCACTTCCCAGGGACCTTTTGGGTGACCTGGTTTGGGTGTCCACTGACTAGCAGGATATAATGAGCACTACTCCCCTGTCAACATTTCACTGCTCTGATCCCACATAAATTGCTGTGCTGTGACAGCTTTTCCTCACAATGGAAAAATTGTGAGGCTTTAGGAACAGAGTCAGGGTTCCCAAGCATGTAGTGCCATGAGCCTGTTTGGTTGTGTGGGGCTTCCTGCTGGAAACCCAAAACCACCTATACTGGAGAGGCACTCAGTCATCTCTCAGGAAGTGCTCAGTCACTTAAAAGATGGAGATCCCCTCTAATGAATTAATAGAGCCTTTATCCTCTGACATCAGCAGATTATCCCTGTGAAGGCACTAGACCCATAGAGTTGGGTTAAATCTTCCCTTTCAATGATACAGTTAACCTCAAAGGTATAGTTTCTTTGGGAATATGTTTAAGCATTTTTTTCTCCCAACTTTACTAAGGATTTTCATTGTTTCCTTCCTATTATCTTAAATTCGACTCTCTTTAAGGCAAACAAAATCCATTTTAATTTACAGAAACTTATTTTAAAATGAATGAAATGCTACCCTGCTACAGAACCAGCTGTAGCTACACTCAGGGGTATGGGCAGAGAGCAAAAGCAGCAGCCAGGGACATAGATTGCCTTTCTTGCTGTGCTTTAAGGGGTAAGCACTGCAGATAACCCAGATGCCCAATTCGTGCAGAACAATTGTCAGCCTTTGATAGAACAGGCAAATAATACAATCCCCCTGATTTATTGCAGTGATATCTTCCCAGTCTGCTGTTTTGAGGTTGAATGAGAGACCACAATATGAAGTCTGTGGGGCCTCATGGCTGTATGACACTTCCCATAGGACGTGAAATGATGAACAGGAGAGCAGCTTACCTGCTTTATTGATGGAATATTTAAGTTTTAAGGCCTGTAGTCTCAATCCTACAGTCTCCATATTCCACATGCTTTCAGGAACATTGTTGAGAAAACACACATTTCTGGGAATCATAAGGCAATGAACACATAACCTGGCTCACACCTGAAATCTGACATATTGTATATACTTAGTTTGTTCATGTGCAGTTATACAGTAAACACATCAGCAAATGATTACTGGTGTCTATTATACTTAAGGTTGCCAAATATTTTCAATTTAATCATCTCCTTTCCTGCTTTCATGTGATCAGTTTTCCTAAAAAAAATTCTGTGGCTTTGAATTTCCTCTCTGTGGCTTTTGCAACTAAATGATTTTCCTAAGTCTTTTTTTTACAGTGCTCTTTCATCCATTTTTGAAGTGGTGATGGTTAAAAAAAAAAAAAAAAGAAAACAGAAAAAAAATGGTTTCCACATAGACTAAACCTCCCAAACTATGAGAGTCACAGCAAAGTTAATGTGGACATAACCTGCATTGAAGACTGGTGTCCTCCAGTCAGGTTTTGATTAATTTTCCACTAATTTTGACTGTATTGTAGTAGGAACCTTTAATTTTGGGAAAGAAATTTAAGAGATTTGACTGGAAAGACAGATACTTCAACATAGGTTGTCCTCAGTCTGAAGCCTCCAGATATATTATGCTCATTAAGTGTCCCATTCCTCTGTCTGCATTTTTGTTTCTAAGAGGCAGAGCCTGTACCCTCTTTAGAATGAATAACTTGGAAAGAAAGAATTTACAAGCTCCACAAGTTTATTGGTTCCAGATTTCTTTCCTCTCCTTTTTTTTCCCCCTCCACACATAATTTGAGATGCCTTCTCCTTAAAAGTTTAGATAAATATGTTGAAAACATTAATACATCATAAAGGTCAAAAGATTAAGCATTCAAGAGTCAGCCAACCTCAAGAATTATTGTAGCAAGATTTACACTATCTATATCGATCTCAAAAGACATCGTATCAAGGACAGTTACAAACTTGTTCCAGCATTTCAATCCGTTTTCTGAGCCGCCTGTAAATTCATATCCTGTTTAATTCTTTGCTGAAACATAAACTAGAGAGAAAAGACGTTACCACATTACCAAAAATTAACATGAAACTCCTCTGATCTTAGTAGGCAAGACGTGAATAACATTGAATAAACAGTGCATTGTCACTGCAACCCTGGCATTTTTCAGGTATGCCTTCAGCCATCTAGAGACTGAGTTCAGATAAAAAGTCTATTACTTTTCACAGTGGCATAAATAAATTCAGGAAAATAAATAGACTGCTCTGTGTACAGCAAACTAAATGAATTATGGTTCAGGAGGGAAAAAAACCAACCAAAATTTAACAAACCATAATGATGCTACTTTGTAACAGTGGCTGCTAGGTATATATGTCTAGTTAATGTTGTCTCTACAGATTAGTTCTGTTAATCTGAAACTCTGCACCAGTTATCCAGACCAAGACAAGCTAGGAGGGACTTCGTCACCTCTTTCAACTTACAAGGATGGCTACTCTGCATTCTTCTCCTTTTAGGGACTTCAGGACAGCAATGTTGGGCCAGTTGTGAGGAATTAATTAATTTTCCCTATTGCACTGCATCTGTGGAGTTGGACTGCAATGTTGCTGTTTTAAAGTGCAATTAATCTCCATTTTCTCTCTCTAATCCTTATTTTCTAAGAAAGTCATGGTCAGTAGGGCTGACCATGCTCATGAATAAATGCTCAGTAGGGCTGTGGGTAAGCCCTAAATCTAAACAAAACTTTGAAATTAAAATTGCTCAATGTTTTCCTCACCCCTAAACAGGACTAAATCCTGACTCCCAGTCTGCCTGAGAAAGCTCTGATGGAGAGCAGCAACAGCAGCAGGAGCCAGAAGCAGACCAAAAATCAGGAAGGGTGAAGAGTATTTGTTTCCATGACAGACATCACATGGCAGTTGTCATGGGTAGCACTATGAGAGATAGGTACTGGGATGTGATGCCAAAACCCTTCCTTTCCCTCTAAAAAAATAGCCTGAACTTCTATTTTACAGCTAAGGCAAAAACTGTTTACTTTTTCCAAACACACCATGGAAGTTGATGTCACTGAACAAACTTGTCTCAGATCAATTATAGGCACATTGGCCTAGGAAACCTGCTNTTCTATTTTACAGCTAAGGCAAAAACTGTTTACTTTTTCCAAACACACCATGGAAGTTGATGTTACTGAACAAACTTGTCTCAGATCAATTATAGGCACATTGGCCTAGGAAACTTGCTTTAACCAACTTAACCAGCTCTGAGTATAAAAAATAGCTTTTTGCCTTCTGTAGGACCTTTTGCTAGAATGCCCTGCTTTGAACAATGAGAAGCCAGTACAGCTTTTCAAGGTTTTGCATTTCCCCACTCCACAGCTGCAGTGCTGAGATATTATTTAACTGCAGCTTTTTGTTTTTTTCTAAAGTCATCATTTGGATCCTCCAAGAACCATCTAACACTTTTCCCATATCTATTAGGAAAACAACAACAGACCAGGGAACATTGCTGTATTTGGGTGTGTTTTCCCAGATATTCACATTACCCGTGAGTAAGGACTAAGAAAAGGGCTTCTATCTCTTCCTCAACTCTGCTTATACCTGAATGGAATTACATTTCCTATTGGACTGTATGTTTTATTTCATAATTATCTTTCCTCCTTCTCAACAATTACAAAAAGACAAGGTGGAACTCCTTATGCAAAGCAAAAGCAGTGTAGCCTCTATAGGAAAAAGACATGCCTTTATATATAGCAGGTTTTAAAGAAAAGTTAATTTAATGAAATAATTTACAAAATAATAAATGACACATAATGCAGCGTGGACAATATTACTGTTAGAGAGGTCAACTACTCTCCCTTACAAATTTTATCAACATTTTCATGCTACCTTAAAAGTGTTGAAACTCTTACATTCCACCTACAAAATCTACTGAAAGATGTAGTGAGGAGAACCAAAAAAAAAAAAAAAAAGAGGTGAATAAAAAAAGTCTATCCCTTGGGGCAATTTCTAAGGAGGCAAGAGCTTCTTTCCTGCCAAGAACCAGTGTCTTCAAGGATCATGCAGCACTCGGTGCCAAATGTTTTATGGCACCACACTCCAGCTGGCAATGGGTTTTGGACCACAGCTTTGGCAGTGGGAGCAGGGTGAGCTGGCTGCTGTGTTTCTGAATGTAGCATGGTTCTGATCTGACAACCCTGGTGTGATCCAGAAAGGCACCTTATTGCTTCCTGAGGAGGTTTCACAAGCAGATTAGGTGCCTGGTCATACGGGGTGAAATATTTAAAATTAAACACTTATATTCAAAAGACAATCTACCCAGTGCCCAGTATTGGTCAGGGAGCTCCTCACAGCTGGGTGAGTAATGCTGTGCTTTAGTCCTCACCCCTCGTTAGGCTTCAGCAGCCTGCTTTGCCCTGGATTGGGAGTTTGGATTTGCTTTCAAAGACAGTCTGACTGATAAGGGAGAAGTTTGAGGTGAGGTGAGGTGGGCTGAGAGCTGTTGAAGGGTCGAGAGGTACAGCATGACTTTCCTGGGGAGCCTTGCGAGTGCAGAGCGGCTGAGCGGGGCCACATCCTCCACCCCTGGACTGTGGCAGAGACAGGAATGAAGGAGTTATGAGGCCAGGAGGAAGGCAGGCAAGAAGAAACATCAAATAAAAACCTAGGGGGTAGGGCAGCCCGCCAGAAGAGAGAAGACACCTAGCCAAATACATAAATAATCCTGTGAAGCCAGAGTAGAAGTCAGTAATTCCCCAGTGCCTGCAAGCCTGTGGTTATGGAGCTGAGACTGGTTCTTCTGAGGCAAAGGAGTGCCTGTAGCTGTGCCCTGTAGAAGACAGCCTGCAGCCACCCTGACCACCTTGCACAGGGATCCAGATGAAGAATAATTTTTTACTGAAATCACATTTCTGTGCCATTTTTGCCCCCAGTGCAATGGCACAGTAAATAATTCCAGTTTGCCTTATTATACAGCCCACCTGACAAGCAAAGACAAACATATGTTTGAAGAAGCAGAGCCAAGGGAGTGCATTTAGTCTCCATACTGAGTGTGTCCCAGATTCAGCAAACTTGGTGTCTTTAGTTTAACATGGTGTTAAATACAGAACCTACTCAGATAAGAACCTGGTGCATTAACATCTGAGGAGCTGTAAACCATAGATAGCACAGTTCTCAAAAAAAGCCTTTTCATAGACACACTAAAGTTTTTGGTGGGAATGCTAACATAACACAAAGTAATAATTCTGGAAATGAGGTTTATTCATTCTTTTCTTAAAGTAATCTGGACATATATACTTCTAATAAATGGGTGCACCCAAACAAAATTATTCTCAGAAAGTTTGAAAACTCCACAGCTTGTAACTCCAAAGAGTCAGTGGCTGTGGTCTTCATACCTTAGCCAGGTGTGTACTGAAAGACAACCAAATGTTTACTTTTGATATCTATTTCCACATATGCCAAGTTTCCTATCTCTTTCTGTAATGACATTTTGTCACAAAACCCAAAGAAAGTCCACCTGAGAAAAAATGCTAAATGGCTGAAATGGCAATGAACCAATTTATCTGCTGCAAGAAGGTGATGTATGTCTGAATATCTGTCCCAAAAAAGAAGTGGAGGCAAAAACATTAAAATGGCAAGCCAATGTTCTGTCTTTGGCAGGAAACTACTTTGTCACTGACTGACAGAGTTTGCAAAACCTATTAAGACATCAGATGTGTAAAGAACTATGAAAAACACATTGTAAGTGTATTTTATGGAGCAAAGATCTTATTGCCATAATGCCTTTAAAAATTGTAATACTCTGAAAAGAAGAAATGCTGTAGATGCATTAACTTACACCCTTAGATTTTGAAATAAATTCAGGGACTTAGGAAGACTACAAAAAAATATGTGAAACAACAGAAATAAATGTACTGGAAAAACAAAAAGCAAGCTGTAATTTTCCACGATAATCCACTGTTTCATGTGGGACACACTCTCCGAAGTTAATGGGAATTAAGGTCGATATACAGAAGGATGTGGCCCAAATTTAATCTCCAGGGGGACCTACAAGAGGAAAAGGCCATTTGTAAAGGAATCAGGCTTGAGACACACCCATGTAAAACACTGCATAGTATGTTTTGAAATTGATGTTTACTAAACAGCAATGTATCACAGCATAAAAGCCATGATCTAGTCCTGTGAGATGTCACAAAGAGATGTGGCCCTTCACTCACTTTCCAGCTGAGCCAGAGAGCTCAGTGTTTGGGAGAAGCTCTCGGGCACACGCCCTGCTGCAGGGCAGGTAACACAGCACTGCCCCACGGTCCTGAGGCTCTCATCAGCCTCAGGAGACACAGCCACTCCCCACGCTGGAGACATCTGTGGCAGCCTGCCCTTTCTCAATGCAGACAAAGAACAACAATTCCCTCTTCTGCACAAGGTACAACTTTCAAGGATTGGTGGGTCAGTCATATCTCAACCAATATCCCTTGGATTATTCATGGATACTTTTCAATCAAATGCTAACCTTTTAACTCCCAGCCCTTTATGCCATAGAACAGGATAAAAAACTGCTTGTAATTTTTGTAGAGAGAAAAAAGAAGTATATTTTGCACTGCCTTGAGACTCAAAGATTTCTGCATTGTCTTGATCAAAAATCCCATAAAATTTTCTTTGAGGAGACTGCAAGAAAGAAGATCTTTGAGTGGAATAGATTAGGAAACTGTATGGAAGAAAAGATGGTGACAACATGGGCTACAGCTTTGCTACATCAGCTGTTACATAATAACTTATTATTGACATTTGGTCTTTGAAAACATATTTTCTTCTCCACTGCAGGCTAGAAGAGTGGACTACAAACAATGTTTAATCAAAACTGGAGACACAATACAATTTCTTAAGTAAAGCAAATAAGAACAGCTGAGGAAATAAAACATCCAGGTTTAGAGAAAAGTGTGAACTCAATATTCTTTAAAATATGTCAAATTGATCTGTCATTTTCTCAGATAGAAGCCCTCAAGCCATCAGAATCCACATAAAATTTAGGATTTTGGAACTGAAGCTAGGAGAGATGCAATTCTTGGCCCTTGTGAGGGTTTGATTCTCAGGTTATGAGCACCATGGCTTCAGATATAACGAAATGTATATATCACACCAGTAGATGAAGTCTGGAGCAGAGAGTGAAAAAAAAAAAAAGGTGGTAAAGAAAACAGACATCAAAGGAAACTCTAGTTCCATGTGGTAGAAAACTATTTGGACACACAGAAACTGTATAGCCACATCTCTGAATATAAATATAACAGTGAAAACCACAAGTTTTCCTTTTTTTTTACAACCCCCTGACCAGGAGGCACAGTTTGCATGGAAAACTGCAGTTGTTCTGGGTTTGTTATGTTCAGGTGAGACTGGTGGTTGCTATCCCTGCTCCTCATTCCGGGTTGTTGCCAGAACCAGGTGTTCTGTGGGGTGCAGCAGGAGTGGGGCTGCCCCATGAGTGGGGTGGGGCGCTGCATAGAGCCCAGGTCTGGCCATGACCCCTGATAGGTGCTGTCCCACGGGTGCCAAGAGCCCTTGACACTTTTGGGAACCAGTGAACCCAGGAGAAAAGCTCCCCGTGGTGCTGGGCCCAGCCCTGGCCTGAGACAGTGCAGAGATGTGGCTGAGGTGGGGCATGGCTGAGCCAAAAGGGAATCCTGTGCCCTGGGTGGAGGTGGTGTGCATGGAGGCCATTGGGAAGACTGTCGAGGAGAGTAGGGGTTGAAGGTACCCTCAGGGAGCTGACACAGAAGTCACAAGTCAAACCAGAAGCATTAGTCTGCCCAGGAATTTGAAGCATCCTGGTAAAGACAGTTTCACTGAGGTTACTTGAGCAGATATGTGCCGTGCTGTTGTCTTCTCCACTCAAGCACTTGCTAGCTCAGCCAGGAGACGATTTCTCCTGATTATTTATTATTTCCCATGATTAGGAAAGCAGGATCTCTTACATCATCTCCAAGTAACAAATACACCAGGGGACCACTGAAATAATGTAGCCAAACATTTCCCCACCAGCACAGCAACGCAGGCAAGCTCCAGCTTTTGCCTGGTTGCTCCGGTTCCCAGTCAGAGGACAGTCCACTGCAGCTGTGCAACCCAACACCCAATTCTGCGTGCAGATTCCCACTTTCCACTTTTGAAAACTCAGTCCAGATTTCCTTTCACTCTGGGGCTTCATGAGCTGTGGATGTGTTTTCAAATACCAAACACACTGACTGCATTTTGGAAGGGTCTCACTGTAAACACTCAATGAGCTTTTCCTGCAAACTTCATTGTTACAAAATTACAAATGACATGGAAATGAAAACAGGTCAAACCAAATTACAAACATGCATTTTCTGTTAAGGATCCATTTCTCAATGTATGAACTCATTTTTTGGGAAGTACGCCAAAGCATTGTTTTGAATTTATGTCTATTTCTACCAACATGGGATTACAAATACGAAAAAGATGCCAGAACTTATTGTAGGCAGAAAAATGCGGAAATAAGGATAAACTTTTGCTTAAGTCTGCTGCACAGTATTTTGTATCTGTGTCTATTACTGGTTGTATGGGATACTCTGGACATTTTTAATTCAAATCCCTATGGGGTGTGATAAAATGGCCGGTATTATAAAATGCCAACAATCCAAGCAACACACACCCAACAGGTAAGAAAGATACCCTTTAATGGCACAGTCATTAGCAAGGAGCCCTCCTTAGAGGCTGGTAATGTCCTGCTCCTTGTAGGCACACATTCATCATCTGATTCAGTGTTGCACCATATGACTGTGAAGACCATGGCCTGACTACTTCCCATTCTTTCTAGATTAAAAGTTTTTACTGTTCCATCTTCCAAACTGGACACTTAATGTTTCTTATTGAGCAGAAGTCCCTCATTGGCTCTGGACTACTTGTGAGTTCTAACTCCTTGTTATACAGGCCTGTTCTATACAGGCATTTATTCTGAAATGTCCCTAACTCCTAAAAAATATTTCCCTTAAATATTATATGTTGCCAGTAAAAGGACTAATATACTAAAAATATCTGTTTTCAGAAGCTGAAAACTACAAAAATACCTGCTGACACATTTTTCCTGGGGATGCTTTAAGCAACTCAAGAAGAAATTTAATTAGGGTGTTGTAAATTGGAATGACTCTACTGATAAAAGCTGAGTTCTTGTTTCAGTGTAATTGGTATAAAAACTTTTTTCTGCCTTCAAAATAATTTTTTTGAAAGTGGAACTACCATGACTACAAAAACTACCAGCAGAAGTAGAGGAGCAGGTGGAGTAATCAGACAGCATGGACTATACATTATAAACTCCTGTGGAAGGAGAGGTTAGACTATAAGAGACTACTTGTGTGATGACATTATTTGCAAAAGGCTGCTGTTGACACCATAACATCAAGCATGGCTGAAGTGGTCTTCCAAGTCTAATGCAGAAAAGTTTCATTTCCCTTGAGATCTGCTTCTATAAGGGAGACACTGCAAGGATGCCTTGGGGACAATATCACTATCACAGTATCAGTCTCACTAGCACCTTTCTCAGATAAAAAATGCCTGCCCCTCTTGTTCAGAAAACTGATATGAATAATCAGTAAATCACCAAATAGTAAATTCATTTAAGCAAAGCAACTGGTGCTGTGGTTTGAGATGTAGAAGTGTTGTAAAACACATAGCTGCCTCTTCCTACAAATGTAAAAGGGCTCTGTGCTGGACAGAAATCTCCCAGAGGGTAATGGAGAGATGGATTTGAGCCATGCTGCAGCACGAGGGGATGGAGTGGCAGAGGCTGTGGTGGCTGGGCCATCATGACACAGAGCTGTGTCCACTTCCAGGTACACACCAAGGGGCTGTGCTGTCACCTGCCTCTGAGCTATTCCTGCAGTTTCCCTGCTGCTCAGGTCTTCAAGGTGTGTGGGATCCATCCTGCAGTCCTCAGCCCCAAGCAAGGCTGGGTGCAGGACTCACAGGATCACAGCGCTTGGTCCTCCAAGGGGGGACATTTTAAGGAGGGAGGTGTTCTCTTGTGTTTATTTATTGAAATACTACTCTGCAGCATTTATTACACAGCTGCATGCACTATATCAAGCAAAATAATATAGTAACTACTTCATGTAACACACGACAAGTAACAATTTGGTATTTCCTATAGGCTTTCTTGTCAAAACCTCTAGCTGATTTGTACTTTATACCTTCTGTTCACAAAATAAAAAAAAAGCCATGGTATTGGCCCGAGCTGTTTCTTGTAAGGATAAAACAGCTAGCATTTATATTATATTTTTAAATGTTACATGCTGTTTTGGTTAATAAGTCATGATCTCTATTAGAGAGGGCATGACAAAAACTAGCCAAGCCTCTACTGTACAAGAGTACTGCACTGCACACCTGCTCAGCAAGCACCAAACCCATTTGATGTACTTCACAAAAGGATAATATTTTTCTTTTAGCAACATTTTTTGCTTTGACCACAGTGAGTTTTGCTTTATTATCCTGCTGGTATTTTGATATTCATAAACAAGTCTCAAAACAGTTTTAAAACCTGATTTAAAGGAGTAGTTCAGCAGTAGAAAACAACAGAGCCTCTGTCTACATATATCTTCTGCAGCATTCAGCCTCTTCCCTGAGGTGTTGGACTTCAGACACATTTTATTAACATTCTGGAGTTGTACCCTCCTGACTAACCAGCCATTAGCTGGCTCACTGATCCTTAACTGCAGATCACTTTCTCTCTTATATAGGCTGCATTTCCCTTAGGTTCCAAAATAATTAGTCTCCCGGCTATGGATGTGATTTCTGTTTAAAGGAAAGCAGAAGAAGCACCTCAGCCACTGCTGGCAAGCATCTTTATTCATGCTAAGCTCCTTCTCTGGTTGATATTCACAGAGCACAAGATTCTAATTCTACTTAATAATTAGACTAATACCAGACATACTTACATTTGCCTTCCAGAGCAATTTTCGACACAGTAAGCAGGGAGTTGCATGCACAGAGCTCCCATAGCAACATGTTATTGTTAACCAAAGTTGTGTGCACAGCTCCATGTGCTAAAAATTCACCAAGGACCAATTCAGCTGTCAGATACACGGGGGCAACTCCCACAGGATGTCAGTGGAAGGCTCAGAGGGCAGAACAACCTTATAAAAATATAATATTGTGTTATGATAATAATCACCCAAAGCTCTGCTAGGTCAATACTGTGAGCTGACCTGGTCTGGATCACAGAGACAAACTCCTGTGCTCTCTCTTTTGCCAGAACTGAATTTAAGGGCATTGCCATTATAAAATATTTGAATACTGTTTGTTAAAATATGCTGTAGGTGTGATACCTGTATACTAAGGAAGTATTGGTGCATCCTGATGAATTGTGACTGCAAGCATCACTTTGGAGAACTGAAATGGGAAAAACCTGCTCTTTATCTCAGACTACTAAAAAAATACCACAAGTGATGTCAGAAGGAGACAAGATAAACTCAATGCAAGTATTCACCAAACAAAATAATAAAAATATTTTCTTGCATAGCACAGCATACCTCTTCATTTAGGAAAGGAAAAAAAAAAAAGGCAGTGAAATTGCTGTGCCCGAGGAGTCACTTTTGCATAGAGTCACAAAAATCCAGTGGACTTTCCCTAAGCATTTAAGTCACTGTATGTTTTGATTGCCTTTGAATCATATTATGCCTTTTGATTTGGCCTCCTATTTCCTGAATACGTCAAAAGCAATTGGAGTTGTAATAGACCAAAGAAATTTTACAGAAAGGATAGATATCTAGTAAGTAACTTTTGCTTCTCATACTTCCTGCATTGCATAACTTTAGCAACTCGAGGAACAGGTTTTAACTCAGGGTACTGGACATCATGAACCAGTGAGAACAAACACATCAAGTGGTAGGTCCCCATAGAAAGTACTGAGAGAATTCAGCTCCCCTGCACCCATACACAGAGGTATTAGAGCTATTGCTCTCCTCATGTTTGCATCTTCCTAAGGTAGGCAGGACTAGGCTCTCTCTGTCTCCCTGCCAAGGCTCCTCTGAGTGAGAGGCTCTGTGCTGCTGCAAGTCCAACTACATCTACCATTTCTTGGTGCCTTCTTGTATCACACTCGATCATAGCTGTAAATACTGAGATGCAGGCATGACGTCTTACTTGCAAATACAGCAATGTAATGCATAATAGCAGCCTGACTTTTGCAAAAGTAACCTGGAAAATAACATTTTCTTTTAGAGACAGACTCAGTCCTCTGTCTTTCTCTGTACATGTGCATATACCATGTCTGACATATCTACTTCATAAAAGGATGACTGGTTATTCAGTCAAGCACACGAAGCCAGGGAGGGAGTCTTCTTAATTCGCTGGGAGGGGAGTACCTGGGCAATCTGCATATTTACTTTCTTTCCCCCATTATTTTATTGGATTCCATCTTCCTTGATAAGTCATTTTAAAATGTACATTTCAGGCATTTACTTTGATCTGTTTTCCTGGTAATTAAATTGCCAGTCTTTAAATTGACAATTTACAATAATCCTAATTAAGACAACTTCCCCAAACTTCAAATACTGGTTTTGAATTCTAGTGTGAAGAGAATGAATAATGATTCTCTGAGTATTCACTTTAACACTGTCTACTTCTCCCACACAAGGAAATTGATTTTCTCACCTGTCACGTTAACTAAGGGCACAATCCTGCAAATTCTTACTTCTTCAAGTCGGTCTTAGTCAGACAGCAATTCCCTGGAACTAATTACAAGATTTGCTCATGTGAATAAGGATGGCCTAGATAAGATCATTTGGATAAATGTGCAAGTGTGCAAGCACACTGACTAAGCCTGTGCAATGAGCATTTCATACATACTGATGCTTAAGAAGCTCTCCCTTGTGAAACAGTAACTGCAGTTCACATAGGAAGTGGAAATAAATATTTTTACAGGTTGAAATAAAAATAATTACCATGGACATATAGATATATGCAGTGAATTGCTTTCAATCTGAGTAATTTATGTTCGGATGATCTGACTGTAAAACATACATAAAAACCTGCAGTACTTTATTTTAGCTAGCTATGGACATCATTGTGTATTGTGCTATTATGACACTTACAGAATACTTAGACAGACAAGACCTTATGAGCAACTGTGACAGTCAGGAGAATATGAAAAATATGTTATTTGAATGCCCATCTACTAATAGTCTACAGAGGTTGTGAAACAATTTTACATTACTATGTTTACCTCAGCCTTTTATATTTACATATTGGAATGTATATTGGAGGGTTTAATTGTGAGGTTGTCAAAAGTAAAAGCACTTTTAGAAAACCAAATGATGCCATATTACAGGGGGGAAAAAAAATCAAAAGTCTTTTGTTCAAATGGAAATACAGAAAACAACATGTTGTTTAAGAAGGATTTTATTTTCTTCTACTCAAGTGATGAAGAGGCTTTTGTAAAGAAAGGCTTTCATCTTACATATGCAGTACTCCATCACAACATAATTACCCTAATTTGTATTCCACTGTAGAAATAGGCTTTTTCAGCTTAAACAAATTAAGCAACAATCACTAAATGTACATGACCAGCATTCTTTCAAGTAACCTGTTATCAGCTCCGGCTACAGCTTTATCTTGATAAAATGGAAATCCTTTTTGATTTTCCTACTTTCCCAGCCTCCCCCAGGACTATGCCAGTCAGATTGCCTAGAGAGGCACCATGATTCACTGGCTGGAGAAAGAGATGGTGTATCCAGAGATTATTTCCTACAGCCTCACTAAATCATTATGTGGTCTGGGTCAAATCCTGACTGCCTTTGGGCCCCTGTTTAGGAGAGAGCCTAAGTACACACTTAACTCTGTACATGTGAATAACCCAGCCACACTCAGAAGGTCTTTCAAACAGCTGCATGTGCTCCCTGCTGAATAGAGGCTGTTCTGCTGCTCTTTTCCTCTGGCTTTGCTTGATATTATGTATCCTGAAGGATGACAGGACAATCTCCATCTGTATTTATATTGCTTGTCCTTTAGCTGTGTAACTATGGATATCCCTGCTGTTTGTACACATTCTTCTAAATATTAATTCCACTCTGGATGACTTCAGTGAGGCTTTGCCTTCATCATTTTGTCCTCCTCAGTTCCTCCAGGGATGACTAGGGTATCTTCCCCACTGCTGGATCTGGATGAGATAAAGTCTCACTGGTGCTCGCTTTACAAGGTATAGCTGTGGAAAGGGCATCTGGCTTCATGTGGGCTTGCTAAGATACTTTTATTAAAAAAACACCCAAAAAACAACACCAAAAAAGAGGAGAAATAAGGCCATTCCAGAGGTGGGGTAGGAGGATAGAGGTACCTGTCTGCTCACGAGGCAGTAGTTACCAGAATTTGGACATTTCCCCAGGGAATAAAATGATCTTCCTTCAGCCCTAAAGGAGGCTGATCCACCACACAGAGACCTTTTCAAAGTAGGTAGGTCTCAGCAGGAATGAGATGAATGGGAAGAGAATGTACCTAGCTCCAAAGAGTGGGAACTATCGCTGCTTCTCCTGAAGTGCTGGAGAAAAGCACATTCATTGTGATCTTCTCTGACAGCTGAGATCAGCTGTCAGAAATATGAGAATTAGTGGTGGCAGCTGGGGAATGCTACCTTCCCCAGAGTTTTCCCATCTCCCTCTCTTTCCCAGCCATCCCTTGCAGACTTCCTTTCTCCTACAATCCCTACAGACTGTCAGAGAGGAGCAATCTCAAGGCTGCTTTACAAGGGAAGGTGAGCTGAGGATGATCAGAGCACAACCATGGCAGTGCCCTCACTGTTGGGTGAGCAGAGCAACAGTTTTGAAGGCAACAGGTCTCATCAACAGTCCAGCAAGCTGAAATGGGGCTCCTGAACACGGGCAGAGGGTGTGGATTCATGAGGTTTCAGGGGAGGAGGCATGGAAAATGGGGTGAGATTTCAGGGATCATGTCAGCCAGGAGCTGAGGGTGGACACAGCCCAGGTGAGGCAGTCCCACAGCAGCCCAGTGGGGCCGTGACAGCAACAGGTCCCACTGACAGTCCAACCATCATCAGGAAGAGATGAGGTCATGAGTTAGGCTCAAGGTCAACCCAGAAAATCTGAACAATAATTCAGGAACAGGCAGCTCAGAGCGGGCCTAATGAGCCAGACCTGAGCTGAAAAGAGGTAATTGAGCTGATGACATGGGTGCAGTGAGGCTGACCAGGACAACTAGGGCCCCATCACAGCCCTGCCCAGCCACCAATCTGGATCATGGATCGAATGGAGAAGAGCTCTCTTTTTCTTAGAAAAGGCAGAGAGAGAGAGCAAGTAGTGCTTGTAGTGCTCCTCCCTCAGTGTTTAACATCTTATTTGTGCTCAGGTGTTCCTGAAATTAATACCTCAAAATCTGGTCTTTGTTAACTCCACCACCCTTTGAACTACTAAAATCCAGCACTTCCAGCACCTTATGGGGAATGCATTGTCCTCCCTTGTCATCACTGGATCCAAGGAGGAATATGAAACTGTGGGCATTGGGAAATTCATACCAGAGAAAAGCTGTAAAGACTTAGGGGGCTTAAATAGACTTCACAGGCAAAGTAAGGACCTGCCAGGAGTATCCTCATGCTTGATATTAGGATTATCACCCGTGTGTCATATGTTGTGCCATATACAGAAGATACTACTTGTTCCGAGGAAAACGGGATGGGAAAATCTCACACAATAGAGACCCCTTTGTGCCAGAGAGCTGTGACTAAATGAATATGCTGTTTGACCTTGAGATTCAACCTTCTCGAACTCCTTTTTACAAGTTTGAATTTTCCATCCATCAGAAATTTGAGGAGATGGGTAAGAACATGTGTCTTTGCTGCAATAGCAAGACAAGTTGAGACCCACTGGAGATGGTTTCAATTGCCAGTTCTGGCTGTCACTATCAGGAACAGAGCTGAGCAAATACTTTCTCTCATGCCTGTTCCCCTTTCCTCCCTCGGTGTTTCATTTCCATCTCTGTAGTCAGGGGTATGGTTGCACTATGTGCCCAAGAAGAAAGCTTCTTTTCCTTTTGATCAAACCAACCTGCCTCTCTTGCTCCAAGCTTTCATGCCATGGCTGGAATCCAAATAAATGATGTAGCCCTGTTGAATTTATTGCCTCTTTTAAGGAATTCCATCATCTCCTTTAGCCTGTCCGTGCCCAGGAGTAGCAAATTCTAAAAGCAATCTTAAATTTAAATGTACCATTCTGTTTACTGAGTAGTGAACCTTCAGGCAATAAATACTACAGCAGGAATTCACCAGGACTCTGTTAGGGCTTGACAGCCCCGACAGCCATTGCACAAATCTTTGTTAGTACTGACAACATGCGGTTTTTTTTCAACCAAATGAATTACAAATTTGTTTTTAATCTTTGGGGTTACTCCTAATGCCTTAGAAAGGATCCAAAGCTGTTTAAAACTGTATTCACATTACAAGCAGGCAGTAAATGACAGACTACTAGGCAAGTCCATTGTCACTCAACGTGAACAGAGAAGCACAGAGAACCACAGACAAGCAACTCAGCAAAACTTTTGTCCATGAACTAGAGTTCTTTAATGCATTTCACATACAACAAGTGCTCTGGGCCTCTCTGGTTTTAAAAGTCACTTCCCTCGTTCCCAGACAGATGACCTGCCCATCATGCAGAACCTCTAGAGGCATCATGCAGGTGCTAAACAGCAATCCTAGCAATCATATGATTGTGTTAACATTCCTTGGTCCTACAAGTGTGACAGCTCCAGCAGTTGTTCAGCAAGGTTCCAAGCAAAAGCTAATTCCTATACAATGGGGTGAATAACTCTGAGCTCATATTTGCTCAGACTTGCAGAGCCATCATGCTTATCCTGGTTCTGTAACACCCTTGTCTCAAGGCTCCTGAAGAGGAAATAAGACCTTTACATTGGCAGAGTCTGAGTTCTCCCCAGACTATGAGTCTCTTTCAGAATTTCATTAAGGTGGCGTTTACTTCCAGGTTTCACTGGGATACATTTTTTGGTTCTTTTTGGCTTCCCTCTGTGAATTTCAGATTTTCATCCTTTTCCTCCTTAAAGAACTCTCTGGATCTCTGCTACTTTGATGCAGTCTTGCAGAGCCCTTCAGTCCACTAAATCAAAGGAAAAACACAATTCCCACAGAGACATCACTTCTCGGTGTCAAAATAATTGAGATTCCTGTGCTAATCTCGTAAGAAATTTCATTAAGTGGTATCACTTCATCACATCCAAGTGTGATGCTTTCCCAAAATGTGCCATTTAGGGCTGCACCTCACGAGCTGCTTGGAATTATCTGATAGGTGCTCTGCTTCCCAGTCTTTGCCTGCCCTCCCTGCTGCAGTCTCTGTGCAGACTCCAGCCAGGCTTGAAGTAGGCAGAGCTCAACTCCTGGTTTTTACATCATGCTTCTGTCAATGGGCTTCTAAAATCCTGAGGATGTGAAAAAGTTGAAAATTGTGTTTGATCCAAATCATCAAAGTGGAGGAAGCCAGATATGGTCCTCAAGACCATATCTCTCACTCTGCTAATGTGTGAGGTCCTTTCTGCACCTCTCCCCATCCAGCCCTGCATTGCAGTGAGAAACTTTGACACAGTGTTGGGGCACTGAATGCATCAACGACCTTTAATGTCCCTGACCAGCCTCACCTGGGGCCTTCACCCACATCCTCTGCCCACATCCTGGGACATCCATTTCAGCTCAGGCCTCAGCCTTCAGCCTTGCTTCAAGCTATGCTGTTGAAAGTGTATTTGTCTCCAGTCTCTGTTCCTGTCTCCTGGCTGAACTTTGCCCTACTGTCACTGCTTTGTGTTCAGCCCTGCCTCTTGCTGCTCCACCTGGCAGGAGTTCCAGAATAGACCACCCAAGTCATCACCCTGCCTTCAGCAGTCTGGGACTGTTCATGGACCTTGATACCAGCTCCCAGGTCTGCCCACCCTGTTCATATCCTACAGGATTGTGCCCTGTAGGTGAGGGCTCCCTGAGTTACCCCTGCCTAGGCTTTGAGGCTCCTCTGGGGTGGCTGGGGCCAGTTCATGCTGCCCCCAAGGAGTTGTAGGTACTGAATGGCTGGTGTGGGTGGAATGGGTGTGGGGGTGTGTGACCAGCAGCAGGAAATTGGGATGCTGAAACTGTCAGTGGGGTTGACCAAGTGTTGGACAATCCAAGTTTCCCTGAACTCTCCTTTTAAACTATGTGGTTGCAGAGGGTAAGGTTGTCCCTGGGGGCCAAAGGGATCACAGAACAAGGCAACCTGGCTTGGGGATTCACCATCCTCTACCTGGCTTGGGGACACCACCCCTGAAGCCATGTAGGGGGGTGAGATCAAGCCCCTCTAAGAATGGCCTAGTGGTGCTTCAGTTGCCTCTGAAGAGCTTCTGAGGCCAGGGAGGTTCAGGACTTTCCGGAGGAGACCTGAAGGCTGGGGAAATTGAATGGTGATGCCTAGGTGGTTTGTGTTCCTGGAGAAAGAGAGACCACATGGCATGGAAAGCTTCAAGCTACCCCTGAGGCCAGGGGGCTAATGTAAGGATCAAGTCAGCTCTCAAGTGTGTGCTTATGTGGTAGGGCCAACCCTGAGGAGCCTTAGAAGGGGAAGGGTAGTCCTGCCACCTCCAAAGAGCCACACCATACTCCAAAGCCTGAGCAGCTGGGCATGGGGTTGAAGTTAGGGTGCCCCAGATGGGTAGGGAGCTGTTAGCTTGCACCCTCTCCTGACCTCCCCTGTCTGTGGCTGGGCTTTGGGGCTTCTCTGGAGTGCTGGAAAACCCCTCCAGCTCTTGACTCTCAGGTAAACCTGGCATGAGGGATCTTTCCTCACAGTCAAGGTTTTTCTGTAGGTTCATAGCAGAGAGATGTAGGGAGATATTGACTAGTCTGATTCTAAGGCTGAATTTCTGTCTCTTGCAGTGTGTTGAGCAGAATGCTGATAGAAGAAAAGGCTGTTTACAGAATATATAACAGATACTTCAAAGAGTTTTTCTAGCTTTGAGTTCTTCAGGCACAGGCTTTTGTGCATAGGGCATTTCATGTTCAGTAAACCTGATACAATATATTCCCTATTAGATGAAGGATTGCAATCGCTTCAGTTTTCTCCCTGGGCTGCAGCTTAAAATTTAGGTGATGATACAACAACTTATGATTTCTGTCTGAATTTGGGGTTATGTTAGAAGATGAAGGTAACTCTCTGCTCTAATGAAAGGATCAAAGAAATTCTCAGTACTGAAAGCTGCAGTTCTCTAGGACCCCCTCAAAATAATGAGAGAATGAATTCCACAGCGTTCCAGTGTCTTATAAACCTGCTTAACCTTCTGCATGCCAACAGCTTCACTGACTGAGACAGAAGTGTATATTTAGTTATGGCATTACAAATGTGCTTACAGGCATGCAGAACTAAGGTTTTTGTTTTTATCCAAACTCATATATCCTTTAATTATTCTAGATATTTTAGTTGTGCAATTTAATTTTTGAATATCTACAATTTCTTTGGCAGTGATGATGTATGTTAAGTTCTCGTTTTTTTTTGAATGTTCAATAGTAATTGTGTACGATCTTGATCCATTACATATCTTTCTTTCCTACAGAAACAAAATTTTATATTTTGTGTGCACTACCCATTACAAAACAGAATAAGCAAAAAGACTGCTAGTAGAAATATGTCACTCAGAATCAAATCATACTGAAAGCAGAGAACTTCATGTGTAGAGAGATTAGCATTTTTTTTTTTCTTTTTTGCCCCAGTCCCTTCGACTCGTGAGGAGCCTTAGCTTCACTTGGAAACAGGCTTGCATTAGGCCATTTCTCATCAAGTTCTTTATGCACCCAGCTGGCGGTGTCTGTGTGTAATCCCAGACAGTTTCCCTTTGCAGCTGTGGGGGGCCTCCTTTGATGCGCCTCTGTAGGTGGCTGCCGATCGCTCAGCCGGGGCTGGCAAACAGAATCTCCTCTGTAGAGGGAAAGAAAACACCCCGGTGATGCCATGTGACTGTTTGCTTTAGGAGTGCAGGAGGAACTGACGTCAGGTGCCTCGGGATATTGTTCTGATGCAGTAACACCGAGTTGTGGTGTGTATCTCTGATGTACCTAACGCAGTAACTCTGGTGAATGTGGTCAGTCCACCTCCCTTCTGCTCTTGGTCTCTTTTACTTTGAAGACTCTCCATGTCTCCTGAAAAAAAATAAAAACTGCAGGGTCTGCTTGTGACTATCAGCTGAAAACACGGTGGCCTGCTCTAGACGTATTCAGAAGAGTTTTCTGGCATTGCTCCTACCTGTGTGGTTGTAGGCATGGTTAATGCAGCAGAGCAAATGTGTAACAGAGGGGAACCAATGCTGATTTCATTTTTGCTACTCGCTTGGGAGGAAAGGGAGAGAAGTTATTTCACGAATCTTTGGTATGCAGCAGAGTTCACAGAATGGTTAAGGTTAGAAGGGACCACTGGATGTCTTCTAGTCCAAACTCCTTGCTAAGGCAGGGACCCCTACAGCATGTTACTCAGGATTGTTTCCAGATGGCTTTTCAGTAACTCCAGGGAAGGAGACTCTGCTACCTCTCTGGGGATTTTCTTCCAAAGTTTAGTCACCCTCACAGTAAGTAAGACCTTCCTCATGTTCAGGTGGAACTTTCTGTGTTTCAGCTTCTCTTTTTGCCTCTCATCTTATTGACCAGCACCACTGAGAAGATCCTAGCTTCATCCTCTTGACACTCTCCCTTCAGATACTAGTGTTTTCTTTTCTTTTTTTTTTTTTTTGTCACAGCTTTCATATAGTTCAGTTTGAATGAATGTAAATACTGACACAAGAGGTTTAAAAAGTGATGCCAAATAATAAAACGAGGCCAAAATTGTCAATATTATGCATAAATGCAAGTAGGGACTTGTGTTTTGCTGAGGGGACCATGCAGCTAGTGTCCTGTGAAAGTATCTATGTTTGGGCAAACCCAGTTGCCCAGGAGCTTCTGCCCGCCTCTGGTGTCTCCCTGCAGCATGGGAATATGCAGAATGTGATTGTACATACAGTATATATAGCCTGAGAGAATTTACTGAGGACTAGGAAAGTATAAAACTTAAGAGTTGTTATGTAACGATGTGTGAGTTGAGGCAGCAATGTAATCTGGTAAAACCTGCACTTACATAATCATCTGGCTGTATAGGAAGCACCTTCTTACCTGCCCAAGGACCTAGACTGTCCTGAAGTCTGAAGGGGTTATTCCTGACCTAAATATGTGCATTGCTCACATACATTTTCCTTATGGATGTAGTTTTTTTTTTTTTTTTTTGCTGTCTTCCAACCTTATTGGGAGGTTGTTGTAAAGCATATCTTGGGTGAACTGGAAACTATGACCTACACCCTTTTCTTAACTGAGAAGAATTGTCTTTCAGCCTCAGAAAATGTAGTCTTGATCTGCTACTGTCGTAAGGATGAAGAGGAGGCTCTGGTCTACCCTCATCTCTCACTTCACCATTGTCGGGGAAAAAAAGGCAGAAATAATGCTATTTAAAGGAAAAAACCCTCTTATTCCTGTGCTTTGTGAACACTCATTTGGACATCTTGGATTGTGTCTTTTCTGTGCTTCAGTGCTGTGGGCAGGTTATGCCTCTGTTGCATTTTAACAGAGGCCTGAGACAATAACAGTGATACAGAGATGATAACAGTGATACTTCTGATGCACCCTCGCCATGGTAAAACCTGTACAGCGTTTCCTGGGACGACAGTTTACTCGGGGCTCGGCACTGCTCTGTCATGTCCACCAGCTGAGATGCAGCACACCCGCAGCAGAGAGCCCGGACCCAGCTGCACGGGCCATTTCAGAAGGACTGACTCGGAGTTTCTCAAGCGCTAGGAAGCCAAGCAGCACGTACTTCCTGCAGGCGATGTGAAGCAGAGGATGATCCGCATCTCTCTCATGCCGACCGTGCTTGTGCTTCACAGGGCAGGAGCTTGGGTCAGGCCCGCTGTCCCGGCGGCACCTTCTCCCCACGGGAGCCCAGGGGAGGGATGGATGCCCTGCCGGTGCCGCTGCGGCTCCTGGCCGGCGCACAGGAGCAGGCAGCCCCGTACGGTCAGGGTAACGGCACGAACCTGCGTCAGGGGAGCTTTAGGCTGGAAATCGGGAAAAGGTTTCTCACCCAGAGAGAGGGTGGCTGGGCCCTGGAACAGGCTCCCCAGGGCAGGGGGCCCAGCGCCAGGCTGGCAGAGCTCAAGAAGCCGCTGGACAACGCTCTCAGGCCCGTGCTGTGCCGCGGGGGCTGGCCCGC
>VZRH01005651.1:1470371-1569641 GCA_013397555.1 Urocynchramus pylzowi | reverse complement strand
TTAGTTTTTTTCTGTAGAAAAAATTTTCTTTTTTTTTTTTTTTTTTCTCTCTCTGAAAAGGAAAATTTGTGTAGTGTTCCAGTGGAGAAGAGTGCAATGAATTAATGAATTACAGAAAATGTTTTGCCCAATGTACCCCTGAGAGTGTGGGATGGGCTTCTCTCTAGAAAAGTTGCCTCATAGCAATACTGTAAGGAACTCCTCACCTGTTTCTATGAATCATGTAAAAAAGGTGGTTTCTGTGGGCAGGGAATTTTGAAAAGGGATTAAAGAGGAAAAGGGCATGTGTTTTGCCCAAGTATTTTTCCTTAGGAAAGATATCTAGTAAACCTGTTTTCCTGTGACGGTGTGCACAAAAGAAGCTTTTTGGAAACCAGAGTTGTTTAATTGGAGATGGCTTCACATTAACAGAGGGTCCATCCTGTTTGACAGCTTCGTTTTTGGTAGCCTTGAGGATGTGTATATAGATGTGGAAGGCTTCTGCTTTTCCTACTAAGTAGTTCTAAGACTTTGATGTCAGTCTTTTGGAGCATCCAGAAGGCCTGCTTTGTTTTCTTGTCTCTGACATCTCAAGGGTCTTGTCTGATAGCACCAGTGCACGTAGTATTGAAAATGTTGCATTAGTGGCACCTTTATAAAACAAAATCCTTTTTGTACCTGCTTAAGAGCACTCATGAGTTATGTCACTGAGGTGATTTCTAACCCTGAAGGTCACCATCAAGACAACAGTATATTGGGAAACCTCTAATAAAACAAATTTGCATGGAAATTGCTGACATAGATTCTTTTGTTTTGCTAATATAAACAAATAATAAATTGAGGTCTTCAAACTTGACTATGCTTGCAAGTCAAACAATTTTTGCAAGGGCTTGTAGCTACTGAGATGTCCTTAACTTCTTGTGCTGCTTTCATATGGGAATCAATAAAGGCCCTGAGAAAGGTGCAGAAACACTGAGCTGGGGATTTGACTCTTCACTCTGTTTCTAATGTAGTGCCTGTCACTTCTGTTCTGGTTTTATGCAGAAGGGATTCTGCTTAGAATATAACCAAAGTTTCATTTTGAGTGCTTTGCACTTCTGGAGCTCTGAGAAAACCTGATGTTGAAAGAAGGCTGTAATCAGAGAATGAGGGTGAGACATGGCTTTTGATATTTCAGTCATGAAACTCTTTTGAGAGAGCTGCTGGACTATTTAAATAATGTAAAAGGAAGTGATAAATAGTATACATCATGATTTCAAGATTAAACTGCTGATATATATTTTATCAGTGTAGATAAATTTTCTAATAATTGAATTAAATGTATGGAAAGCTTCTCTGCCATCTGTGCATCCAACATTTTTAAGTCATGGAAGTTATCTGTATGGTGGGAGCTCTTTGCTCTCTTCTCTGATGTTATTTTTAGCATGCTGTTATTCCAGGGAAATATTTTCACCCTTGTTCATAAGTGCAGAAGTATCAGGCTGATGGGATAGCAATGTTGGATATCATTTGCCACTGGGGAAGGGAGTTCAAATGATTGCCAGTCTTTTGGAGATGAATGTAGCCACAAACTTCTGGAGTTTAGTGATTGTTTCTAGCATGTAAACTCAGATTTTAGTACTGACAAGCACTCTTAAAGTGTAATTCAGGCAGAGACTTCTGGTTCCAGGAGTAGCTTTTTGGGATTTGTAGGGAAAGTATGCTGTACTATGTACTGTGGGCAAAAAGTACAACAAAAAGTTTTGAAAGGAAAAAAATTGAGAGTTCGTTAAAGTCTCCGTTGGGTAAAAAATGTCACTCTTGTTCTGAAATACTTTGTGTTTTAATTTATTTTGTCTGTCCCCAACTTGTATAGATTGTTACAGTACTGTGATCTATTCCACAGGTGCCAGCCAGCCTTACTGGACCTCTTTAGGCTGCTGCCGTTAGAAACTGTTCCAACTTTCTGCAGCTGCTAGGTCTTGATCACAGGCTGCTCCTGCCTCCCTCCAGCTTGTGCCAGTGCTACTGTGTGGATATCTTGGATAAGCTGGACTGAAATCTGGCTGAGAATACATTTTTCCCACTCCTTGTGAATAGCTTCTCAGCTGATTGTGTTCCCATGCCTGGTTCACTATGCAAGCTTTAGGGACTGGCACAGAGGAGAAGCTACCTGGATATAGGAATGATTGAGCTTAAAAAAAATAACCTTAGGTGGATGAGTGTTTCCTTGTTTGTAGCTTGTATGCTGTGTTGGCAAATATGAAAGAGATTTCCTGTTCTTAGAATCGTGGGTGTTTGTCAGTCTGGTCAGAGGGGAGGAACTGTGAAGTGCAGTGTGCATTACAGAACCTTGTACCACAGCTGTGTTTGCAGATGGCTTCAGGAGAATCTGCTTACAGTTACAAGGGCTTGGCTGTTCAGCTCTCTGAGCATACAGAGGAAGGGAAAGTGCTTCCTTAGAGAAAAGAAATATAGAAGTGTTATGTTTCCCTTCCCGTTTATGAGATTTGTACAACATTGTATCACAGAGCTATGTTTTCAGCCTTATAGATTAAAAGTCTTGCAGCCATGTGAAGGTGTCTGCTTCCTGTGTGCTTTATACCTACTCCATCAGTAGAGTTCCACACAGAGGAAATTAAGTTGTCAGATGAGTTGAAATAAAGATTTGGGAACAATTGCTGTGTAATCAAAACATGAAAAAAGAAAGAATAATTTTAGTTAGTTTTATAACTACTCAGGAATGCTGATGGCTAATACTAGATACACCACAAAGATAAAGGGATTATTCCTATGGTATCTTACATCCGAGTCTCTGAAAGTGTAGGGGCAAAAATCTTAGGAGAGGTAGAATTTGTATAGGGAAAAGACATGTGCTAGTCTGGCTGTTACTATTGGGTATTGCTTACTGTATTTTCTAGTAATGCTAAAATACACATTCCTTCCCATACTAGACTTCTTACAGCAAATATTGATATATGATGCTTTTCCTGCCTGAAATCTGGAGCTCTGCATCTCCGTTTCAACACTGAGACCTCTTTCTGCCTGTAAAGCTCAGTATCAATGAGTTATTTACAAGCTGACCAGCATGGCAGGGAGATTTCCTTCCTCCATGAGGGCATGTAAGCCTTGAAAAACACACATATAAGCCATATCTAAATAATAAGTTAATTTTCTGTTTTGCTGTTGTATGCTGTGTCCTTAAACCACCTCAGGAAGTTTCCTAGGGTTGTGTGCCCAAGGGGAGGCAGTTTGTCTGTGAGGTCTCAAAGTGACAGTGTGCAGTGGGCATACTATTCTACAAGGTACTCTGTAGCTTGAATTTTTTTAAAATATGAAATTATTTTCTAACTGTTACAGTTTTTGTAGATAATTTTGGCTTTTTTGCAGTTAATAATAGACAAAGCAGGATGCTTTTCTGAAATACACTACAGATACTATCTGCTTTCCAAAATTTTGCTAGACATGGGAAACTAAGCCAAACACAGAAGTCTGGAATTGAGATCTCATAAATGAATAACCTGCATTCTTGGGCTATCAAGAGTCAAAAGCTTTATCAAATGGAAGTAACAAATCATGACAAAAACAGATTACACCAGATGACTCCACTGCCCTCTCCTAGTTTTCAAGATCCAAGGAAGTCTTTAGGTCAAGCTGAGCTCTCTGGGCTGTGTCCTGAGGAACTGTCTGTGTAAGGTATAATAGCTAGGGCATGTGTACTTTGGGGGAGGCAGCCAGTTAAGGATGTAGCTTGAGAGTTAGATTGGCTTTGCTGGGTTGTTGGTTTGAGAGGTCTTTGGGGGTTTGATGTAGCTCTTAAAGAACCTTTCTATGGCAGGAGCTTGGGAACTTAGGAGTTGATGATGATACCTGCGTAGCTGTAGGGTTGGAGATGGCAATTTAGTAATATTCCCTTGTGGCCTTAGATGTGCTTTATTTACAAAATGCTTGTTTATTTTTAAGTAATTATTCAATGGCTCATAGTGTCTAGGAGCAGACCTCTAAAGAGATTTTTTCTTGAAGTGGGTGCAAGCTCTTAAACCTTAGTGTATGTTGGTATAGATACATATAGAAACCCTTCTTTTAAAAGCTGTGAACTAGAGTTGAGATTTCACATCTGAGTTGAGCAATATGCTTGATTTGTTTTAGGAAGTTACCCCACAAGTACTCGATTCAGGGTTGAACCTGGCTTTCTCAGTGATTTGTTTGTGTGTATGAGAGGAGGCAGTTAAATTTTTAAACATGGGTACATATTTAGGTTAGGCTATTACAAGATTTTTATATGGAATCTGTCCAGTTCTGTAGTATAAAACCAGAGCTGAGTGTGGTTTAAAGTTTTTCCAAGTTTTTTTAATTGCTTGGTTATTTTATTCTTTCTGCATAAAAAGTTTTAACAGGGCCTTCCCTCCCCCCCCCCCCCCCCCAAGATGGCTAAGATTCTACAGCTTAATGCTAGCTAATTTCCCTCATCATTGCCTTTTCTTCCAGTCTCCTATGCATAGCTCTTCTGGCTTCTCACAGGCATCCAAAACTAGTTTTGTATGAAAGGTACTTACAAGAAAGTTCAGAAGCTTTTCCTTCCTTGCCTGGATGTTGCCTTTTGCCTGCTAACTGCAAGTATTTAGATTAGTCCCACTGACCCTTAACAAGCACTTTCTCCAATGAATAATATTAACTTGGTGGAGAGGTTTTGTGTGTGTCCTGTATGACCTTCTTTAGACTATTTGTGCTCTCTCAAGCACTTCTGTTAACAGTGTTTCCCTCAATCTGCTTAGCCATGTGTATTCTGGAGCAGGAGAAGCTCTGCTGCTTCTCTAGGTATCCTTCCTCTGACTCTATCCAGATCACAGTACAGTCACTGAAGGTGTAATAATGTGCTGTAAACTTGGGATAATGACCAGCTGGCAGGTGTGATTGCAGCTTGCAGAATTCTGTCCTTCACTCCATCTCTTTAATGTCTGAAACAGATTGTACTGTCACACCCTCAGATGAAGAATAATATACTCCTGCAAAAAAAACCAAACCAAAGAAACCTCTAGCGGATTTGATTCTAGCATATCAAATGATTTGTGTTTCAGGTTGGTTTGGATTTTATCTTTGGGAAATGAAGTGAAAGAAATAAAAGAAGCAAAAACTCCCACCAAAACAAACAAACAAAACTGAATGGGAAACAACTTGGTGAAATAAGGTGAAATGGTTGCTTTCCACTAACCTTTTTTTAATTTCAGAAAAATTAAACATACGTGAATTGTCAGAAGAATAGGTGGATTATCTGGGAACAGTGTATGCCATGTCTGCCACTAGTGACTGGCAACTAAACAATTTGTGTAATTGTAGTAGTTTTCTGCTCATGAAGCTTGGTTGGAGCTGGCAAGAGATGTTATGGCTCTAAGGCTTCCTTTACTTGTGTTGAAATACATTGGTTTTCCTTTATAACATTAAAAGATCAGCTGCATTACAAATGTAATGGCCTTCTCAATCCTGGGCTGGTTTCTGCTTCCTGTGATGCAACATGAGAAGTATTTTCAAACTTAATCAGGCTAGAGGGCTGTTTAGGGAGTGTTCACATTCCAGTTACTGACACTGTTACTTCAAAATCAATATGAGCTTACAGTAAACTTAAAATTTTATCAATTTTTGAGCTGTCTTAAGTTCACCACTCTTGTGGAAGGTGCAATGGAATTCTCTAATTAAGCTCTTTATGTGAACATATTCTTCCTTATTTTTTGATCTTTTTTCTAATGTAGTCCATATTTATCCATATCTTTTTTCCCCAGTCTTTTTGCAGGATAGCCTTTACTTTCTACTACTTCCTCAGATTTCTGCAGCTTTTGAAAACAGTTCTTTAAGACAGAATTGGCAGATTCTGAGTTCTGGCAGTTCCCGTCACTGCTGTTTTGTGTTTCCTACTAGACAATATCTTTATTAAGGCTCTTATAGTCTTTTTGTTTCCAAGTGGATGATTAAGTGTGACTTTGCCAGAGCTGTCTGTATTGATGCATCTTTGGTGTGGTATCATTTTATCTGTATGATTATTTTTGTTTATGGCTAGCTGCTATTACACTGAAATGGCTTGCTTAAGTAATATCCATCTGAATCTCCTTTTTGATTTGCTTACAAATCTGTGGTATAATCTATTATACTTTGAAACAGTGTGTGTATACTGCTTTTTCCTGTGTTGTGCAAAAATGTCAAGCTATAGGAACTGTCTATGTAGAAGTTGGTTCAGAGCAGAAGTTTAAGGGAAGAAGGCCTCTTTTCCTCAGACTGCTGTCAGGAGCCTGGGACAGGGAAGACTGAGAGCTTAGCTGGCATCTAAAGTCTGCTCTACTTCTCCCTTCTGTACGGGCCCAGTCTACTGCCTGCTGTATGCCCAGCAGTTCCCCAGCAGTGAAGGACTCTCCCCATCGCCACTGTGTACAGACATATGCATGCATGCTCTTTTGAGATTTTCTTGTAGGTATTTCTTAGAACAGGAAGGTAAGAAGGTGGTACAGTAGAGGGTATATTACAAAGAAAGTTATACTTAAGCTAATGACTTCATGTCTAGAGTTTCTGACTTTTTTCTGGTTCCTGTTTGTGTTTGCTTGGAGAAGGGCAGTTCTCTATGAGCTTTAATCCACTTGGTGAGGGAATGAAAGACTATGCAAGTTTCATCAAGATGTCATTGTATGAAATGTTTTTAATTTAATGGCATACTGTAACAGGCTTAACTCCCTGTTTCTTCTATAGTGGGGAACACTGTGTTCAAGATGGTACCTTATAACTTCACATAAACTCTATTCATCTGTGTATGATCCAAATGAAAAGGTAAGTAGTATGGTGCATGTTTGCTTTTTGACATCTTACTGTAATGCTGACATTTGGGTTTTTAAACCGCCTTCTTCTTTGTGCTGCTACTAACAAGGGTAGCTCTCTTGGTATGACCCATCACTGGTTTAATAGCATGTTTTTCTTTCTAAACAAAAAAAAGGAAGTTGCTTTTGCAGGATACATGTCAAGCAAGATTGGATACTACTTTGAGTGTAACCCAAAAGGCTTAATAAGTGATTGTGAGCTTGGGAAAGTTACATACTGGCCTGAACATGTTATAATTATGAAACAACTGTTAATGTTTTTCATAGAGTGGGTGGTAATGGGCCTGTTGAAACATTCAGGAGCTAGACTGGCCAAAAGCTGTTTGTGGAAACAAAACTAACAGTGGCAGCCTGATTGGTAGATGACCTGGCATGTGGGTGAGAACTTCAGACCTTGAAAAAAGATGAGCCTTTAAGGCCTGCAGAGAATAGCAAATCCTCATCTTGGGGGTTGTGCAGTAGCAGTTTCAATTCACAGTTATGAGCCTAGAAAAACTTTCCTTGTGGGAGATTGTCTTAGCAGGGCCTCTGAAGTAACACACTTGGAAAAATAATGTGACTGAAGGTACACTAATATTCCAGGGCAAGTATGCCAACAATTCAGGACTGATAGGTGTGTCCTTATACACCAGTGTAGAAGCAGTTAACTAGAAGTGAAACAATATTAGGACATGGGGAAAACCAGTGTGTACCTAGAACTGTAGCTTTACAGGTTTTTTCAGAAGATTTCTTCTTTTTCTTAAGGTTCTTGTTTAATTAAGGTCATCTTGCTTTTCTAAATGCATAATTATATTTAGGCCATATAGTTGGGTATTTGGTTTCTCTCAACTAGGAGCTGTGTCATTTCAACCAGCAGCCATTCCAGACAGCAGAAGTGGCAGCAAACGAAACAAACCAGAGAAGCGCTTAAACTGTCTTTGTAATGACAAGATTTTCATATGACACCTTTTCATCCTAATTAGTGGAAATGATATAAGCAAATGTTACTCCAAAGCAGTATGATTTTTAAGTTTTTTTTTTATTGTGCTGGACTTGCTTCTAATCTGTCTTTAGACAGAGACTAGAATTAAAAAGTTAAAATGAATGTAAAATCTTCTTATTGATATTGAAAATCTTGTCTTGCACTGCGGCCACAGCTGATTAATAAAACAGCTTTTATGTACCAAGAACTGGGTGATGGTGAACTTGAGTCATGATGTTTTTCAGGTATTTGGGAGTATTTTTTTAATTCCCCCTCAAGTCTGTATGCCTGAAAATCTTTAGGTACCTAGAATGCTGAAATTTAGATTGAGGAATAGTTTGTATGATTGTGTTGATAACCTTTTTAGATCACCAGCTAAAACCTCTTCAAAAAAGTTGCTAGCTCCTGTGGTGTTCTTAAAGTATTTGTTCCTCTGATAATTGAGCTTGCTTAAGATCCATCTGAGTTCAGGTGTGCCTGTGCACTGGGCAGTGGTATTCAGCAAATCTGGCTGAATTTACTGGATAATCTTGCTGCAGCTCTCACCTGGAGGTGTTTCTTATCACTTAATTTCTGTATGGCATTATCACGTGGTAGTATTTTTAAACTGGTCGTGTGATGTCAGCTCAGCCCTGACTTTGAAAAAGTAAATTTGGTCAAGGGCACCTTGAGTTTCTCTGGAGTGTAGAGCAAATAATGTGTTGTAGTCTGTCAATAGCAGTTCCTGTTGGGGTTTTGCAGTGTTCCTTGCTCTCCTCTGGCACCTGTCTTCCCCTCCTCAAATTAGCTAATGACTGTGAGGCTAGTAAACCGTTTAGTTGTTGTGGTGGCAGTACCTCCTCTTCCCCTAGTCCATATGAAAACAAGCTGTTTGGTGTAGTGGAGGAAGAATAGCTGTCAAATGTCTTTGGGTACCATTTGATAGACTTGATGTGTTATGACTACAGACTGCCCCTGAAGGAGACAGTCCTACTGGTTCCCTGTCACATGTTTTTCATTTGGAGCATGGGAGGCAGAGTAGGAATGTTCAATTACTGTTTTAAACTTGTGATGTGTCCTGGAGCTGCATCCCTGTGGTGTAGAAAGCAGTGGGGTAAGTGTATCACCCAGGACAGTCCCTTTCAGTGGCAGTCTGTATTTATTACCCAGCAGGTGCAGTTCCAAAGTGCACCTGTGTGTTTAGTAAGGCCCAGGACAGCAATAACCCTCACTCCCAGCAACTGAGTTATGCTGAGCAACTGTGCTGCTCTGCCACTCTTTTCTTAATGGGAAAGAGTGTAAGGCTTATTGACTTCCAACAGCTTGTTATCCCCTCTTACAGGCATGATATAGAAGTGTTGAAGGTACATTTGCAGCATTAGTGCATTCCAATGTGAAAGGTGACAGTGTATTGCAGAGTAGTAAGCTTGATTTACTATTCTGTTGCATTGCAGATACTACTTAGTATTTAATGTGTAACAATGTTCCAATGGCCGTGCAGGATTTTGCCAAGTTCCTCAGGTAAGGCTCAGATAGGAGAAGGGGCAAGGCTGGTACAGCTCCGCAGGTATGTCTGTTCAGGGTGAAACTGTTGCTCTTTTATCCTCCATGACCTAGGCATGGTGGAGCCTCTCTTCCTTATGAATTGAATGGCTTTTAAAGGGCTCCCATCATTGATGAGTATTGTGTTCCAGGTCATCTGTACTGGTTATGGGTAGTGACCACTATACCTGCTAGCATTGCACCTGTATAATACCAGCATGTATCTGTGCTGCTTCTAGACAACATAAAACCTACTGCACCTCTTCCCTGGGCTTGACTGACTGACTTGGCTTCTAGAGCTGCTGTGAGGTTCTAGTTGCTGAGGAGATCCAAGGAATGTTGGTGTGAATAGTCAAAGCCTTTTTCTTCTGAACCTGTGTGTGCTAGGTAGATCTAGTATAGCATGCTGTTTGTTATATCATCATTTAAATCAGGATGACCCTTTTAAAAGTAGGTGATCTCAGAATTATAAGATCATAGATTAACCATGTCTTAGCGGAAGTGGAGGAGAAAAGAATGCATGTTTCTGGAGGGAGGAAAAACTTGTATTGTTTGTCTCTCAAGACTCTTATTGTTCTTTTCCCTTCAGACTTTTGAAAAACTCCTTATTGCCAACAGAGGAGAGATTGCATGCCGAGTAAGTATGTAGCATTTTAATTTTTTGATATTTAATTCTAAAACTATTGGTATTTAAATATTGGTAATTGTCACTTCTTATGTGGTAGGTCATCAAAACGTGTAAGAAGATGGGGATTAAAACAGTTGCTATACACAGTGATGTCGACGCCAATGCTGTGAGTACTGCTTAATTCAAGTGATAGATGAGGTTTTAGTAATTCATTGGTAGATGAGGTTTTAGTAATTCAGCAAGACTTGCAGCTGTTATGCAATCTGGTTGATTATTGTTGTAGGCATGTTGGAAATTCTGAAGTATCTTTTTATGTGTCCTTTTCCTCTATGTGCTTGAAGTAAGTAGAGATAGCAAGGTGGAGAAAGGATTGGACAAGTATTTAGTATGTTTTTTCTGTGAACTCTTCTATGTTTGTGTAAATGCTACCTTTATCTTTGTGTGGATTAAGCTAGATACCTATGTGCACATAGGTAGATGTGGGCAACAAGTGTGAGAATAGCAGTGAAACCTAGATTTTGTTTTGCTAATATGCACAAAAAAGCAATGAAGAGTGGATCCTGGAAGATGGTATAGAGCTTAGTATAAATTTTTTCCTGTGTCTGGTAAATCTTTTTCATTACTTTCCACTTTCCAGAGAAATGTCCCCTTCTACCAGGTATGCTAAACAGGCTTAATGGAGCTGTTCCATTTGATGAGAATATTGATGTGCCTTCAATATTCAGCAGCATAGCAGAAAGGTGGTAAAATGGCTTTTTAGACAAGTAAGGTTCCTGTATTGCCCATTTTCAGGTTTTGTAGTCGCTTCATTATCATTCATGGCAACAATAACAGGATAATTTCTTGTGTGGTGTAACAGCAAGTGTAGTCATACTTGCATATTCTTGTTGACTAGGGAGAACACAGTATTATTCCTTGCCTGCAAGAACTGCTACAGGAGAAATGACATGGTGTCATGGGTTGACCCTGGCCCAATGCCAGTGCCCCCATGAAAGCACATTTTCCCGAATGGTTACTGTGAGATGTGACCCAAAATACAGCAAAGCAGGCTCCATCATCTCAGGGGTAAAGGAATAAAGCTTTATTACATCTACTATAAACACAAAAAGAAAAGAAAAAAACATACACATACACACAGTGTCTACAATGGAAGTTTCAAAACCACTTCTCCTCCCCCCCACCTTCTCCCATCAACACCATGAGTCAAGGCTTTACCTTCCCAATCCAGTAACCACCCCTCGAACACTCAATTCTCTGCCCAGTACCATCTCTCACTTACACCTCCCAGTTCATCAGGAGAGAGGAGTCTCCCTCTCGCACCACAGGCCTCCCCCCGGAAGCACGGTCGAACCCTCCTGCGCTTCCATCGGCACACCTGGCAGCCATCCAGGGAAAATCTGCCAGGGTGCAAATCTTCCTTCCATGTTCAGTGCTCTCACCACTGACCATGGATCCAAACTGCTTCTTGGGTGTCCTTTTTTAAGGATGCTTTGCCCAGTTCCAGAAGAGTGACAGTCTCACATTTGGGACAGCAGTCCCCCCCATATTCTTTCCCCTGGGGCCTGGGGCTCTCAGGAACAGAGATCTCCTCATCCATCTCTGTTCCTTCCACATCTTCCTCTGACACACTGCACTCCTCGTGGCTCCCAGCCATCGCCTCCCCCCGGAAACAGTCTCTGAATTATAGAAAGAAATAGGCTCTGTCCCGTGGCTATGCAAGAGAAAAGTCCAGCCAAAAGCCACTCCAATCATCTCCTCCATCCAGGACGCTTCCCATCCTCTGCTGACATTTTCTTACGTACTCGAACTTTCTCTCCACTTGCTCATTTCCATCTAGCTCTCTCTCTTCTTCAGATTAGGGAGGATTAGTGCTTCTGTGGCTTCCATTGTCCAGGAAGGGGTTAAAAATCTCAGCCGCTGTCTGCCAGAACATCTAACTCCCACAGCTGGCTGACCGCGGCTGGGCACCTGCTTCATTCCTTGCCCTCCCCCTTCTCCTCCTCAGCCCGAGGTGCCAGCACAGATATCACACTTGGAGCTGGCACAGACTGTCTCCGTTCCTCTCTCTCTGGGGGGGGCCCTGCCCAAAGCACCCCAGGGTCCCTCAGGGCTCCGGCCTGGCCTGCCCAAAGCACCCCAGGCTCCCTCAGGGCTCTGGCCTGGCCTGCCCAAAGCACCCCAGGGTCCCTCAGGGCTCCGGCCTGGCCTGCCCAAAGCACCCCAGGGTCCCTCAGGGCTCCGGCCTGCCCTACCTCGGCCCCGGCCGGCCGCATGGCTCACCCCCTTCCCCCACCCAGCCGGAGCTGGGCAAGGGAGGTCAGGTCTGATCCCTCGCGGGACCCAAAGAGGAAGTTCCCCTGGGAATGCTCTGCTTTTAACCCCTGTGTGTTTTCAAGGCGTGTCCAGGTCCCTAGTGGCCACCCCAGGTGCCAATATTCACCTCTGGCCACTGATTGGTTTGACCACCACCTTCCCAAGAAACTTCCTTCCTCGTCAAACCACCACACATGGGGTACTCCCATGTCCCAGGAAAGTTTGTTGAAATCTGGAAGGGAGTTAAACCCCTGTATTATGATTTAATAAGAAGTCACTCAGACAAGCTACCAGAAAAAAAAAGTGTATTTTGTGCAGGACAGGACTTGTGGATTTAGGTGGCTAGTTACTCAACATTAGAAAAGCAGACATGGTTCATGAAATCTGAAAGTAGTTAGAACTTAGGTGTCTTCAGAGTTAAATGAAAGGTGGGAACTGTTGGGAGTTCTGGACTTTGACATAGCTTTTGTCTGAGTCCCTTTGTGGTTCTATTACTACATGACCAGCTCAGCTCATATGAATAGGCTGTAGATTGAGCAAAGGACTGAAATGGGACTTTCTGAAATGCTCTACTGATGGATTTTTATACCACGTATTTCTTTCTTTGAGGTGAATGGAAAGTACACTTGGTCTGGATTTCAACTGGTAGCCATAACTGGTAATGTAGTAGCTTGTGGGTGCTCAATGGGCTGTGAAATGAATTCTTAATGGGTGGATGTCAGACATCATGATAAATTCTAATTCTTTTGGAAGCCAAGGGTTATGTGAATATGAATACAAGCTACTCTGTATGATCTATGATTCCTTTAGTAAAACTGAAGCATACTGATGGGTACTTGAATTCCATCTTATGTATATAGTATCTGCTGTTAGGATAAATGGATTCACTGTTTAGCAGCACTGCATAGCCTTTTCACTGGCATGAATTCATCCTGAAAATAGACTTAAAAAGCTATTTAAAAAAATCCCACATGTTCTTTCACCAGTCCATAATAGACTTGAGAAAATGAATTGGTCTTGTCTCCAGTGTGTCTGTTGATTGTGTGGATTCTGCTATGAACTGGAGACTGTGACAAGATCTGAAAGCAGTAAGTAAAAACCAAGATTGAAGAACATAATAAGAGAGTAAGAACGGCATGAAAAAGTATAGCTCATGACCTTAGGGGGAAGGGTGTGCAAATAGTGCATTACAAAAAGGAAATTGAAAATATGTCTATGCTGCTTTGATCTACAGTGCTGTCTTAGCTTTAAAATACAAATAGGATCTTTAATTTGTAATAGTTCCCAAGAGAAAGAAAATCCAAGCTAGTATCTCAGAAATGCATTACTATACTCATGGTAGTTCATAAAGATAACATTAAGTGTGTTAGAGGGGATGCTGGCATTTTGAGTTTATGGACAAGAGTTGAGGCTCTAACAAATGCTGTAAGGGTGATGTAGTGTCTGCTTAGCTCTTTGGAACCTTACCTAAAGACTGACCAAACTTATCTGTATGAGGTTAAGCTTTAGCTGTGTGTATTGAAGAAGCTTCAAGTATTTAAAGGAAAATGAGAGGAAGGCTACTTGAAAAACTATTCTGTGTACTTAAGGTAGTGGTATGAGGTCTAAGCTAGTTTTTTGGGTCTAATTATACATGTTGTTTATGTCTACCATGGATCCTTCAGTCACTACGTTGTGTGCTTGCACTGGGAAAGAGTTTACTTAATGTTGTCTGTTTTAATAACTTGGGTACTTCTAGTTATTCATTATAGGAATGACCTAGCCCATTGCAGTGATGTGTGTGATTGCCTTTTTGGATGACCTTGATAGACGAGTCCACAGGCCAAATTCTTTGACTCTGTTACTTACAATAATGTCACCAACAATAGTTGTCCATAATTCTGTCCAATGTTTCATCAACAGCATCCTTCTTGGTTGTACCAGTCACAGTAAAATGTCAACTGTTCTGAAGTCATACTCAGGAGCTAATGCAACCTGCCAAAGGAACCTCTGTTCTCATGGAGCTGGGAAAAATGTTTGCTTAGTGATGGGATACTGCAAGAGAGTTGTTAGTATTCTTTTGATTTTGTGCTTGACAGGATATCTCACTCCTGCATGACTTGTATTGCAAAAGCAATGAGTATGACAGGCAGCTACCCTGATGATGATGGCCATTGAACTAAAGACAGAAATAGCTGTAAAGACATGCAGTTGAACTAGGTGCCTGTCCCAACACTGTTTGTCTTTACTGAAAATAGTGGGACTGGGTTTTAAGTAATCAAAGTAGGTAGGGATATCTTACAAAAAAAAATTAACATGTTTAGAAGTAGCACTAGCTACAGTAGATAAATGTTATGCTTAGAACTTGAAGTAACCTTTGAGATGTAGTTAGAGCCCCTTATTACATTACTTGTCATCTGTATAGCTTCTCACTGAAAAGCAGGTAGCCTGATACTCTTAATATGAATTAATTGTGACCAATATTTGTGAACTCTGAGGGCAGTCCAGTCGATCTGTTACTGAGTCTCTGGTTTTGTCATACTGTTTGAAAACACAACTGAAATTGAATAGAAGCAAAGTTCCTTCAATGTGCTCGCTAAATATTTAAGGTGAGCAAGAAAACAGGTATCACAAGGTATTTAGCAATTCAGGCTCTTCAGTGATAGCTTCTAATTTATTCCTTATGTAGTGATATGCATAAATTATTCAAGCTGGCATTTTCACTAATGTGTGCATAGGAATTGTATACACAGTATTAAAATAATGGTCTTTGAATAAAAGTACTTCAAGACTTGCAAGTGAGTTATCTTGTCCTAGAGCTTTATTTTTGAAATCTTTTGGTTGAATAGTCAACTTTTTTTTTTTTTTTAAATTTTCAGATTACTGAAATACTTAGGAACTTAGTGCTGAATAGAGGTGATGGGAATAGACAAAATGCATATAAGCTTTCCATGAAACAGCTTTTTCTTGTTCTTCACACTTAGTTTCTGTGGAGCACCATGGCAGATGTCTTGAGTATGCTGTTAGAGCCATATCAATCTGGACATACTTACCTTCAATAGATAAAACTAGTAACTAGACTATACGAGCACAAAGGAATTTTCATTTCAAGGAATTTAAACTTTGCTGTTATGAGGAGGAAGCAGCAGAGAGGAGTGTTATAAACTGGGAATGTGGCAAAAATGGAACAACCTGACAAGAACCAAATAAAGCTTACCGGAAGAGGGAGAATACAAAGAACAAAATATACTGTTTTGTACTGTTAATTTAAAAAATGACCAAAGATCTGAAAGATTTTTATAGGTTAAAATTCTTATGGTGATAGGGAAGAGAATGCTAAGAAAACTTAAAAGGAGATAGGTGACTTCAGAGACTTTTGGATGCTTCTGTATTAATGCAAATTTACAGATAGCTGGAAATGGAAATGGAATTGAATTGCATTTAGTTTTGTGGAGGTGGGAGGGTGTGTGAACTGGTGGGAAAAACAGCCTGACAAAATGGCTGCTGAGACCCCCATAGAGCATTACAGTTGCTTATGTGGTACTGAATAAAATAGATCATAATGGATGCTTTCAGGTTCTTGAAAATAGTGGCTAATACTCCTTGATTGCATCTGTTATTTTGGGGAAAGCAGAGAAAAAAAATTGTATACTGTTCAAAATGCTGAGTTTTGTTGGTTTTTTTATCTTCAGTGTTCAGCTTTCAAAACACTGATTCTTTACACTTGAATAGGTAAAGTGGGGAAGGACTAGTAAAATTCAGATTTTTTTTTTTTAATTAAAACATCTGGCGGAATTATTTTTGATATGAGAAAACAAGCAAAGAAGTTTTGTCTGAACAAGAGTAATCATACGTACTTTTCCCCCTGAACTGATTGGAATAGAGGGTTAAGATGAAAGAGCCTCCTCAACCATAAATGTAACACTGATGGTGCAAACATTGTCAAGGAAAGCTAGAGAACTATTGTAATGCCTAACATAATCAGCTAAAAGTATGATAAATGAAGAACAAGCTTTCACTAATTGGATCTGAACAAAAGAAGGTATAGCATAAAGCAGTGAATGAGATATAATTTTACTTGGCATTTTTTAACACAGCAGGGATTCTATAGCCATATGAAGCAATGAACTATAAATGACTGAAAAAATCCCATGGGAAAGTAATGTAAACTACTAAAACGTAACAGAGTAGAGAGCAGTGAGTTATAATTCTTTCATATAAGGTTTTTCCTATCAGCCACTTAAGACTTCAGGTGTTGTTGTATTAAACTGCCTGTTCTAAATCTTGTTCTGCCACATAATATAAAATGAAAAATAATGCAAGTGCTTTTATTGATGTAAAAGTAATTGTGCAGAATTAAGCTGTTCTCCAGAAAGTGTAGTCTTTTGAGTGACAGAAAAGGGAAAAAATAAATTAACTAGAAATGGAAGATCTATAATCCTTTCCTAACTTTTTTTTTTAAGCTTGAAGTCTGAGACAGTATTTCAGAAGGAGGTTGGGGAAAAATCTGGTTTAAGGAAACTGCGAAGTTGATAAGGGTTATAAGTTTCTATACCATGTTTTTATTGAGCTGAATGAATTTGAGTAAGATGAGGTTTTTTTCGGAAACAGTATAAACTGAGAATTTTGCTGAAGACTTGTCTATAGCTTAATGGGATGCTGTCAGATTATTTTGTTCTTAAGAAATCCAGCTGGCAAAAGTAAATATTGGAGGACAATTAGGCATTTAAGTTTTAATGTAAAAAAAATAGTTAGTTTGAAAAGCGAAAGTTTATCTAAAACTGAGGAATTTTATTTACTTGTAACTAACTTAGAGGTTTTAACATTTGTCCAAACTCTCATTTACTTTTTTTTTTGCTGTTTTGTCTTTTAAAATGTGCAAAGCTTTCTTCCATCATCTGCTACAAAACTAGAAATTCAGTCATTTTGACAGCTCATTGTCTCCCAATGGCATTTCAGGGATTTGTACTCAGAAAACTTGGAGAGATCTGTTTTGAGTATGTATATGAAAATGAAACTAGTATTTTATTGCCTTTTTGAAATATGTGATTCCTGGGCTGTTGTCCAGAGTGGATAGTCCATGTACTGTCTGGAGGAATTCACTCTTCCTAAGTGGTAGTGTTTGTAAAGTGTGCAGAGCAGGAGTGGGCCAGAATGGTTGCTGTTCTGCTCTTCCTTCAATGTATTTGCCTTTTGTTTCAAAAGCAAGACAGCATGTTGTTCATCTCTTCATGAGGAGGGATGGAGATGATGTTACTATCCTGTCCCCATGAGTGAACTCCTGCACAGTTTTATAAGCTTGAGAAATGCAGGTGGTGATTATCCCATGAAGGGAAGTCTGTGGAAGGAGTGTACTTTTGTTCAGAATTGTAGCTCGCTTGCCAGTAATTTGCTTTTTTTTAAAAAAAAGTTTATGATTGCTTTGAAACTGAGTGGGTTGCTGGAGGAAGTAATTAATTTTTCATGGACTCTAGTGAAAAATGCAAGCTTGATCTGCAATTTTAAAAGTTGGAGGCACTCATCAGAACTCTAGAATCCTAAAGTTTCAGCCTTTTAGTGTGTTTTAATTGGTGATAGGATGATGTGAAATGCATATGACCTCTGAAATGAGTCAGATATGACCTCTGAAATGAGTCAGACTCCTGTTGCATTGTTTGATGGTTAAGCTGAAATGTCAATTTTGTTGGATTATTGTTGAAACTCTACCACTAAGAAGCACAGGAATGATCTAGAATGGAATGCTTTAAGCATCACACTGCAGCCCAATTGGGGACACTGCCTTGGAGGTGGAAAATATATGTTGTAAAGAAGGAATTGATACCAGATCTTTTGACCTTTGTGGGGATGGTTATTTATTACCAAGCTGATTTATTTGAAGGATCAATGAATGGATTAAAAATAATCTGTCACAAAGCTCATTTAGAGAAAGTGGCTGTTGTCAGAAATACTGAACTACCCTTGGGAGAGGAAAATGTGGGAGCCCAGTCAGCAAAGTTAATTGCAGCTTAAAGGTGCAGGTCCTCAGTGCTGTGGAGAGCCAAGTGGTGGTTCTGTGGTGCTATGATTGTCTACATCTGTAGGTGGTGAGGAGCAGCAGGAGTGTATCTGTGGAGTGAAATGGTTCATGCTGAAGACGTGGTGCTCTTCCTTTCTGCCTTTCAGTATCTATGAGTGCTTGGTTCTAGTCTGGTGCTGAGGGTTTGGTGTCTGCTTGTGGTGGTTTGCTGTGCCCAGTAGGTATCTAGTTCAAGTGCTTTGAGACAGCTGAGTGTTAGAGACAAATGTGTTTTAAGTGGGGGTGACTGAGAGATTTACTTAAAAAACACCCCAGTCCTGATTTGAACTTGAGTACTGATGTGTATTGAAGTCACTCTAATTGCTTGCTTGGGACTGCCCTCCTGGTGCTCTAGCACTTCTCTAATCTTGTGCTGGGTTGTTGCCATGCTCCGAACACACCAGACACCTTGATTAACTTAGTTTAAACTTCTTTCTACTGACCTTTTGATATTAAAATATTTCATTGGAATGTGTGACAGATGCTGTAGCCATTTATAGAAACAAACTGAGTTGCGGTAGGTCAGTAAAGTGACTTTTATTGCCTTGGCTGTCTGCAGGGCTCTGATGCTGTACCCAGAGCTATGAGGTTGGGAGAGATGTACAGGCATCTCTGTGATCAGGTCTTAAGCTTTAGGCTGAGCAGAGCTGAAGTCATTAGGCTTCACATGTTCTAGAGATTTGCCTCTCTTAGGCAGCAGTGGCAGAGAGAAGGCAGTTCCTTCCTCTGAAGCCACAGGTATGTGCTGAGGGCACCGCCATCAGCAGTTCTGGATCAGTGTCTCTTGCTGCCATAATTCTGGCTCAAATTTACTGTCCTTATTACATTGGGTTCCCCAAGAAACCAAGTTGGTGTACATCTATTATAGCCTGTTTGCTTTGTGCTCATCTCTAGACCTTTCCAAAGGCAGTGGAAAGTGCTATATGTAGTAATTTTAATGCAATTGAACGTTGTCAATGTGATTAAAAAAAAAAAGATAGTTTTAGCATCTTCCTCTGTAAGAGAGGGGCTGCAGCAGCATGGTTTCCTGCTGCCTCACTTCCTTGGATACAGAACTTAAGGTCCCTTTGACTCCTCTTTTGAGGCTTTGAGTGTCCTGTCTTTTTCCTAACTTCATCCTTCACCCATGTCCTCAGCAGCAGCTACTTCATTGTGCAAATTTATTGCTCCTGTGGCTCATATTGTCCCAGTTGTGCTATTTGTTATCAGCTGTGGTTGTGGTTATTCAAGGATGATCTGTTTTCAGGCACTATTAATGAACAATACTATTTGGTAATACTATCTGTAGTTTCTTGTCTGTGTGGGTGTAAATACTGGTGAACAGGCCCTGGGCTGGATTTCTTTTTAATGTTTGGATGAGCTCTAGACAGAGAGGGACCTAAGGCAGGTTTTCTATGAATAATGTTCACAAGTACTTAGAAAATTACTTTTACAATTGATGTAAGACTGTACTGTCTCCTAAGAGTAGTTCTCTTCCTTTCTCTCCTAAGAGTAGTTATCTTCCTTCCTATTTTTTGTGTGCCTACTACATGTGCAGCCTTTTGTTACATGGATCCAGGCTGCTTATCTGTATAAGAACAGTGGGGGAAAGAAAAGAAAGAAATGTGGATCAGCAAGCTGGTGTGGCTCTTTGCATAGGTTAATGAATGCTAGTGCTGATGGCATTAGGACACATGGTTGGGGACAAGGAGAACAAATCTCTCACCTTTTGAGAGGCAGTGTAGATATAGTGTCTTGAGTTAATGCCATCACACATCCTAATAGTGAGGAAATGGGGAAAAGAGAGCAGGGAAGGAAATACGTATCAGAGCTGCAGGTTCACACTATATGAAGAGCTGGATTGGTGAGCAGAGCCATCTTAACAGATCCTAGTAAGAAGCATTGTATTTAAAACCAGATACTTTCCTTAGTTCTTAGCTGTATCGCTCAAAAAACAGTTGCCAGGCAGATGTGGAGTCTGGGATTCCACAGATGAGGTCCTGGTACCATTTTGCTAGGGAAGAGTGTTAAACAAGAAACTGAATTGCTTATGAGGTGTCTAAAAGATTGAAAAACTCAAGATGAGAGGCAGGAAATGACACAATTTGTGAGGTATGAGGTATAGATGCATATATCTTTTTATGGGTGTTGTGGTTTTAGTTTATATTCTTTTACCTTGTTCACAAAAAGCATCTATCACTTGTTTACTTTTATCAAGGAAACTCTATATAAAGGATGAGATACTGTTTTACTTATTACTGCTGAATTGTCTGTAGGCAGCAACTAGCATCTTTGATAGCTGTTTGAAACCCACCACCCCCCCAAACCCTTCATGTACCTTGCTTATTATACAGGAAGAATGGTAATCAGTGTTTGACTAGTTGGTGCAAGCTAATAGGTGTACTGAGTGGTGACTTGGATTTGTAGAAATGCATGTATTCTGTTTAGATACAGTACCTCCTGGTTTCTGCATCTGTCTTGTTGTGCTAATTGGGCAGTGCTTCAAGTTTCATTCCTGGACTTTAATTGGATGTGTAACATTGCATGAATTCCCACAGTCCCTTTGTAACTGGTGTTTAATGTCAGCTCACCTGTTGACCTGTAATGTTACTAGCCTTGTAAAATAGGCTGCTGACAGTTCTGAAAGTGAAATTGTTTTTAATGTGGTTTTAGCTGTTGGCAAATTTGTGACAGCATATCATCTCCCTTGTCTGCTTTTTGTGGCAAAGGAGCATCCCTGTCCAGGAAGTAGATCTCCTAGGCTGGTCTCTTGTAATTTTGTTTGGGTGGGGGCCTGCATCAAACTGGTATTCTATGCATTTAGCAAGAAGTCAGGGCAGCTTAGCACTTGTTTGTATAATGTGATTTCTTTCTTAAAACTTTTAAAATAGCTTTTTTTAAAACAATTTGTCTGTTCTTGGATGGTGTCAATGCTATATTTCTAAAGGATGCTTTTAAAGTAACATTAGTCAAATATATTGGGATTTGGTATCTTGTGATACTTCCTGCAAAAGTTTTCTCCTGCCCTCATTAATTCCTTATTGTACCATGTTGTAAGAGTAGAAGAAAAGCATCTTTGAGTAACTGAACATCTGTTAATCATAAATCTCTCCAGCAGCCATAAGTTGGTATTAAAAAGTTTGTGGAAGGAGTAGGGCTATGGTATTTCATGTCTTGGATTGTAGCAATTGCCTGGTGCTTCTCTCTGAGACTGACAGTAGGAGCTGGGGGCCCTTATAAATATGAGTTGTGCTCTGGTGCAGACACTGAGTTGTAGGGGAAGGAGCTGCAGGGAGATGAGCTGATTTGCAGGATCAGGAAGGACAAACAGACTGACAGGCTTTTTGCTTGAGTAAGTGGAGGATAGAGAACTTCAGGAGAGTCTGTGAGTGGTGTTGGATGCCATAGATCTGATCATTAATAAAAAGCAGATAAAGTCAGCTCTAGAAACTGCAGGAAATGTCATCATTTCAAGACACTAGTACCCATGTGGGACAGTGAAAACAAATGAGGAGTTGTCTTGAATGTGTGGAGAATGATTTCTTCACACAAGTGATTGAATTAACTAGAAGAGGTGCTGTGCTGGACTTCTTAGAAAGAGGGAAGAGGTAATCAGGGATGTGAAGCCTGGGACTACTGTGAAATAGTGAAATGGTGAGGTTTAAGTTTCCAAGAGGACTAAGACAGACAAACAGCCTAATTGCATCCATGGACTTTGGAAGTGCAATTATTTTTTTCCCAAGCCAAGGATTTGCTTGCCAGGGTGTCATGAAAGACTGTTTTGGAAGTCAAAGCGGCTCAGGAGAGCTTGTTAATACTAAATATAGTCTTCTCCAAGCTGAGGAACTTGGGCAGAGTTCAAATGTATAGAGCAGATGAAGGCAGGGGTAGGTTTCTTGGGATGGAGTATGCAGGGGCATAATTAAGGAAACCAAAGCTCTGCTGATGTTGACTATATATTGAAGGATGCGATGGGACAGGAGGAAGTTTTTGTGTAGCAGCTGAATTTGTGAGGTAGTCAACTTAAGTAAACTACTATGTGTTTGAAAAAATTGATCAGCTCTGAGAGGTCCCATTTTCTTGCACATCCTGCTGTAATTGTTGTTCAGTTTTGTTCACTGCTTTTTAAAAAAGCTCACATGGTGGGAGAAGAACTTGCAAAGCAAAGCAGACAATTTTTTTCTATTATGTTGACAAATGGGCAAATACATGATTAATCAGTAGTCCTTGGTTATGCAATGTGAAAGAAAGATGCTATCTATTTGACCATTTATTGCATCATATTTGATGAGAAAAGGAAGCCTCTTCACAGATAATTTAAAAGCTTGTTACGAAAGTACGACCTGTGGTGTTTATTTAGTTTTTTTTTTTACTTGGAGGATGTTTTTTAATTGCTTGTCACCTGTAGCAGAATTATCAGGTTTAGCTTTGGGGAAGCCTTTTTCAGTGTAGATTTTCATTGGCATAATAAAATTACCAAAATACTGATGTGATTCTGAGGTCAAAAAAGCTAATAAGAAAAGTACATATAAACCTCCACTTGTGTCTTAATTTTAATAAAAGTTGAAAGTAAAATTTCAAGAATAATGTCCAGGGAAGTTTAATAATAACTCATGTTTGTGACAAACTTTCATTTATAATTTTGTTGATCTTGTAGTTAATGTTTTCCAATTTTGTATAAGGTGCTTGGCTGTTTGAAAGCTCTTCAGTTCAGCTTTCAGGAGGTGGTTTTGTTCCAACCTGTACAGCTATTGTGCTTAACTAGCACAATAACTTAACTTCTGGATGATGCTGCTGGTGTACGTATTAGAACTGTCAGTCCCCTAGAACTGCTCTTGAAGCCAAGAAAAGTTAATTTGCTGACCCTGATTCAGATTTTTTTTCCTTAAAGGCCTTTCCTGAATATAACAAAGGTAGTTGTATTGCCTGACCGATGTTTGCGCTCTGTGGTGGTGAGAAACTCTACTTGAAATGTGTTGGAAACTAACACAGAAAAAAAAAAAAGCTTAAAAAAAAAGCCCAGAGAGGGAGCAGGCAGCAAAAATAAAAAAGCTGTGCTAACAAGTTTTAGGCACTGTGACACTAGTGTAGCGTTCGGCTTGGGCAGGTGTGCTGTGTGGTGCAGCAGAGGCTTGGTGCTGGCAGCCTGCCCAGCTGGCACTCCGAGGTCACTCCGAGTGCTGTGAGAAAGGATCCCCAGCGCCTTCGAGCGTGGATGACTCAGTACTGCTTGCTTGGATGCATTTAGCAGCTGCAAATCTGGTGTGTGTGGCAGGGAAGGGACTGTGGTTGAGGGGCTGCCTTTGAGTGCTAGTGCCTGATAAAATCAGACCCTGGGTTTTGTGAACCTCTCTTTTTGTAAAGGAGTCGAATGTAGAATGGTCGAGCTCGGGCAGCCTCACTGCCTGCCACAGTGAGTGGCTGTGGGGATTTGAAAACCCATTGCTGTTCTTTTGTTTTTCTCTTATGCTTTCACCAGATCCTGCTTTGCTTGCTCTTTAATTTTAGGTAGATTAAACAATTTGTTTGCTTGTGTTGTTTAAGCATAGTAAAATTTTGAAGAGCTGTGGAACCACTGTTACATCTCTTGTACTTTTAGTTTGAGAAGCCATTTTTTTGTGTTGGTTGAAATACTTGATAAATTCAGGAATTGGTGATTCTCTATCAAGTAATTAAATGATGTATTCAAAGCTTTATTTTTGCAAGATTAATGCTAGTAAGGATTTTGCTGTTGGATTTTGTAATTTTAATGTTTTTATTTTTTTAGATGCTAGCTTTTATTTGATAAAAGTACATAGAAGGTCTGTAGGTACTTTAAATAGATTCTCTGTTCTCTGTACATACAAAGTTATGACTAATGTTGGAAAGATTTTAGATGTATGATTGATAGGGTTTTGGATAATAAACTGAATTTGAATAGGAAATGTAATTTTTGTTTTTCTTGTGATAGCTAAAGTGTTATTTGTATTTGATTTCTACTTAGTAAATGTTTTGAGGAGTTCTTAGTATCATTCTTGAATATGGGTTGAACTGAGCCTGAAGTTTTGTAATGTGCTTCTTGTTCAGTATCTGTGGAGCTCAAAATTGGCGGATAAACTTAGACTGTGAACTCTGCAGTGCTGACACTTGTTGACAGCAGTTTCCCATTTACTCTTTTCTTTCTTCCTTTAGAGGAAGTACTGTAACTCGGCTGCAAGTTAACTTCAATGACTTAAGAGAAAGGTGTAGGGTTTTTTAATGTCTTAATGTGTCTAACTCAGTATTCATCTGATAATAAAGTTTGCTTCTGTGACAGTTTTTTTCTTTTTTTTTTGTGCAGAGAATTTTCCAATTTAACTAACAAAAACTATAATGGGTGTTTTCTGTCAATTAGTTCTGAAAGCTAATTTTTTTAATTAGGGTGCTGAGATTCAAGAAGTGACACTGCTGTGTAAAGATTTTTTTTTTTTTTTTTGCTAAAGCTCTAACATAAAGAAGCCCATCAGCTGAACTAAAGCTTAGGGTTATTATTACAATTTCCGCCCTCAGATTTCTGTGAGTACAGCTAACAAATTAACTTTGGTAAATTCACTTTGCAGGCATGCATGCTTGTGTGTTCTCTGCACCAGTATTCTTTCTGCAGAAGAAACTTCTGTTGTATGCTTTCAAGCAGTTAAGCCAATAGTACCATCTCACAGCGCAAATAGATCATGTGTTCTTTAGGAAACCAGAGCTGTGGAAAGTCTGAGATGAAGGTGGCTGTTTGCTTTCAAGTTAAGATGAAAATTCAACACATTTATGTATGAATTTCATAATAGAATGACACTTCTAAAATTTTTTAACTTCCAAGCTTGTCTGGAGTGATACTTTCAATTTTGTTGCTATGATATTTGTTTGCAGCCCTTCTCTAAAGATAGGAAGGAAAGCACTGAGGTTGCGCTCAGTGGAAAAAGATTCTGTTTTTGCTCATAATTTTGCCCTGCTTCATGTGCTAGACTGGAGAGGTTATATTTTATTTTCAGGCACTCTGGCTCTTTAGGGGAAAATGCTTTGAATTCCATTGTCCAAGCATGTGGTGGTTAACATTTCTTGGACATGTTGCTGTAAAATCTGTTGTACTTATAGTGTGATTGGTAGGGTTGGTAAGGTATGTTTGATAAGCCAAAGAGATGAGGGGTGTGGGTGATAGATTTGAGAGTGAGGAATCTGTGTGCATATGTGGACTGGAAACTCCCTTTTTTTTAGGGAGAGTATTTTGATAGGAAGCTTGCGAAGAGCTCTTGGGTTTTCAACTTTGGTAGTGATCCACGCTTGCTTTGAAAAGTAGACTCTGAATAGTGTATGTCTCAGGTATGTGCATCCATACCTAAATGACTTCATTCAGAGTTTTTATGGAGCTTTGCTTTTCTGTTGTATTTGCATTTACATATATTTTAGAACACTTAGAACATTTGAAGGGGAAACTTCTGAGTTTCTCCTTGAAAAATGTTATGTTAACATTATCTGAACAGGAGCCTGTAAGTTGCTGCCTGTCCTGTGTAGCCCCAGAGGGGGAGAGTACTTTGAAATGGGACAAGGGTTTCATTGTGAGCCTGTGATCATATTTCAAACAGTCTGGGGCAGCGGAGGTGCAAGGAAGTGTGTGTGAGGGTTCCTGCCAAGTTCAGGCAGTGCTGTGGGCAGGCAGTCGCTGGATGCAGAGCCAGTGTGCCTGCAGCAGCAGTACCACCCACACCTGCAAGAGAGCGCCCTGCTGCTCTGGCTTCTGTTGAGTGTTTAAAGTGTCTTCAGAATGAGCGTCTTTGTACTTGCTTTGTTCTTCTACTGCCTGCTCTTTGTTTTTTCTACAGTGTTCTCAGTTTTTGGTCCTTGGTTTCAGTTGTTTTTTTATTCCTCCCTGACAATACCTAGCACAAGCAGACATGGTTGTGGAATTTCCTCACTTTCCCCCATATTCTTTCAGTATTGTTTTCCTCTTTTCTCCTTCATCTGTTGCGTGTGATGCACCATAAAATGAAGAATATGATCAGCCATTGTGCAAGTTTAGTGATGGTGTGTGATGATCTTGGGCAAGAAAATTGAGTGTATCATAGACCTAGAAGAAGGTGGTGTTTGTAGTTCCCTCTCTAGAACAACTTTTAGATTCTGTGCTAGATAGCAAGCCCTGGGCTTCACCGTTAGAGATTGCTTTAGTTATACATGTAATTGGACTGCGAGAGATGGAAGGATAATACTATTTTGGAAAGAGGGAAAGAAGTAGTATTTTCTGAGAAAGCAGCTACTACTAAGTTCTTATTTTGCTTCTTGGCTGATCACCCCACCCACCCTCATCAGCTATTTATTGAAGCAAGAACATTAACTTGTATCTGCTTTCCATCATGGAAAGTGAACTTTGCACATGTCAATGAGTTTCAAAGCTAGTGTTTCTTCTTTCAGACCTCTGAATACATTTATATTGTTTCAGCAGGAAGGATGCTTAAATTGTGAAAATAAACTTTGAAACTTTAGGTTGCTTAATTTTCTTTCTTAAATTAAGGAAATTTACCTGTCCTTCTCCTCCCCTTCAAAGAACCTAGATTTTTTTTTTCTCACTTGAACCCTTGAGATGAATTGCCTTGCTTTCAGCATGTCCTTTTCTGCCAGCCTATATACACATGGTAAAATAGATGAATATTTGACATTTACCGTGTTAAAACAAAAAGCCAACAAAATTCATGAAAATCTCCAAGAGCTGCATCTTATCCAGGTGGCCTGCTGTTTGAAATATGACTCCTGGTGTGTATTGTACTCTTAGCCCTAGGATTCAGTAATGAGATTGAGTGGTATCTTGCGTGAGCACTTCTGGATGATTGACAGTGAGGTGATGTGAATCATCATTTATCAGGATATTATCATGCCTACCCTTGATAATTTCTCCCTGCTGTCTGGGGAGGTGGTGAAGACAGATAGGACTTTGTGATGTCAAAGTAATTAGTGTGTGTTGGTTTCCAGCTGAACAAACTGGAAACTAATGATCAGGTAAATGAAGATGAAGTGCATTAGTGTAAGGATGAAGGTGCAAGGACCTTGGGGAAGAGCTTATCAAAATTTCATGGGGGTTATTTGAATATCTTACAATTTGTGCAGTTGCAAGCAATATTTTTAAACTACTAAAGGATACTTCTGCAACAGTCTATTTACATGTCCTTTGTTGATATCTCTTCTAGTAAGAGGGTCAGCACTAGGGTTAAGGACATTAGACTCTCTCCTGTAAGGACTGGGAACTCCTTATCATTTTCATAAAATCTAAATAGTCACTTTCCAGCTAATGGCGGCAATTTTGAGTTAAATGTTAAGGAATTTGAGTGTACGCTGAAAAGGTTAGATTTTCCAGTGACTATACCCTTTTTAAAGTGAGGAGATAACTATCATTTGGCTTTTTTTTATTTGACCCATGACTGGATCTGTTATATTATTAAAATATTTCACTGTTGCTTGGTCTATCTGTAAATATCTTTAAAAAAGGTGGACTTCACTACATAATCTGTGCTACTGGAACCAGCTTTTAACAAGCATGATAGTTTCTTGGTACAAGTTCTGAAAATTTTATGGATGTGTCGTTAGTGAAATATTTTTATAACCTGAAAAAACTTTGTGTAGGTGAGTACAGCTATGCCAATGTTGCAAATAATGCTTAATGCACAAGACTGGCTCAATATAATCGCTATACCAGCAGCAAGTGATCTGAGTTAATTTTATCACCTGTGATTAGATATTGCTAATTGTAATTAACTGATTGAAAAGCTATCTGTTTTACATGCTTGCTTTTCAATTATTAAAATGGTAATTTACTCGTTGCCATTTATCAGTAAGCTTGTATCAATATGCCAATTTCCCAGACACCTCCAAGAATAACATGCTTGTGACAGTAAAGTTTTGTAATTAAAGCCTCATGGCAAAATTACTCTTTTGGCTAATTTTTATGTACACAGCTTTTTTCTTTTTGTTTCAGTTGCTTCTTTGGTGAAAGTGAGTGGGCTAGAATCTCTGGCAGGAATTTGTCCGTATTAATATGGCTCATCAGAGACATTATATTTAATTGGAGAGCCTGCGGTATAGTCGCAGGAGGCTGGAGGGAATTATTTAGCATTAGCAATGGCTCGTCTGGGAGTTGTGCACTAATCAAGGAGCTTGTGTGTTAACTGTAGGGATGATGGGAGTTATGACGATTATGACATGTGAGCACATGTCTGAATGAGAACTGGACAGGCAATGAGTTAATCAAGAAATATATTAAATGGCTCCCATGCTGCTTCATTATTGCTCTGTACAGTGTCTGTCAGATTGTGTACTTTAACAAAACATAAAATCCAACAAATGGGTGTTTTTGCCAGTAAGGTTAATACCAAATTTTTAAACCAAGAACCTCTTTCCTCTGTTTTTGAGGCGAATGTGTGCTTTTAAGTGCTGTGTTGAAAAAGAGTGGGTGAGTGCTTGGCCTGTAAATTGTGTTTAAACACTTCCAATCTGCAAGATTTTGTATTTTGTCAAATGCTTGTTTTCAGTAAATATGAATTATTTCCCACTTTCAACTAGATGTCTTTAACATATTTAAGCTTTTAAATAATTAATAGCTTGCTAAAATATAAGATTTATTGTTAGCAACTTAGCTTCAAGGAAATAGAAATGCTAGTATTTTCCATTATCATGATGCTCCAAACCTTGTACAGTGAAGAAATCAAACACAGTACCCTTCAACTGTAATGCATGGACTATTTATATGCAAGGTAGACACATTCTGTGCTCAGCATGGTTAGAGGCATCCATTTCCTATCTGTCATGAAATTATCTGTTCTGCTGGAAAAACTCATGTTTAGAGGAAATGGAATTAATAAATTGAGTCCACCTTACAAAAAGTTAAACCAACTGAATTATATTGGTAGACAAATTTATCCCAGAGCTACTGGACAGGTGAACATAGGCATTTTTCCTGCTATTGTAAGCACTGCCAAATTTAATACAACTTTCTACCAAACTGTAACCTTCATGTATTAGCTTAATTAAAGCAGTATCATGGCTACTACCCAAAGTGTTAACCTGTAGGAGGTTGTTATTGAAATCCATTATCTGCGGAGTCAGTATTAGTGGTCAGCAGCAGCAGAAGTAAAACTGCAAGTAAGACCCTCCCTTGGGTGCTGTGAGCTCAGCAGGTTAAACTGTCAAAGCTTCTTAAAGGATGGATAGTTAAACCCCCTGGAGTTCAAGGTAAACCAATCATTTGCTGTCAGCAGGAAATATGACTTTATTTAGTGGGTTGAAGGGGGAAAATACCCAAACCTAAATGATAACAGGAAAGAGGATTTAGAAGGAACCATTCTGTAAGAGTGTGTGTTGCTGCGCTATGTAGATTCCATGCAACCTGGAAAGATTTCTTAAAATCTCAGGCTTTTTTTTTGAAATAGGAGTTTGTTTATATAGATATTAACTCCAATAGCTTATAAAACTATGCATAAAGTTGTGTTAATTTACTAAACCTGTGAATATTATCTATCTGTTGTGAGGAATGCAAAATTTTGTGCGTTTTAAATGGAAACAGTTGTCAGTTTGCAGAAATAGGTTTTCTTTCCTTTGAAAAGAAAGGAAAGAAAACCTATTTTGGTTGTATGTTGCCTGTATGGCATGTAGTTATCTCTTTAACCATATGAAATATGTTTAGCATTGACCAAATGTGCTATGTTGAAGATCTAAATATGTATTAGTAGAATTTGTATGTATAGGCCAGATATATTAATGATACTGTAATTAGGCTGTTCCGATAGTGGTACTTCTCATTTTGTTTAGTTTTTACTTAGTCTTCAAAGCTGAAGATCTGGAGCTTTTGTCTTAGCAGTTCTGAAATTCTTGCTGCAAGAAAGAAAATCCCAGAAGTGATTGTCATAGAAGGGTGGGAACTAGGTAGTGAGGGAGCACTTTACTATCATTTTGTTCATTGGAACGAGATCTGTGCTTGGGTGGGGAGAACTTTGTAGTGTCCCGCAAAGAATGGTCTTTTGTATATCAAGACCTATTTTCTCAATACATGCACTGTTCTTACACTAAATCTGCTTGATGTGCTGAAATAATACTAAGATTAAGGGGATGCAATGGAGACTAAGATTCTGCTAACTATCCATGAGTTAATTTAAGTTGGGAAAGTGTGTATCGTAGGATATAAGCTAGGAGGTGGAAATACTGTTAGGGAAAATACTCAATAAGCTAAAACTCCCCCAGGCAAATGAAGGATTTTTCTAGAGTCACACTAAATAAAAATTTTTACAATTTGAGTTGGAGCTATGGCAGAACTCAGAGGGCTATAAGGAAAAATAGGCTGTTGAAAATATTTTGTCAGATGATCTGGAAAAGAATGGGACCGCCAAATCTGGCATCTGCAACCATGAATGAGTTGTACAGTGTTGGTAGTAACTGTGTAAAAATTGTATTTGGACAGTGCAGGTTTCCTTGTCTATTCCTGCCTGTTTGTTAGACTGTACACAGTCCTTACAGACTTGAGCTGGCTGCTTGATGTGCAGTCATTTTCAGAAGCGCTTGGTGCTTTTTCTCCATTGCACTGTTTTGTACACTTTATCTGGACATCTGCATTTTGAAATCTCAAAGGTACCTTGTCCTTCAAAAGAAGACTTTTGAGGGGTAGAAAACTTAAGATGGGTTTTATAGAGAGGACTATCTTCTTGAAGTTATGCTATAATGAACAATTAGCATACACTGGCAGAGAAGTAATTTTCTTGAAAAACTAACAATTTTATTTAAGAACTAAGAAAAGAATAATTAAGAAATCTGAATATTCACATTAGTGGAATTTAGAAGGAAAAATGCTCCACTTTTGTAAATGTCATGTAATAATGTAATAAGTATGAATATTTTATAAGGCACTTTAAAGTATTTAATTCCTTGTAAAAACATAAGATTATCCTTGCCATGGTGGTAATGTTGAAGTTTTATGATGCAACTTTTGTTAATTATATGTACTGCTTTAGTACTTAGTGGTAAAACCCCTCTCACTGGATACCAAGAAGTGGTTAAGGGGTGTGTGTATGTGTGTGTATACATACATGCATGTGCATAGGTATTTTCTGTTGAGCATATATGTATTGCAAAGACATGAGGAAAGTCTGTATTTCAGGAAACCTACTCTGGAATTTTGTCATCCTTAAGATATTCTGCATTCACTGACAAGCTGTTTTTTCTGGTATTTTCTTTGGATTATTTGACATTGTAGAACTTGCTTCATATTATGTCCAAATTCCTCTAAGTCTAAACTACTTGTAAAAGGAGTGCTCTCCTGCCCCCTCTCATTCATTCACTGTATGGGATCTGATGGTCATGTGGCTGGGAGATGGTTTAACTAGCTGATCTGACAAAAGGTTAATTTCCCCTCCCCTCAGATTGCTTTTCCACTGTGTCTGTTCAGCTCATTGATCTGTCTCAGCAGCACTGTAATTGCTGGAGCTGAGCGTGGAGGAGCGTTTAGGGGTGGGATCATCCTTTGAGTGGCATTTTGTATGTGCCTAAAGTGAGGCTTATTGTGAAACTTGATGTAACTCTCAATATATGGTTCATTTTGGGCCTGAAATTTGTCCACACCGGGAAGAACATAACTCACTGTAGGTCTGCATCTTGCATTTGCGATTAAAAAAAAAAAATCATAAATCTTCCAACTACTGATCCAGAATATATTATACTCAGTTGATGCCACATTTCCCTTTTCACCTTTCTGTTAAATACTGTTCTGTAGTTGAAATACCAGGTAGCTTTTAATTCACCTTGCTGTTGTTGTGAGCTATTCTCTCGACAGTAGAACTGATCTTTGGATGCTGGTAGTAACTTTTGCAGTCCATCTGTAGGCATCTGAATGGCTGTGTACTGTGTTCGTCTGTGAGAAAGGGGAACTCGATCCAAATTAGAGCTGAAAATGCTGAGTAGAAGCATGTTACAGTGCATACTATATGTTACTTTGTACTGTGGCATAGTTTAACCTACTTTTTCTGAATCCCAAGTGTCTCCTGGAATATCTAGCTTGATCAAGAACTAAATCTCTACTATATGAGGTTCTGTAGTTGACTGCCCTTCCTACCATGAAATACTATTTCCTAGACCTGCTTAACTACCAGTTTTCCCATCTCCTATATGTCTTAACCCCTTTAGAAGGCAAAACAAAGCAGCATGCATGAAATGCATTCCTTGGTGAGCTTGTTTTTGGGAGAGGCAGGAAAAAGAAACAGCATGAGAAAGATCTGTCCTATTGCTTTGCTAATGTGCTTAGAAGCTGAGATTCCATTAGGGAAAGGCTGACATGTGGGTGCAGATGTGTTTGAAATGCAGGGAGGCTACTAAAAGCACTGTAGGGCATCACTATTTTGTTAACATCACAAAAAACTGAGTTCTTTTTCTAAAGCACTGAAAGTGCAGAATCACATGCACTGCAAAGATGAAACTTGAGCATCCTCACAGAGCGGAGTGGACTGCTCTAGTAAATATGATGAATTGCTCAACTTGTGCAACAGATAGAGACTTTCTTTGGTAAATACATTTATTAAATGTCCTCCCAAATTGGTAGTGTATGCTCTGAACTAAAATTCTCCTGTTTATCCTGGAGACTTGCTCTAGAAAATGTATTCCAAAGTAAAAATAGTCTGCAGACATATGAGTGCAGTTGCAAGCTTGCAGACTTCCTTCACTGCAAAGGTTGTCTTGAGTGGCTGTGCTGCCTCTAATTTTCACTTGAGCAGAGGAACTTGGTAGCTCTCCCACCAAGGGAAACACCAGTGGAAGGGGGCAAGGGGAGTGCTTTTACCTCAAGATCGTTCATGCGTTTTGCTGCTGATGCAATGGCTTAAAGATTGTGACATTGTGGTTTTCCCCTCCTGGTTGCTCTACCTCTGTTAATTGTTCGGTTCACCCAAAGGTAGATTAGTGAACAAGGTGACTATTGACCTACTTTTTCAGTTGTTCTACCAAAGAAATGGATTGTTCCTGGTTGGTGTTGAGTAAAACATGTTGGAGCTTGTGATACAAATTAACTATTTCATTCTGCTAAATTTTCAATAGCAAACTTGTGTACTAGTTGGAGGGTTCAACACAGTAAGCACTTGCAATAAAGTTCTGAGGGAGAAGGCTTTTTCTCACCGTTGTTCTAGAAGGTGCTTCACTGAAGCTATCTGTCAAACAATAAGCATATAGGAAAAGTTTTTTAGGAGCCAAGGCTGTTCTGGAACTCATCTTTGGAGTCTTACCTGGAATGTCTTCAGGACTCAGAAAGCATCTTCTTGCTTGTCCCACAAGTAGAACACAGTTTGAGAGTATCACTCTATGACAGCTTTAGCATGGTCTGGTTTTCACAGTAGGAGTGATCAGGCTTCTAGGTACAATGGGGAGTCCTTTCCTCTTCATGATGCAAGTAAAATTGTGTGTATTTTTAGCAGCAAACAACTTTCCAGAGCTTCATCCATGGAAGAGAGAATGGAGATTTAATTTTTCTTTTTTTAAGGTTACAAAAATAAATTTATGTGTATAAGTGAGAATGCAAACAGATTAAAATCTTGATATGTGTTGAAATGTGCTTTCTCTTGGTGTTGGTTAAAAATGCAGTCTTCCTTTGCTGATTCATATTGCCTGTCTTTTAGGAATTGTTCAGTTCAACCTGGATCCATTCATTTTAATTTTAGTAGAAAAATGGATTTTTGAGGCCCTTGGTACTGAGGTTATTTACTGTCTTCATTTTTTGACCAGTTGGCAAACTTGAAGGGCAAGACTAGGGAGTAAAGGGTGTTACATTTTAAAATTTATTTTTCTCAGCTGGTGTCCATGAACCAGGGATCTAATCCTGCAGATGCTAATGGATGAGCTGTTTTTAGGATCACTGTAGACTTGGAGGGGAATGTAAGTAATTGCCCTTCATCAAAACACATTTGGAGGCCACTGAAGAGTTGTTTTACAGAGTCCTTGTATAACTATTTGTGAGCCATCAAATTAAAATAGTTTAAAATAGGCTTGCAGAGAAGTCTATTTATGTTGACTCTGCAGGTTGACCTGTTTATTTGCATGAACTTTTTTTTAGGTTTTTAGAATGCTGAGTAAAATTAAATGTGGGAAATGTAGGATAGTTATGGTATTTGTCTTTCACAGTTTTGTTTTTTGTGCACTTTAGACATGTTTCCATTATTTTGTTGTAGGGTAAAAGCTGTAATGGTGTGGCAATATTTCTTTGCAGATAGCGTTTTAAAAGCTATATGAATATTGCTCATACTTACTGTATTACTGTGCTCATACTTACTGGATTACTGGTGTGTGTATTTTAATGTCAAGCTGCTAAAGGCACTTAGGTCAGATGGAAGATGTGTTTTTAGCAAAGCAAAGAATTTGAACCTTTTTTTGCATTTGTTTGATTTTTTTTTTTTTTTTTAAACTCAGGACTGTTCAATGCCACAGGCTTTTTGTTCTGTTTTGTCTGTCTCTTTTGGCAATGGTACTGGCAAGATTTGAGGTGGTTGGGTTTTTTTAGCTAACTTACAAAGGATTTATTCATTAGCCCTATTTTATGGGTTGAGCTAATTGTGATTTGTCTTGCTGAGCGGTATTATGCAGTTTGGGCCAATTAAGTGAATCCACTTACACCAACGGATGTTGTTCCAATGTGTAATATTGATTTGAACTATAAAAGGAGAATGACTTGTTTGATTAGATTTCTTTGTCTGAACAATGCTCAGTCTTATCTAGTGTACCAAACAAAAGTGTTCTCTTCACTGAGGTTGTTTTAATTGCTTCTTAGGTTTGATTAGCACTGTATATGCAGCTATAACAGTTTCCCTATAATATAAATTCTGAAACAGCACAGAAGAATTAGGGGGAAAATGCAGCCTGCAACTCAGTATAACTGTCTCTGCTGTGTGAATATCAACTTGTATTGAGACCTGGTGATGTGTAGGCTGACCTACTCTGAAAAACTGGGACACTGGGGAATCCCAGACATTTACCTCCTCAGAGATGGAGGAAAAGGGGTGGGGGGGTGCGTGTGTGTATGTGTTAATTAGACATTTACACTGAAGTAAATTACATCTGTCACATGATAAGCCTCAGAAACTGCTGAAGTATATAAAATCATCTGTGGAAACTATGCAGATGATATTAAACAGTCTATTAGGAAATGCATGTAGATATATTTTTCTTTGCTGACAAAGTCAGCCTTTATTTTTTGGAGTTAGTATGAGAATGATTGATTGTGAAACAAACTGGGAAGAAAAGCACTTTTTGTCATGAATCAGGTCCATAACAATGTAACAAACAAACTTGAGCTGCTGAATGATTATAATGCTAGAGATCTGTACATTTTCTTGGTGTCTTTGATGTTTTATAGACTGTATATGCACTGAAAGTGGTTTATTTATTTGCCTTAAAATAATTTTAAAACACTCTGTGTTCGTACTGAGAACTTTCCTATGTTTAAATGTTGAGAGACGTGTGAATTAAATGCAATTTGTTTATACTGTAGATTCCAGCTAGTGATCTGCAGCAGCTGAGTGGCCCTGGAGAAGGTTACCTTGATACTGCTGTGTTAAACAGAATGCCTCTAGGAGACCTATGTATATGTTAGGTAGAAAGTTATTAATTTTGATTTCTTGAAATTATTTGAGATACAGGTTTAATTATGAGGATAATTCAGTAAATTCAGAGTATGGCTACGCAAGAGGGCATGCTACTGTCAAATGTCATGTGTCACTCTCCAGGATAAAGGAGAGCTAATGTAATCTAGGTAATTTGGGTATGAACTAGCTCTGATTCATGATTCATTGCAGTTCTTCTGAATTGGGTGGTCTGCAAGGCAGGTATTGATTATTTTTGTGGTATTCATATCCAAAACTTTGGGTTATGGACGTATTTGTCTTCTGGAGTATGGTGCCAAGCTCTGGCACCAAACCTGGCTTATAAATCCTCCTGAAATAATGAAATGTAGAAGGATTGCCAAACCCAATTGCTGCTACTATCACCACCTCTTACTGCACTCTGCACCCTGAGAGCTGCTGCAGCCTGGAGTGGTGCTTGAAACCAGTGCAGGCCAAAAAAGACTGGCAAGTCATCCCCAATGGACTCCTTGCTTTACTTGCCTATTTGCTGGAAAGGTGGTGAAGAAACATGAAGCTGTTCCTGTGTAAAGATATGGCAGGATTTGCTGGTATAGGTGCCTTGCTGTGAAGGTGGCTCCTGGACCTAAACTAGTTTTGTAGCCAGTGGCCACTTCTATGCTGTTTGCTTCTGAAAGAATCAGCTTGTGGTTGTGTAATAAGATAATGTTATTCTTCAGATTATTTCCAGTTGACTTTGTATCTTAATCCAAAAATAGTTACACCATTTAATAGTACTCACTCTAATGTTGTTCTGTTAGGGTTCCTTGTTAAATCCAGAGTTTTATTATTACTAGCTTATTTCTCATAGATACAGGAGCGTGATGAGCTGGTTGGCTGTTTGTGATTGGTTTGGATTTCCAAAGGTGACTGTATTTAGTCTTTAGTTTTTGAATTAGATTGAGGCTCTATAAAATAAAGATTCAATAGGTTTCAGTTTTGTTGTTTTTGAAATATAATCAGCCTTTATGAACTAGACTACTTAAAGTATAAAACTTTTACAGAAATTAAACTGCTTTTACACACAAGATGTCTTTCCATGATTTCCAGTCGTTTATTCTCTAACATAACAAGTCCTTGGTAGCTGCTTGAGGCTTCTCTCTTGAGGCCCAGGTAGCCCAATATGATTAAAACCTGCAGTATAAACCATTAAGCACTTATTTTCAACTGTTTTCCAGCCTTTGTTGTTATCCATTCATGCTTGAGATTGCAGGGTCAATTCAGATATTTATGAAGGAATTGCATTTTTTCAAGAACCTCTTGGGACTTGCTTCTTTGTTTTTGTTGACATTGGGTTTTTTTGTGAACTAAAACAGAAAAGGGATAAATTACACCTCTGAGATTTTAGCTGTTAGGGACAGGTTTTGAATACCTAGGATTGTGTGATTTAAGTCAAGTACTTAAGCAATACTTGAATTTGAAAATCAATATATTTGAAATTTGTGGTGGTTGTGGAAGGGGAGTTGCTGGATTCTTTGTACTGTCTAGGAAGATTGCATTATAAGTTAGCTTCTGCAGAGGTAAAGGTTTAGTGAATTACTGTGTGAAGTAGGCAGCGCTTGGTAGTGGGCTGAAAGTTTCAGTTGTCATGTAGACTCAAATGATGGCTTTTGTTATAATGTTTGCTAGTAATTACATTTGTACTATAAAAAAAAAATCTATGATGTGTTTGTGTTACAGTATTTGGGGTATTCTTCATGAACTACAGTGCAGTGTCAAAGAAATCTAAATGTTAAGGGGAATTGTCATTATGAATTACTAAGTAGCAGATTTCCAGTTTTTGTGTGCTAGTTTACTGAAAATAAAAGTAAATATGAACTCATAACAAAAGCAGATATGAGAATCCCCCTAGATGGAATAGCTGTTACTGGATCCTGAAAATCTGGAGGTTTTGAACTAGTGAAAGTGGAATGGAGACCTCATTTTTGAGAGATTTGCCTGGTGCATTCAAGGCTGTACTGGCACTGAACTAGAGAAGGCACCAACAACTTGCAGTAAGGTGAATAAGGAGAAATGGATTTACCAGGTTACAGGGTAATGTGGGAGAGGAAGAGTTGAAATTCCAGAGTTGAATAGCAACGAAACATTTCAGAAAGAAGTGGGGGAAATTGGGGAATAGTGCACAAGACTGTTTATATGTATAAAATCACTTGGTTTGCAGTATCTTCTATGGCTGCTTTTGGTACTAGTGGGACTGTATTGGTGTCTTAATGCAAGAAGTGGGTGGGTGTGGGGTTTTCATCTTGATACCTAGAAATAGCTAACAATATTTAGTCCTTTTCTATAAGGAAGCTTTTGGTTTTGTAAAACATACATTCTTAATTAAGCTTAAGCTTGAATGACTTTGTTTAGAACTGTAAACCACATTGGGATTCAGAACAACTTTAAGCATATAAACTGATCATGAAGATAAAGGGGCACATGCTGTTTCTTCAGCTTAGTGCTGCAGGAAGGATGACACAGGCTAATCTTGATAGCATTTGATCAAAATAGATTACTCAGTTGCTAAGGTGTGTGTACTAGAAAGCACTAAACCTGCTGCATGATTCTGTGCTATTCCTTGAAGATTTTTTTTTTTTGTTTTGCTCTGTTTATATTGTGAGACCAATGCTGTAGTGATAAAACAGTTGTGACTTTATAGAAGCAATACTTTAAATGTGAAATGTGTGGTGATTCCAGGAGGTTATGTCAACTCTCATATATTTGAGAATATAGCAAATTCAGAAGCTATTTAAGAGATGCCTCTGGAGAGAAACATGGAATTAGGTGGCAAGTTAATATGCTGCTTGTTGGTAGGATTAACATTTCCCAAGTTCAGAAAAGGTCAATAAAACTGAAGAAAAAATTAAAATGCTTAATAAGTGAGTCTCTTCCTTACTATACATGTTTGTAATATTTACCTGCTACTTAGTTCATTGTATTGTTCAAAATATTGTCTCACTGTTGTTTGTCAGTGTTTGTAGATTTTTTTTTTGTTTTTTTCTGGTCTTGTTTCTTCTGAATGAGCCAATAGTGTATCCAGACTATGTAACTTCTAACTCATTTGACACACTTGACAGCCTTCATACTACTTTTCACAACAAACAGAATTTCCTATTAATAAACCAAAAATATTGTGCAGAATTATGGAACATGCTGAGTTGGAAGGGACCCACAAGGATTATGGAGTCCAGCTCTTAAATGAATGACCCATACAAGGACCAAAACCACAAGCTTGGTGTTATTTACACCATGCTCTGACNTGTGCTATTCCTTGAAGATTTTTTTTTTTTGTTTTGCTCTGTTTATATTGTGAGACCAATGCTGTAGTGATAAAACAGTTGTGACTTTATAGAAGCAATACTTTAAATGTGAAATGTGTGGTGATTCCAGGAGGTTATGTCAACTCTCATATATTTGAGAATATAGCAAATTCAGAAGCTATTTAAGAGATGCCTCTGGAGAGAAACATGGAATTAGGTGGCAAGTTAATATGCTGCTTGTTGGTAGGATTAACATTTCCCAAGTTCAGAAAAGGTCAATAAAACTGAAGAAAAAATTAAAATGCTTAATAAGTGAGTCTCTTCCTTACTATACATGTTTGTAATATTTACCTGCTACTTAGTTCATTGTATTGTTCAAAATATTGTCTCACTGTTGTTTGTCAGTGTTTGTAGATTTTTTTTTTGTTTTTTTCTGGTCTTGTTTCTTCTGAATGAGCCAATAGTGTATCCAGACTATGTAACTTCTAACTCATTTGACACACTTGACAGCCTTCATACTACTTTTCACAACAAACAGAATTTCCTATTAATAAACCAAAAATATTGTGCAGAATTATGGAACATGCTGAGTTGGAAGGGACCCACAAGGATTATGGAGTCCAGCTCTTAAATGAATGACCCATACAAGGACCAAAACCACAAGCTTGGTGTTATTTACACCATGCTCTGACCAGCTGAACTCATCTCAGGGTCTTGTATTTCTTAAATGTTAATACTAATTTTCTAAAAGAGCACCGATTTTTAGACAATATATTCTCGTTTCAAATGCTGAAGATATCAAATAGTTTTAAAAATTGGTAAGCATTGGAAATATCAAATTGTCATTCTAAATAAGTCTTTCTGACAGCTAACAATCTTACACAGTTTAAACATGCTTTCTTAAATACATACTGAAAGGGAGCTTACAAAAAGCAGAATGAGGAAAAACTGGTTATTTGGTTTCATGGTTATATGTGTATCTTACTTGAAAGAAAAGTATTCTGAACTCTGAAAACATGTTAAAGACCAAGCTAATTAAACTTTTTAAACTTAAAGATAAGCATTCTTGTGAAATGTAAGAAGACTTTTAACTTCAAACCTAACTATTTTAGGATTCTCGGTAAAATGTTGGAGATGTTTGTCCCTTTTTTGTTTGACTAAAAAATATTTGGCAAATGCATATAAATGAGGATACAATGGATTAGATACCAAACATGAGCCTGCTTAAATAATTCTCAAGATTTTCTGGTTCACGTGTAGTGATATTGAACTCTTTAGTCATAGGCTTTAATTTGTGCATGGTGCTGACCTGATGCTGTGCAGGGACACTCATTGCATCCCTTCATTCAATTCACTCTAATTATCCCCAACTTCCTGGGGAGCCTGCTTAGAACTGGTCATGAATGTTTGTTATTAAGTATTAAGATATTCGACTACCCTGGTTACAAGTAACAAAGTAGTTTTTAGTCTGAATTTACATATAGATGATCAGTATAGGAAGGTGAAATTATATTTGTCTTGATTTTATTTAATCAAATACAAAATGATGTATTAGAACAATAAAACATTTTGACAGTGACTTAAGCTCAGAGTTAAATGAAATGAGATTTACTGTGCAAGTACTTGTATGCCAGTGTTGGTAATTTCAGTGTGTATTTTAGAGTGGCTATGGTATGTAAATGATCTTTGACACAATCAGATTTGTGTGCATGTAACTGAGTGATGTTAATTATTTTTGCTGGGAGCATCTGTTAATGCAGAATATTGCCTCTTCAGGTTCACGTGAAAATGGCGGATGAAGCTGTCTGTGTTGGCCCAGCTCCCACCAGCAAAAGCTACCTCAACATGGATGCCATCATGGAAGTCATTAGGAAAACCAGGGCCCAAGCTGTGAGTCTGAATGTGTCTATCTGCTGCAGCTGTTTCATATATAGAAAGCAGAAAAGCCAGAGTTTGTATTTTTTTTTTTAAAGGTGTGTGGGGGGGAAGTGATTGAATATGCTATTCCAGTTAGTTCATGTCACATGAGTTAAATGTGTCTGAAATCGCTACTGGAAATCAAAGGCTTTGTAGCATCTGGCAGCACTGGTCGCTGATCCTGCAGGTGGCTGCTGGATTCAGCTTTCACACCAGGGAGCAGCTTCAGTTCATTTCCAAATTTGCTGGGGGAAAAAAAAAATCCCAATTAGTTTTGAGTGCTAACCCTTTATATGCCATAATGGCTTTTTTGAATGTTTTACTAAATGTGTCCAGAAAGGCTTTTGCTTAAATTTTATTTGAAACACTTTCTATATTATATAAATGTTACTTGCAGGAAGGTAGATGGTGCATCCTGTAATAGCTTTTGTTTCAGAAGGTTTACAAAATGCACATTAGCTTATTTGTGTAAATGTGGGCAAGTCTGCCTATTTTCCCTCCAAGTTGGCCAGAGATTCAAAGCTTAACAGGAATCAGTAGGAAAAACTAATAGGTAGTCATGTTCACATTCCTAATGTTCTTTGTTCTGTCACTGAAATGAATGTATTATTCAGAGCTACTGTACACAAGGCATTTATTAAAATAAAATTTGTGTATATATCAGCAACACTAACTACCCTTGAATCAGCACAGGATCAGCACTGTGATTTCTTTCTAACATGATGTTTTGGTACAGTGCCTTTAGGGACCAGAAACATTCCTATGAAGAAAACAAGTGTTTTCTTCCCTTTGAGTTTCTGAATATGAAACCCAGTTATTGGCTCTTTAAAAGAGGCTAATAAAATGGCTTATGCTTTGTCTGTTAGAGTATGTTAGATCAAGAATCTTATGTGACTTGCAAAAAGTAAAATGAAAACTTCCTCATGCTCCTCTCAAGTCACTAGGCTGAATGTATATTGGGGTGTGAGTAGCAAAGGAGGCACACAGGATGCTTGACATAGACTAGTGAAGAGAGTATATTGTTCTCTCTAGCCAGGGTCACTAGAGGTAGGGGGCTTATGACTGTGGACCTGTGCACCATTGTTGTGGTTAGTGCTGGAAATATTTTGATACAGAGCACTTTATAGTGGTTACTGAGGAGAGTGTGGATGAGCATATTTGGGTAAATCTGAAATGGAGCTAAAAAGAGCAAAATACAAATCACCAAAGGGAATGTCCATTTGCTCTGCAAACAGCTCCATTTGCTCTGCAAGCAACCCTGTTTTCCCTAGTTAAATAAGGAAAGTTTGTTTCGGAAATGATAGCTCAAGAACTTGAGTTAGGACAGAAAAAAATCAGAGTGTTAAGAGAGTTTCTTAAGGTATTCAACCTATTTAAATGCTTAGTGATCTACTTCACCATCCCCAGTATCTGAAAACGTGCTAGTGACTTTGGTGTCTGGTTTCAGAACTCAGTCAGCTTGAATTTTTTCTTTTGTCTTCCAAGGTACACCCAGGGTATGGATTTCTTTCAGAAAATAAAGAATTTGCTAGACGTTTGGTAAGTTATTTTCTTATTTTTTGGTAAGTTATTTGCTTGTCTGTGACTGATGCACTAGATGGCACATACTTGTTTCTAGGTATCTAAGGAATCAAGCTACCAACTCAAGGCAAATCTAAAAGATACTTTAACACAGGGGATTTCAGTATGCTGTCTGTACATGTGAATTTCTTGCATTTTGAGGATGTAATTACAGGCTGAGTTTTCTTTTGGGGGAAGTCTGTTTGTAAGAACTTTACCCAGGATGTAAAAACCTTTCAGGATTTTCGCTTATGCCTGGATTGTTTATGAGGCTGCTCTGCAAAACTGGGTCACTGAAGTGATCTGGGTTAAAAGTATCTGGTTTTAAGTGATCATCTTGGTGATTCGTAGCACAGCTGGTGAACAGCTGTATCAGCAACCCTGAGAAGGTGCTGAACTGCACTTTGGGATGGGAATAGAAAGCTGTTTCAAAATTGACTTCTCTGCTGGTGGTATTGTATCATGGAGCTGCATTCTCTGAAAGGACCAAAGAATCAAGAGGGTGCTGTTTTCACTTTGTCTGAATTTATAAAAATTATTGTTCAAAATATCTTTATTTCAGTAAGGTTTTTGTATATCATGAATTGATTATATGATCTGATTTTATTTTTTTTTCCAAAAGCTTTCATGCAGCTACTTAAAAGTGTGGGCAGTGCTAGGAGGAAGTTGCATTCACAAAATTCACAATGTTTGAACAAAGTCCTGGGTGGATGTGTATGTGTAGTCACTGCAGATCATGTCTTATTGTCTACTGGTTTTGCTCAGGATAAGGACAAGCACGTACTACATTGAAGTTCAAAGTAAAAAGCCATTGCAGCTACCAACTTTGTTATGGAGTAAATGAACCATGTAGCTGAAGAAATACCTTGTTTTACAGGCAGCAAGAGAAATTTGTTTCTGCTTTTGAGAAAAATCTGCACCTTTTTGATTCAGGATAAAAAACTTAGATGAAGTATGTGATTCTTGAATGGTGGCTCTTTTGTCCTTAGCATTTGTGGAACAGGTCTTCCACATACCTTCCTTGACTATGTTCCTTTAGGTTTGAGTTCTAGCTGTAATACAGACCCTTACTATTTAGTTGATTATTTGGTGTTAGAGAATGCCACCTGCTCATTAAGGAGACCATTTGAGAATGAAATCTAAAAATTTCATACTTGAGTTGCTGTGTTTTTGTTTTTTGTTTTTTGTTTTTTTTAAAGCTCCTAGACAAAAACAAGTGCAGGTTCTGTGGGATGCTGAGTACACCCTGCTGGGTACTGGTGATGTTAAAGTTGAAAGGAATTCTAAACACTTGGTGTTTGCCAGGATTTACCAAATCTGGGGTAATCTCTAACATGTTATTTTCATGCAGTTTAGCAGCTTTCCTTTATCACTGTTCTGTTTCGTGTACTGGAGGTTTTTTTTACAGGGAAGATTGCTGGCTTAATTTATAACAAACTCTTTTCTCAATGGATTAGACCAGCAGGATAACTGGCTTTAGGTGGCAGTTCCTGGTTTTTTATTAACAAAAAATTTAATGAAATGGAAATGTTCACTTAGGCTATTTTGCTTTGTTTTCCTGCTGAACATGGAAATTTGGTAGTTATTACTCGGAACCAGGCACATTCTGCAGTGGTGTGGTTGTTATTAACAATAAAATGTAAATGGTATGGTGATGTTACTTACAATATTGCTAATGTGACAGTCTGGAACGATTTTTTTGGCAGCATTAAGCAGAAATGGAGAAAGTACAAACATTCCTGTAGATCCTCTCCACCCTCCTATTTCTCATCTTTTCACTCAAATCCTAGGAAAGTTTCTGAACAATTTCCTGAAATAATGTGGTGACTAAAAATGTGTTTGAGTTTTCGGTTGGTGCTGCAGTCTCAAAATAGCTTTAATTATGTTTCAGAAACCCGGTGCGTTCAGTTCTCTAAAAATATAATAAAACAAGGTAATGTGATTTTGCTTTCTGAAATGCACTATTTAAAGTCTCAATTAAGACATAATCATGCTTCCCTTGATGTCAGTGGCTCTAGAAGATCAAACCCCTAGGGAGAACTGGTGAAATGATCTATATTTTTATCCCTAGGGCTGCTTATATTTTTTTCAAGACACTCTGATTAATATAGTTAGGAGGAAAACTTGCCTGCTGTTTCTTTTCTTTATTGAAGACTGTAACTGTTATGTTGTTAAACTGTTATGAAGTTGCAGAAGATGTTTTTGTTCTGTTTTCTTTCTCCCTATCCGGTTCTTTGTATATACATTGTTTGTTCTTTTGCACTGAAAGTAGTGATGGAACTTACGAAACTTGGGCTTATTTCCTGCTATACATCTGTACTTGAAGAAAAAAACTTCTTAAATTGGGAAACTGAGAAGGACATTAAACTTTCTAAACTTGCCAGTCTATCTGGAACAGTAATGAGCTCAAAGCAAAGATTTGTCTTCAATTAACGCATGGAGGGTCAGTTCACATGTAATCCCACTGTGTGTGATTTGAACAAAAGCATGTCTTTTTGTTCATTATTGTCTGAATGACTCATGGAGTAGGATACAGCTGTAGACAGCACTTTTGAAGAATTTCGTAGATACTTAGAGTATTGAAAATTGCTGGTTTTTATTTTTTTCTTCTTTAGAAACATAATTTTGTTCTCTCTTAAAATGGGCAAGGGAGGCACAATAAATGATTCTTTGTTTCCAAAACAAAATTTCCAAAAAACAGTAAGTGGGTGAATATCTGGCATGTTGTTCATTGTGATTCAGTTAATAAATTGGTGCATTCAGTCCTGTCTTTATGTATCTATTCTGGTTGCTGTTGTTTGCTGACAAAAAAGAGATCCACGGCATTTATACTGAGTGAGTCTGTCAAACTTTTATAAATTGTTTTATAAATATTAAGGTCAATTTCTTAAGGATTGGTATTTGAACATGGAATCTTTTGATGATTTTATGATAATGCTGATAACATTATTATGTAGAATAACAAAATGGGTTTATGTAAGTGGGTGTATTTCCTTAAAATCAGCAAATAAGTTAGTACTTTTAGTTTATGCATACAAATATATTTTCATGTAAGTAATTTCCCTCTTTCAAGGAATAATTGCATAATATTCAGTATTGTCATAAATGTTAAGGTGAAGTTAAAATCTATTGCTGCATTAAAAAAAAATTACTGGTATCCTTTTCCAGATGCTATGCAGAATTGCAAGAGGAGTTTATTCCTTTCCTGCTTTAGAAGAGTTTGCTAGCAACCTCTGTATTTAGGTTAGCTTGCTTAATGTTTCCTATTTTTTAAAATTAATGCAGACCTTTTCTGAGAAGCTTTGTCACCTCTGTAACCTGAAGCAGGTCTTTGGAATTTGGGAAGGAGATAGGCCTGAGACTAAGATGAGCCTTTTGGTTGGTTGACATGTAGTTGAAAGATACACTTTTCTGAAATAGCTATTTTTCTTTCCTAGCTTGCAAACCTCCACAGCAGCTGTTTTGGTGGGGGGATGGGAATGCTGAGTCGGAACTCTTAACATGCTGGACAGTTAGGGAGGATTGGCCCATGGTCCCAGTGACTCCGTTGTGGTTTTGGTTTGTGGTGGTTTGGTTTTTTTTTTTTTTTTTTTGTTGTTTGTTTGGGTTTTTTTTGGGTCTGGGTGGGAAGAGTGAGAAGTGAGTGTGTGATTGACTTGCACAGTCATTATTCCAGAGTCAGTGCGGCTGCTTGTCTAGCTGATGTTAGCAGCAAGTAGAGTCTTATTCCTGCAGCTGAGGTTATGTTCCTTTCCTGGTTCTTGGTAGTGATTATGCACTTAGACCTTGATGCATGGTGACTCTGCGTTGCACTTAATCATAATAGGATCAATTTTCTTCTTAATTTAAAGAAACGCAAATGAACTTCCACTTTACTGTCTGCCATGCAAGTCCCTTGTGATGCTACTGTTAAAAATGAAACAAACAAAAAATCAGCTGAATTATTGTTTTGCAAGCCTAGCATGAAAAATCAGTTTGCAAGATTATAAACCTTCAGTGTATTTTGATGTCTTGTATGTATGTGATAGAGTTTGTGCTTTTATAAAAGGTCGTGGATTGTTGTGTATTTCCTCCAAGAAAATGATTTGATATGTACATAAAATTATCTGAAAATGATAGCAGTTAGTTACAAATGCAGCCTTTATCTGGAATATTCTTTTCTGAATGCAGCCTTAACAATATTCTGATGCTCTGTTTGTTGATGCAAAAATAGCCAGCCTCTACCTCCTGCCAAAATCTACTCCTTGGGATAGAAGCCATAAACATGGTGAGAAAAAAGCATTCAGTTTTGGAATGAGATATGAATCTTTTTGGAGTTCCTAGTGAAACCTGGTTGTATACATCTTTTGTGCCTTTTTAACAGCTAGTGTTTGACATGACTGGGGGAGAACAAAGCACCCAGTGCTATTTCTCTTTACCTTTGAAGCTAGATTAACATTCTTGGTGGAATTAAAAATCCCAACAATGTATTGTCTGAAATAAATGGGCAAACAATGTATATGGAAATGGTTGATCACATGTTTGTAAATGGCTGCTAAGTTTGAGAAGGAAAAGGTAAACCAAAGAACTTGGTTTGTTACCTTCTGTAAGGGGACACATGTCTCATCTTTGTGAAGAGCTTTGTGCAGGTGGATCTACAGACCAATGCACAGCTAATTATGGTATTCTCACCGTTTAAAATGTAAACTCTTACTGGCAGGAGTGTTTCTTTACCATTGTTGTGCATGGCTTTGTTACTAAGCAAATTGTGAAGTTCCTTCATTGTGGTTCAGTGGATGTTACATTTTTGAGAAACATTTGGTATGATTCTCATGCCGTTCCCACATGCATTAGCTTTGTACTGGACAACTCTTGTGTCTGTTTAGCATTTGTGCTTCCCAAATTGTGAAAAGGTGGTCCGAAAAAGGCAGTGGAAGTTGGTATCAAGAAGTTGCTTATGGCAGAGATTGTATACTTCAAGGAGTGGGGAAGACAGAGCTTTTAATGTGTGTTTTGTACACTATGCCTTGAAGGCCAGAGTTTCATTGCCTACCAAAGCCAGCAGTGTGTTTGCTACCAGTGCCTGTGGTGGCTTAAGGTGCTTTGTCTGTTGTTGTTGGAGACTGGAGGTTTTGTCTGTACAGGGTAATAAAGATTAGGCAATGTACTGGCCTAAGTGAACAGGTCACCGCTTTGCTGCCCAGAAGAGCTCTGCCTGTGAACCTATGATTTTGATGTTTATTTTGTTTTGAGGCAGAATACTTCTGAGTGTTATTTGTATTCTTGTATTTAATTCTGAGCAAACCTTTTTTCATGGAAAAAGAATCTAAATCTGCTGTATCAGGTTGGGTGAAATCCATGGGAGAAACAAATAGTGTGTGTATTAAATCATGGGCAGTGTTTGTCAGACATTACTAGTCCATATGAGCTAGAAAAATGGAATTGAGTCATCTGAGCTGTCTGCTCAGCACTTACTAAGGTGGAAGTAGGCAGGGTGTATTACTCTTTTGCTGTAGAAAACTTCAAATACCTTTGCTAAAAACATTTGATGGCTTATGTTACGTCATCAGTGTCCTCTTTAAGATTGCTATGCAACAAAACAAATTGATGCCAGTACTACCCTGTTACAAGTTATTTCAAATAACTATCTTGGGATCTGCTGTATATAGCTAGAGCATTTCTTTCAAGGGCAGGTGTATGCCTAAACTTGCAAGTCTCAGGATGCATATTTACAGGTCTTGTGGGTATACGTGTGTATAACCTATATGCATGTATTTCATGATGCAGGGTAGTGTTTTGTCAAAGATTCACTTAATTTGACAAAAGTATTCTCCTCCCTTTTTATTATTTTGTCTAGACTTCATAGTATTTTTTTTCTCTTGATCTCCTTTGTGATTAGGCAACTTCCTATGCTATGGTAGTCTTCACCTATTTTTTTAAAATTGTGTTTTTTAAAGTGATGTCTTCTCTTCAAGTGGCTTAGTTTGAAAGCTTTAACATGTGCGACTGTCCTTAGGAAAAATGCAAGCACAAAAGCTCTTGATTTGAATAGTAGTGCCTAGCAACTTGAGACTCTCACTGGATGAACTGTGGACTTGCATGACTTCTGGACCAATGATTTAATGCTGTGCATGTGATTAAAGAAGATATTAGAGATTTTTGCCTATATGGACTATTGTAAGTAATTTAATGTTTCTCATGAGATGCCTTTCAACAGCAGTACTGTGACATGCTTATTAGGGCATGTGGTTCTGCAGATGAATGGATATATGGATTCCTGATTTGTAAAAATTCATTTTCTTGATGTGCAGTGTTGCTGCAATAGTACTTCCAGATTTACAGGAATCCTTCCTGCTTCTTTAGAAATACTTTGTTCTGTCCTCTTTTTTTCACTGTTGCTGTCTGGTTGTGAGAATGAAAATGTACTGCTCTGTTTCCACAACTGCAATTATAATAACTGTGTGTACTTGTGTTTTTCCTCATTGCAATAATAGAAGACATGCAAATGAAATGCTATGTAATTCTCTTCTCACACAGGTAATATTATTTGCTTTCATTTTCTGCCTCTTTACTATTGATTTGCAATCATGCAGACAAGCTTGTCTGGTTATGATAAATTCTGACCATTCTGATCTATGGTGATTAGTTAATTTGTCCTATTCTGTATAACTGATATAAGCTTGTGTGATAACTTTACAAATGTGATGTCCTTCTTTGTTTCTAAAATCAGTTTTAAATGTCCCATTAATAATAGTGGAGTTGGATTTAACATGAATAATTAAGAGATATGTCTTTGAAATAAGAACTTCTGTTGCTCTATGGATTCTAATTTACTTTTGTGGCAAGGCAGATGAAGCTTCAGCTTAGAATTCAACAATGTTTCCTTAATAATCACTTCTGTTTTCTGCCTGCATTTTAAGAAATTATATATTTTATGGTGATTTGATGTGTGTTCAGTACATCTACATTACAGATTGAATACTTAAGAGTTTATATGTATTCTTCATAAAATATGCATATCAAGAAAATTAATTCTGACTTTAAAGATGAATGCAACTTAGTAAAGGGTTGAAGCAATAATGTCTGTGGTAGAATAATTTTCTGTATCACTATATGACTTTTCTGTTCTCTACTGTTGCTGAAAACTAATTGCAACAGGACCAAAATCAGTCTACTGAATGCACACTTTTTGAGCTAAGATGTCTTCTTACAACGTGCTGTATTTTTGTACACAAGGGCTTTTGTTATGACAGTGGTGTGTTACATGGGGAGGGATATGAACATCCTATGTCTGTTTCTTCCCGAGGTGATTGCTTTTGAGGGAAGCTTTTAAATTTAATTTTTGAAGCTTGTTTAGCTTGGGTTGACTGGCTGAAAAGCAGCTCTGAGAAGGAGGACCTGGAGGTCCTGGTGGACAGCAAGCTGTCTGTGAGCCAGCAGTGCCTTTGTGGCCAAGAAGGTCAGTGGTATCCTGGGGTGCATCAGGAAGAGCATGGACAGCAGATGAGGGAGGTGATCCTTCTCTTCTGCTCAGCCCTGGTGAGGCCACATCTGGAGTGCTGGGTCCAATTCTGGGCTCCTGATCACAAGAGAGACAGGAAGTCCTAGAGTGCGTCCGGTGGAAAGCAACAAAGATGATCAAGGGACTGGAACATCTCTCTGGGAGCTGTTCAGTCTTCGGAAGAGATGGCTGAGAGGGAACCTCACCAATGTCTGTAAGTATCTGAAGGGAGGGTACCAAGAGAATGGAGCCAGGCTCTTGGTGGTACAAGAAGTAGGACAAGAGGAAATGGACAGAAACTGATGGATGGGAAGTTTTATGTGAACATGACAAAGATGATCTTTACTGTCAGGGTGATTGAGCACTGGTGTAGGGTGCTGAGAGAAGTGGAGTCTTCTTCCGTGGAGATATTCAAAGGCTGTGTGGAAGTAATCCTGAGTAATATGCTCTAGGAGTCCCTTCTTGAGCAAGGAGGTTGCACTAGAAGACCTCCAGTGGTCTCCTTCCTACCTCAGTCTTCTGTGATTGTTGTGATGATAGAATGTATTTGTGTCTTTTGGTTTAGTGACTTAAAAATGACAACACCCTGCTGAGTCTTCATTTCTAATTCACACCCTATAGTTGGCTCTTTCTGATTTCAATTTTAGTGGATTCTGAAATTTTAGTGACTTCTACACTAGTTGTGGAAAAGGATGCTAGCTGAAAGGTTTTTGATTAACATGTTTCTAAAGATAACCTATTATCCTGGACTGGGCAAACTTTTTTGTGGGGGGCTTTGTTTTTCATGGTACATATTTTGATTGTAATCTTACTTCAGGAAATATTTTCTTGAAACTAGGGCTTAACATCATGTTGAATTATTAGAACTTAGTTTAAAAAAACATTTATTTTATACATCTCTTTGGTTTCTTTTATATTTTTGTATTTGCCTTGATTAAAGCTTTTGTATGTATTTGCTTAATATCTGTACAGTATGTAATGTTGGTGCTGAACTGTAATGTTTTCAAATATTTAAAATTATTTCTACAGCTACGTCTTTATTTAGTATACTATAGGATTCCCTTGTGGATTCCCTTGTTCCTGTATTGCTTCCTGGGCAGGAGACTGTTATGTAACCTCTCTGGGCTGGTTGTTCTCTATTCTCTGTGGTGTGAGAACTGCTCCAGTTACCTCTGTGTGTTGAGCAAATCACTGCTAATAGATACAGTTGGTTGCTGAAAGTGAATTAAGATGCTGTATTCAGGCATGTCAGGGTTCAAAAAGGTTTTTCAGTCTTTAACCTGTTTAATGACACTTTAACTTCTTCGTCATTCAGTTACTATCCTCTAGATTGTTAGGATATCTTCTAGCTGGTTGCACATTTTTATTGTATGGTTGTAGAATTCAGTTGGACCTGGTTTCTGCTTTAGCTATCAAATACAGTCTTTATTCCACAGAGTGGTTGAGATTGGAAGGTATCTCTGGGGATCAGTTGATGCAACCCCTCTGCTCAAGTAGGGATACTCAGAGCTGGTTGGCAGGACCATATCTGGGGGGCTTTTGACTGTCCAAGAATGGAGACTCCACAACTTCTCTGGGCAGCCTGTGCCAGTCTTTGGCCCCCTCACAGTCAAAAAAATGTTCCCAAATAGAGGAAACTTCCAGTGTTTCAGCTTGTGCTTCTTGCCTCTGATCCTGTCACTGGACACCACTAAGCAGGGCCTGGCTCTGTCCTGTTGGCAGTCTCCTTCAGGCATTTATATACCATTTATATTGAGCTCCCCTTTAGCCTCCTTCATGTTGAACAGTCCCACCTCCCTTAGCCTTTCCTTGTAGGAGAGTTGCTCAAGCAAAATTATCTATGAGCATATCAACATAAGCACTACTTAATAGTAGCTTACCTTGTTTGTCAGATTTTGTCAATGAAAGCTTTTACTGAGTGCAGCAGGAATCATGACCCCCAGGTAAGAGCAAGAATTTACTGGATTGCTTGCAGCCACCTTATTGTGTTTAGTTAAGGTTAGGTTAATTTTGTTCATTTTGCAAATCTTTTAAAGAATTCCCTGGAATTCTTTAAAATTCCTTTAAAATACTTCCTGCTCATTCTTATGAATGTATCTGCCTTTTCACTTTTCACTGCCTTCAGGTTTGCTTACAAATAAGCTTTGTCTATTTTCACAGTATGTTTCATTCATTTATATTTCAGACTGAATGAAAGTCATCACTAACATTGGTAGCTTAAAGTACTGCATCTACTGAACAATTCCTGCTAGAGTTATGGGGAAAGTCACTAAAATACTTAGCAGTTGGAATGTTCTAGCAATGAAGTTTTGAATTTACACAAGTGTAAAAGTTGATTTCCTAAAGTTAGGTGATGTGTTTTGTGTAGAACATAGCAAGTGCTTCTTGTTCCCTGAAGGCTAACTGGTGTTCAGCTCCTGAGGATCAGGTTACTGAGCTGTGGTCAGACCTCAGTTCTGACTGTGACCAAGAAATTGCTGCTCCCAGTGGCCTGTTATTGCCTGTCCCCGTGAGGGGTTACTGCCTTCCTTGGATGTGCTGGGATGACAGTGACACCTAGTCACTTTGTAAACCTGTCCTGTTAAAATTATCTTAGTTTAAACAAATCATATATCCCCTGCTCCCAACTCCCCTATTAAAGCCTTTAGGCTAGTACAGCTGTTTCTAGCAGAAGCAAGTTAACAAGTTTCCGCCTTGCTCAGAATGAAGGTGGACTCAAAAGATGGTAGTTTGGGATTGGGATAAAGGGTATGAGAAAAATAAGCAACCAAAATTGATAAACTTGTAACTTATACCTGAACTAGTATTAGACAGAAACCTTATTGAGAGCGATTTAGGTACTTAATTTAGGCTGATTCAGGTACCTAATTTAGCTTTTAAAAGCCAGTTCTGAGCACCATCTGTTTATGATGTGTCCTTATCAAAAATATTATTTAGTAAAGCATTTGAAGAACTTGCTTAACCAAATAATCTTTAAATAATTTATTTCATCCACAAAATATGAAGATCCCCTTTGTATGGGTGTGATTTTTCACAAAAAAAAATTGTCTCCCCCTTCTCTAGCATGTAAGTTTACAGTAGCTTCTTGCAAGATTGATAGTGTGAATTATTAAAAGCTTGGAAACTTGGAGTGAATATAGTTGGTAGAGCTTTTATTGCACTATGGAGTTGCATCACTGTTAGATGATGTGGAGGCAAAGGTGTTGTTTTCTGTGACTCTGCAGGCCATTGCTGTTTGGAGAAGATTATTTTCAGGGTCCTTACCTCCCTGTGTGCATAATAGGAAGGGAGAAGTTGCTACAAGTTGACTTCCCAACCTTGGGGCTTATTGGCAGCTAATCCTGTTTTATTTGATCACCTAAGATCTGACACTGCTAATGTTGTAAACCTGGAAATTTATGTATGTTGTCATGTTTATAATTTTTTTTACTGATATCTTGAAAAGTTTAATGGAAGATTAAAAATAAGACTGTTATCAGTGTGCACACATTTGTCCATCATCCTGATTTTTGTATCAGAACTGCGTAGGAAGCATACACCTGCTGAACAGTGTCTCACTGTTTAGAGATGAGTTGTTTAATTGATACTCAATTACGGCTTTCAGTACATACAGGGTTAAGTGAAAAGGTTGCAGTAATATCTAGTAAGCTTTTTTCCCTTTAATGTGCTCATTAGCAGTGGCAAGTGCAGGTTTTAGCACATGTCAGTAATTTACATTTCATTGCTGAGTGGCTGCTCTTGTTCAAGAGTTGTTTTTAAGCCTGATGAATATACTTGTGTTGGGAATAAACTGAGTAGAAGAATTGAAAGCCAAATGCCCTGCCAGGCTTTTCAATTGGTGCTGAAGTTTCTAGTGGGCCACTGATTAGTAATGCATGAAGCAGCAGAAAAATGCAAAGATGATGTCTAGAAAGGTTACTTCAGGTAGATTTACCCTCAAACTGCTCTTCTAGTGTAACTACCTTTACAATCATTTTCCTCAAAATTTCTCCTTTAGCAGGCCATATCTTAATACAAGAATGTGGTACATTAGATGGACATCCCAACTAGGTTACTTATTTACAAGTGCTACAAAAAAAGTAATGCTTGTGCAGTGAGTCCCAGAAACAGTGATCTTACAGGCTGTGCAAGTTCCTGCTCTCAGATCATGATGATAGGGATCTCAGTGAGTATTTGCTCTTGTACTTTCTTCTTTTCTCTGCCTCATCTCCCACTGACTGGCTTGAAGATGTGTGTGGTTCACTGCAGTAATGGCAAATATATGTGGTAGGATGCAGTAACATTGTGGTTGGCAATTCAGATGCAAAATAAAGGTTGCTTTTGGAGGAAAATTGATGCTTTTATGTAGCAACAGCTTAGTTTGGTAATAAAACCATATGATTAGCTGAATGTATTCTTGATGGAGTGATATTCTTGCTATTTTCCAAGCTACTCTATTTTCAGAGCACTATGTGGAAACTTATACTGTGAAATTACACTTTGCTTTGTAGAGAGGTCTGCATATATTTTCTGTCCGAAAGGATAGATACTGCTGAATTTACATATGTACATGGACAACGAAGCATTTTTATTCCAGACGCCTGTTTGGATCATACTGACACGTTCTTCAGAGCTCTTGCAAAACAGTACTGGTGCTTACTCTTTCCCACTTTTACTCTTAGGTATTGTGAACACTGTTTATATTCAAGTTACTTATTATACAGTTTATACAGTTTGGGGATGGGGAATGCATTACACATTTAGAATGGGGGGAAAACCAGCAAAAGATATTCCAGAACATTCTTGTGAATAAAACCTGCCAGTTTGTGTAAGAATTTGTGAACCCTTTTATTACCCTATCTGAACATTGGGTGTACATATTTAAATGAGAATGTTTGTAGAAAGTAGGGCTATTTGAATATTTGTCATGAGCTTAAATATTTTCATAGCTGCCTTGGTCAGGTTTGGAATTTCTATTGATAATTTGTGAAGTAGCTCTTTGGGTTGTCTGGGAAGGCTGAGTCCTTTACCTTTCCTGTGTTAGCATGGAGCTGTCTACAGTGGTAATTCAATGATTGAGATCCTGATTAGACAATAAATACTAGTTTGAGTTAATAAATAGTAAAGTATCTATGGATCTTGCTGGAAAAACTTTATTGGTTGTGAGCCACAATGTTTTTCATGCCTTGTTATAAAAAAAAAAAACAGAGGAAAATTATGTTTTTTTCTTGGAAAAAAACTTGTGTGAGATACTTTGCCTCGTGGTTAGGACACTTGTATGTTCATTGCTTTCTAAGAAATCTGGAGATACTTGCGTGGCAAAGACATTGAGACTAGCAAACAGTTGAGGTTGCCTCAGTAGAGCTTGCACAAAACCGGGGAGAACATTTTATCCTTTAAACTTTAAACAGTTTTAGTTTCTTTTTCAGTTGCAACTGAAGTCATAAAGTATTTGCAGATTGTCTTAGAACTGGACTGTGGTTCTGAATGGATCAAATGGAGGGGGGGCTAAGAGTGCTTTCATTGAAGATTTCTTCTTGGAGGTATATGGTAGGGCAGGCTTCTGGGCTGGGGGCTTAGTCTCTACTGAACAGGTCCTCTGGCTCTTACCTACTCCTGCCTGGCTGAATGTGCTTCCTGATGGCTAACCAAGCACATCCTGGGGCTGTTGTGGGTGCCACTGCCATCCCTAGTTATTCAAGTAACAAGGAGTTGTGTCCTAAGGCATTGTTTATTGTAGATACTTGTGTGCAGGGTTGTGCAGTTGTTAAAGGCAGAGGAACTGTTTGCTTTCTGGATCTTACGGCTTTTTGGAGCACTGATCCACATCTTGATTGAGCATCTTGTACCTTCCTGTATGTGCTCTGGTAGGAATAGATTATAACTGTGAATGCTGGGGCAAAGCTGTTACCACACTAAAGGTGGTTCTGAGTAGATGAATGATCCTTTGGTCTTTGGAACAGGATCTGATCTCAAAATGTAGGATGTTGCTACAGGCTAGTCATTTAGCTGTTTTTCTGGGAGGGAGTTGTTTGTTCTCTGTTTGTTTAAATTTAGAATTGGCTTTCTATGGAGCAAGAGGCAGATTCTGGTCAGCCAAATTGGTATAACCCATAACCATGTTCGTCTTAAAGGACATTTTTGGTAGAAGGCCTCTAGGGAGTTCAACACCCATGCAGCCCATACTGCAATGTTCAAAGGAGAGTTTTCAAGTTGCTCTATTTAAGTAGTTGGTATTGTGACATATGTGATACTTCAGGCATTAATTGTTGTATCCCAAACTGTGATTAAAAATTTTTAGTCTTTGGGAAGACTAAAAGTATATGTAAGTTAAGAATGAGTTTAGGAAGCCAGAGAATAATATATGTATATGGGATGTGGCAATCTCTTATTTTCAGTGTATATTTTTATTCTGCTTGCAGGAAGAACATGTTATTTTAAGGTGGTACCGAACTAAAACACATTAATTTTGTGAGACTGGTACTTTTATTCATGGGTTCTGTTTTAATAATGTAGATAAATAATTCCCATAGCAGCCATATTATAAAGCTGTGACTTCTTTTGGTAAAAGAAGTAAAATGACTGTAGTGGACTATGCAAATACTGTGTGAGCTGTTGCATGCACAAAAGCTGAAAGTACATTGTGTCTGTATATGGAGAACATGCCTCTTAGCACAAAAGGGCTGCTCAGGAATCCCATGTGTAAATTTGCTTTTAAAGGTAGGAGCAGGTGTGCTGCAGAGTGGTGCTTCCGCCTATCCCACCAAGAAAAGTTGTTTAATTTGCTCAGGTTGGAATTCAGGAAGAATAAATTCCCTGCCCAGACTTTTGGGCAAGGCATCTTGCTAGCAAGCTGTGCTTAATTTTAAATTCAAAGCCACCATACTAAAATAATACCAGGCTATTTAAAAACAGGTTACTCAAAAGGTAAAAAATGCCTGAATGAAGACTTTAATTTGGAACTTGTGTGTGTGTAGGCATTGACACAGTTCTGTATTACAGAGTTGCTTGCTTGTTTACATGGGACTCTCACCTTGCTTGGAGGCTGAGTATTTCTTGTGTTTATTCTTTAGTGTTTAGCTTCAAACAGTATTCAAACCTTGCACTGGACCAAGACTTTGTCAATTTCTATTGTATTTGTGAATGTATACGTGTTAATGTATTTATTCTCAAAATATCTTGCTCTCGAGTTGAGCAGGAGAGGATCCTGTCCTGCTACTTCCTTGCATGTTTGTTTGTCTTTCTGTGTTCAAGAATGTCATGGCTTTTCATCTAGAAGGCACAGTAAGCTCAGGAGATAAGTAGCCTTATTTGCAGTTATTTCCAGCTCTAAGGAGCAATTTTGGATTGTCTGGGCATCTTGTGAGTGGAGTGTGCTCTGATTGTAATGAGTTCTCATTAAAGAGAGTTTGCACTCCTTCTAGGGAGAGTCAGCTAGACTCTCCCTAGAAGGAGTGCAAATTGAGGTTTTCCATGGCTTATGAACTGAAATATGCTAACTTTTTCATGAGAATAGTAATGGCTTCATTTATGCTATACCATGCTTAACATGGTACAGTGTGGCTTCCATTCTGCTTTCACAGTTGTTATCTGAAGCCTCCCAGCTGCTGTATGAAACTCCTTTTCACCTTGTTGTGAATAACAGTTTAAATAATATTACCACTGTTCTTTCTGAACTCTTCTTACTGAAAGGTCTAGCCTTTTGCAAATGCTGAGGGTAGTTCTTGTGCAAGAAATCTTCAGAGTGGAAGACTTGGGTCCAGTGAGATTTAGAATTTGACAAATATATATTCAAGTAAGCATTTCCAAAGAGTAAATAAAGGGCACTCTGGGTTCTACTCTTGTATAGGCTGTCTCTTTCTTCTACACCTTATACCAAAATGTTTGTGTGATAAGAAATTAATGGTTTATCTACAAGATGTTGTGTCAGGTATGTTAGGTTGTGTAGTAGATTATAATTGTATCTTCTTTTGTTTTACAAAAGGTTTTGGGTTTTTTTGTATTTAGTTACTTCCAACTATACAAAACACTTTTGCACTAATTTCAGTGCTTGATAACTTTAGGCTTCATTGCCTCTGTACATTTTTCAAATTATTAGTTTCCTAATGCTTATGGCTTTAATTTACCCCCTACCGATATCTTTAAATGGATTTTCAGAATTTTGAAAGTGGGCTACTATAGTTGTATTTCACTGTTGGTCCTGACTGACACAGAATTTCTTAAGTAGCCTCCACGATTAAAGGGATGGGAGGTTCAGATGACTCCTACAGCAAGAAGGCAAATATCCTCTTAAATAAATTTGTATTTGGTTTCTTAGAATGTTTTTGCTTTGATTATTTCTGGTAATTTGCCTGTTGCTTTTGCAAGTGCTTTTCTCTCCGAAGTAACTTAAATATGTTAATTTTGGTAACTGTTCTTCTAATGCAATATACTCAGTGTTAAAACATTTGCCTTGTTTAAAAAATAACAGACACAAATCTGACACACTGCATGCCTCACAGCACCAAAATATCCATAAAGGATGGCTTGAAGAGTTGAGTACACATATTGTATCCATGGATGAGTGTATTAATGGATGTTTACATATTATGTTCCAAATATACTTCAGGCTATTGTTTTAACTCCAAGTCCCAGAAAAGTACAGAACTGTTTTTCATTGAATTTACAGTTTGAATTTTCTATTACAGCCTAAAATTGAAGGAGTGATAAAATATCTGCAGTATGTTCATGCATGGACTGGAGTCTAGATAACTTTGAATCATTTAGCATTCTGCCACATTTCTGTGGAAAAAGTATCATTCATGAGGACTGACAAAATCAGGCATTCTTCTTGCAGTTAAACCCCAATGTTATCTGTCCCTCTCACTCTTGAATCTGTTTTCTGGTAGGTTTTCTTTTTTCTGTTTCGGACTACTGAATGATTTAGGGGAAATACACAAATATGTTTTAATGTTTCCACAGTAAAGGAGACTAGGAAATTTGTGACCAAAGTTTAAAATCGATTAAGGAGCAGCAGAAGAAAAGAAGAATGGAAAAACCCTACCAACCCAATCTCCCAGAAGTTCTTGTCTGTGTATTAAGATTCCAGTTCAGCTAATTCTTAAAAAGCCCGCAGTGCAGGAATGATTTCCTGAATCTGTGACTCCATGAATGAAATACTTATATTGCCATGTATCATCAATGTCATGTAATGGTATATCAGTCTTGATAGACAGTACTATAAAAGTGAAACAATTGTAACTGCCTTTGAAAAACAGTGAAAGAAAACAGAGCCTTTAGGAATAAGAAAATATTATTCCCTTTTAAGGAGTTTCTGGTGTAGCATGTTTATATCTTGGTCTGGTGGAGTGAAATAAAATCTGATGATTGGATTCCATTCTAGGAATGACAAATCCTCCAAAAATATTTGGACTGAAAAGCTACCACAGGAATAACTTAGACTTGAAATGGAGATGGAGCTTGCCTAATAAAAAGCTTAAGTAATGATGAGGTTTCAGCATGGACAAATAAAAATTTTGTAGCCCATGTTCTTGTGATAGTTGAATGCCAGTGTTACGAGTGATATAAAATAATTAATGTTACTATTAAGAGTTTAAATTTAAACTTCTGGTTGCTTACTGTTATTTGAGTACAAGACTCCTGGTTTGATCTTGCATTTCCCTATATAAGATATCTGGAGTTTGGCCTTTGTAACTGTCTTGTAACAAAATTATAAGCCTGAAGTTTCTCATTCATGTTGGACCATATTTTGAGGGTTGCAGTGAAAGCTACAGGTATCATTATAATGTAGTAGCTTATGCTAATTACTCCAAAACAGAGTTTGGTCAGGATGCTGTACTGTTGCAAAGTACAAAAACATGAACCTCAGTCTTAAAATGGCCACAAAACAACAATAGAAAACAACTGAGATGCTTTGGTGGGCAGCAAAGGAAATGCTGTTAGGTGTCAAGAAGTTGGTATGTCTTGCTGCTTTTTTGAATTGTGTGCTTTATAGGAATTTAGCATTCATCTACATTATCTGCATTGTAATAGCTGGTAATAGAGATACTTTCTTAAAACAAGGATCCAGTGTGATCTTCCAGGGAGTTTTGAAACTGCTCAGATGTCACGGTGATTTTTAAAAAAAAACCCAGTTGAACAGTTTATATACTATAACTTTCTATTACTAAGGCAGCTGACATTTACTGGATAATAATGTTTGTGTGTGATAGTTAAGGGTCTTAATTCTTCATGCCTTTCTAAAAATTAAACTGGCTATAAGACAATATGTGGGGTGATGTATATATTCCTTTTTGGATTACAAAAGCATATAATAATATGAATAAATGGTATATGTGGTATATGTGTTTGGACCAAGAGAAGAATGTTTAATATATTGAGCATTGTCAAATTAATTTTTTCTTCAGAGATTAAAATAATGGGGTTCAGATTGGTTGTGGAATTGGAGCTCCATATGAGTGAGTAAACCAGAAGCTGTCCTTTCACCAATGTGTTCAGCCTGTTCATGAAAAGATATGGTAAATGGACTATGAGAGAATCATTATTAGACAGCAGAAGTGTAAAATACCTTTAAAAATATGTAGGCTTACATAAACTAATTGAGAGATAATACATTGAAAGAAGAGCTTGAGATTATAGAGTGAATGAATGTAGTTTTGATTTTGTGAATGGCAAGAACTACTCATATATCTGCAATGATGAGATTTGCTCCTTGCACGAAGGTCACTCTGTGTTTTCTGATCTAATGTTGAAGGATAAATAACAGTGAAGATGTAGTCCTGGAGCTGAAGAAAATTTGCTCGAAAGATCAAAGATAGAAACAACTTCAATCACGTTTTTGACTATTTAACACTTTAATGACTCTCCTTTTTTTAGGTGTAATGAACAATATTGCAAATGATAATAAATGTAATTACCTTACGGTATCACTCATGTCTGTTGTTGACTTCATCTGTATTACAGCAAAATCTAAAGAAACTAATTATGCTCACCACATCCCTGTTGTGCTCAATGTCATGTGCATATGTGTAGTGAAAAGCTGGTTTGTGCCTTTTCCCCTTCCTCCAATTCTGCTTGCATCTTAAGAAAAATAAAAAGGGGTAAGCTAAAAAAATAAACAGAGAAAAAAAAACCTGGGGCTCCAAATGGCTTCATGCCTGCAACCACAAAAAGGTCTCAATCCTCACCATTCTTTAAAAAATGGAGACAAGCAAGCAGTCCTTGTGGCTGGGTAAATACCCACAGTTAAATACCCATATTTAAAGGTATGGGCATTTGTCTCTTCTCTTGTCGGTTACCTCTCAAGCTTCTGTAGTGGGAATAGTCTTGGTGCTCTCCATTAATAGCAGCTTTTCAACATGAAACTTGTTTAAAATGTGACCAGCAAAGGCCAATAATTATGATGCAATATAATACAATATGATGCTTGTGATGCAATGTAAGCTTAAGAGACTACTTAATGTAACTTTTGTTTTATTTTCTTAAAGAATAAGCTCTTCATATTAATTCATATAACCCTACAGGTTTAGGGACCTGATATCTGTATTGTAGTCCTTAAAATTAGAAGGCATGGTTGCCTGGAAAAGTGACATTATTAGTCTTGGTTTCTATATTTTTGGAACTTTCCCTTCCTATACATAATATTTTTGAATTCTTTTGGAATGTATAGCTATTCAGAGTGGAAAACTTTATTTATTCCAGACATGAGTTAATGAGTTCCTTATTTTCACATTTCTTTCCTGTATTGAAAATCTTGGGAGCCAGGATCTTTATTTGTTTGTTCTTCTAAAAGAAGTCAGTCCCAATCACCAGCTCTAGTTCTAAGTACTTTTCTGTAGGTGAATATCTTCTANCTAGCTCCCTTGTCAGATATCATTTAGTTTTGGTGGTTTTTTTATTTTTTTAATTTCCAATTTGCTGGAGAGATGAGCGTAAATTTTACACATAGACTAATAAATACGTGCTTCAGATTGTTTTTGTTCAAAAATATACACAGAATGAAACGTGGACGTAGAGAAGGAGTTAATTTAACTTGTCTTCAAGCAGTTAATGAAATCTTATTACAGTAAACATAGAGAAATAATTGAGACACCATATTTAAAATAATGACTTATTTCTCACTGGAAGTGGTGCTTCTTAGTTATTTTAAAACTTTGCCAAGCTAATCCTTTTATGTTCGTAGTATCATGATTACTTTGTGTCCACTTGAGATTGTGATGATTTAGGTAGACCCTGAAGTATGAGACTTGGTGAAGGAGCTCTGCTGATGCAGAGCTGCTTTTCAGCAATGGCTCTGCAACTTAAATTCCTAATTTGGAGCAGATCTTTCCCATTTTTCAGCTGATTAAAGGCATACTTGGTTTAAAATTGCAAAAGATAGTTCTTTTAACAAATGATGACCAGGCAGTGTTAATTTTTCTAGAAGTTTCAGTGATGGGACCAGTTACTGTTTAGGAGGATGCTATAGAGCTTGCATGGTAAATTCCTTTCTGTCTTAGCCTTTCCTCCTCCTGGGACTCCAGAGTGAATGTTTTATATCCTGCTCTAGCTCCTGCTGCTAATGGTATTTGGGTTGCTCCTACAAAGCAAGGAATGGGAGCCATAATACCATCTTACATCTTGTGCACATTTGTGCAGCTTCATAATCTCTGTAAATGAAAGTTTTCCTGCTGTTGTAAGGAGGTGTTGGCCCTGGTCACATATTCCTGCCATCTCCCTTGTGCTGGGACTACTATTTATGTCGTTATCTTGAGCAAACTTAAAAATAATCTAGAAAGAGAAGTTATCAAAATGCAATGACCGAGGTGTGAAAAATGAAAAGCCTGGAGGTCGGGACCCTGCTTTTTTTGTGGCAGAATGGCACTACATTGTGACTTTGTTACCATGGTAGAACACTTCTCACTGTTGACAACTAAATTTCTTCTTGGGCTGAGCCCATCAGAACGAGCCTCTTGCTGCTACCTGATGTGTTGTTAGCAGGTGGCCACAAAGATGATGAAGGAACTTTGAGACTGTAAAATCAGCTTTGCAAGGGTTAGAGCATGTTGGGATTAGAGTTGCTCTGCCATGCTGTGCTTGTTCTCTGGGTACATTTGTGCTGTGATGTAGTTGTGGTCTCTCCTTTGTCTCTTTGCCTCTCTTCTTTGGCGCAGGAGGTAAAATGTAGCCTTTTGTATATACTTATGGATGCTTTTTTGCTGTTTATGTCTCAGAATATATTCTACCTTTAAGGACTTTTTTCTGTATCTTTGAGGAACATGTGGTTGCACATACTTTTCAGCACTCATTTTGCAAATGAAAACCCAATTTACTAAGAATTTTGAGGTAATCATAGCTCAGCAGATAAACTGGAGCTTGGACTTTTGGAACTTGCTGCATTTCACCATTTTTATGTAACTTAGCTGAACTATTTAAGCAGAAAAATTTTCCAGGGTACTGTAGTCTTATTTACTATCTTATGCACTTCTGAGACATCAATTTGCATAAAAATGAAACATATGAAAAATGTGATAGTTTTCTAGTTTAATTCCTCTCTTAACCTTTGAAAAGAAATAAATAACTTTTCCAGAAAGATTGTTTTAATTTAACAGGCTGATTCCCTCTACAGGCTAAAATTTTGAAATTTAGGGCCTGTAACTGTTTAAGCATGCTTAATTTCAAGCACATGCTTATTTACAGGATCCAGATTTGTTTGTCTAATTACTTTATAGCATGAGTGAAGCCAGACTGTCCAACTCTCAGGCCCATCTGTTGAGAAGGGGAAGGAGGAACTCGACTGTGTCTGTTCCAAAAAGCTGTTTCACCCATAGTAACCAGATAAAATTTGTTTCAGATTCAGAGTCGGTGGTGTTCAGAATACATGGTAGATACTTTTGTCATAATTTATTATCCTGAGCTCAGAATAGTGTGGTTCATGGGAGCAGGACCACAAGGCCATCTCATAGATTGCTTCATTTTAAGCGCCTGTAAGTTCTCTGGTGCTACATATTGAAACAATTTATTGACTTGTTTTATTTATGATACTGAGATAGTGAGAGGTTGTTGTTCCAAAGCTGTAGTATTTTGAGTGATGTAATACTGCCTGTCCATCATGTTTTGTTCCACAGGTTTAAATGTGCCAAATTCCACTGTTACTTCCTCATGCTAGCCAAGAAGTATAACTTACACATACTTAGAAAATAATTTGAAACTTTTATAATGGTGTTTATTATCACATGTAATTCTTTGCCTTCAGTGGAAAAATAAAATTAAATGGCCAAATCTGCAGTTTCATTCATGTAAGAATGTGTGAGTAAAAACAGGGCTTGGTGGAAAACTCCAAATTTGTATATATACAAGTATGCAAGTCCTATTCCTTAGAAGAAAAATATTATTCCTAATTTTATTATCTTTAACTTTGGCTACAAAGCACCTGAACGGTTTTTCTTAATTTTATTTGAATATCCACATTTAGCAGGACAACATAATCACACACATTTCTGCCCATAATATCTATTGTAAACTTCTTATAAGTGGAGCAAAAATAGAAACTGTAAAAAATTGACTGTTAAAACATACAGAAAAAAAAAAATTGAGAGTGATTTCCAAAGGGGAAAAAAAAAGGAATTTTTCATTTGCTTAAATGTAGTGTCTCGGGCCTCTCTCGGTGGGCAGATGTAAGAGCTAGTTATCTTTCATTACAGGCTGATTAATCCACAGTTTTCTCCAAGGAACTGTGTGTAAGAATTAAATAAGAACATCTTCCATTAGTAATACTACTACATACATCCTTTTGCAAAGAAGCAGAGAAGGAGACAAGACAGTGTATGCTTTGCAGGATTCCATGGAATGGTATGTTTGCTGTGACCATGTTGCCTGACATCATCCCATATGTGCACTAGTGCTTGCTCAGCTGATGAGAGGGCATCATAGAAGTGCTCCCTTACCATCCTCTTTCAGATTGTAGCTGCTTCTCCTAACTTCTTCCATGCCTGTGTTGGTGTAGGGAGTTTCCTCTTGTCCCTGCTTGCCCCCCAACTGTGTTTTGCTAACACCATGCTGTATCCTGTGTTGACCTAAGACAATTGACTAAGCTTGCCTTTCAGAGATGGGAACCTTTTGGTTTTTTTTTTTTTGACGATTGATCTAATGGTTGTCACATGTCTGCAAAGCTAAAGGAGCAGCATACTTTACAGATGTAGAAATAAAAGTCTAGAGACATCAGTACCAGCAGTTGTTAGAGAAGGAGGATCCGTATGACAAGGCTCTACTTTCTCTTAAGGAAATGGATGTTGTGAGATTCAGTAGGAAGATACATATCCCTTTATCTCAGACAAAATATGTGGGTCTTGACTATTTTGTGACACGGATTGTGCCAGGCTCTCTACTTTTAGTTGCTGTCCCTGCCCAGAGATAATGATCTTCCTGATATAATTCACCTAGCTCTGTGGAGTAAGTAACTTTAGGCAGGAGCTCCAGAGACTGGTCCCTTTCTTGAAGTGGCATCAGCTGGAGCGGGTTGCTTAGGTTCATATCCAATTGAGTTTGGAATATCTCTAAGGATGTAGACTCCAGAGTCTCTCAGCTATGCATTCCTGTGTTTGATCAACATCTTCCAGTATTCCTTGCCTTTCTAGTTTGCAGCTATCTCACATGTGCCTTGTCTCATCACCATTGCCCTGACAGTACCTCTGTAACTCCCAGCTTTTCCCTGCTAGTGATTGCTGTAGGCATCTCTGGCCACAAATGTAGTTTTCAGACAGCCTCCCTCTACCTTTCCTGCATGCTTTCACCCATGTACCCTGTTAAATGTCTGGTGACAGTGTATTTGTTGGCAGTTGTCCCTTCTGCTGTTAACTCTTCTGGGGACTGTCCCTTAAAAATCCTTGAAGCACCCCCCTGCCCCTTCAGCTATTTTTAGCTCATATGGTTCCCAAACTGATGGCTGCACAGCTGCTGCTGGGAGCATGAGTGTCAGGAGGAATTGGGCCCTGGGGTGGAGGTACTGACTTTGTGGGTCACTACTCTGTGACAATTACTGTGACCTATGGGACAGAATCCCATCCTTGGGTTTTCTAATGGCTTTCTGCTTGAGCAGCTATTGCCCCAGTCCTATCATTCCCTTACTTGTGTGATGTTTTGTGTTTTTTTAGTAATTGCAGGGTCAGTATAGCCTGGCTTTGGCAGAAGACAGTCTGTTGGTCCAGTGAATTAAACCTGGTTTGGTGTGGTGATGATGAACAAACAAAACCGCAAACAAATGCGTGCCCATGCACATTTTGGTATTTACTTCTTCTTTGGTTCTTAAATAATTGTGATTGATGTAACTGACAAAGTGATATTTATAATTTTCATGAATATGCCTGTTTATCATTTAATGCTGTTTTTTGAGTGTCAGAAATTTAATGCTGTTTAATGGCTCTCTTCTTGTGGGAAAATAACTCCAGTTAACTAACAAGGTGTAGATGCTTTCACTTTTTTGAAGTGGACTTGATGGTTTGCTCTGCATCTTCAGTGTAGTTTAGGGAGTCTTTATAAACTCTCTGGAGGTCTTCAAAACAATCTTTATCAAAAGTTTGATGATGACTATTTCTATTGACACAGTAACACTTGTCTAAATATCAGCAATTGCATCTATTTGACAGGAAGTAAATTAGTAACCTTGTGAGGACAGTGGAGAGGATTAAGTCTCCTGGCCAGCTGAGAAAAGGGCGCTGAAGGTCAGAATGGCATTACTCATGTTAGAATTTGGTTAGGGCAGTGGGCTTTTAACAGTCTTGTTTTTATCAAGAATGTTGCTTATTCAGTGTCTGTTACAGTGTTTGAGAAATGACTCTTTTTCAATGTAGTTATTAGAGAAGATAATTCTAGGGTCACTTACCTTCCTGGCTGTCAACACCAGGGTTCCTTATGCTTAAATCATCAGTAAATTCAGGGTCGCGTGAGCTTGGACAGTCATCATAAGTTTTCATTTGGTTTCTGAATGTGCAGTATAAATATAATTGTAGTCACCTAACTTTGAAAGCATTTTAGAATGTCTGGAAAAATACCAGACAGATTTTTTTTCAACACACAGGCATACAATTAATACCTTTTGACTGCAAGCTCAATGTAACATCACAGTAACACAGTGCTAATTTTTCATTACTCATTCACTTCTAAATATATTCTCATGTTTTGATTATTAATTTGGCTTTCCCTTTGATATACACAAGGTATGGTATTGCAAAGTGCACTTACTGATCAAGCCATATGTTTGTGTTCTCTATTAATTGGCAAAGCTTCATGTGCAGCTTTAGGACAGGAGAAATAATATGGCTGTATTGAGAGTATGCCTTGTGTCCGTGCATATTCTTCATTTGCTCTAACATTAGAGTTTTTGAACTGTTTGTTATTCTACTTGTTTTCCCTATAGAACTTTCAGTCTGATACAGAAAATTTTGTATATGCCATAAACTTGGGTCCTTGGTAATGTGAGGTATTGCTTTGGCTGGAATGATGCCCCCCTGTTTTTCCCTCTCATCATTGTCCTGTTTTTTTCTCCATGACTGCCTGGTTTTAATTTAGACTAATATATATCTTTTGTTAAACATCTCACTGAGTCTTTTCTGCCAAGCTGAAGGCTTTTTCCAGACTGAAAGCCAAATGGCCTAGAAAATAAAGTTCTGTTAACTTTCTCTGTTGAATTCAGTACAGTAATTCCAAGTGCTTCCCCCCCTCCAAACAAATTAAAAATATGTAGCTTGAATCCTAGTTTTCAAAACAGTAAAGAGCTAATACGGTCCTAGACTAAATAGTACTTGATTGTGTTTTGAAACAAAGTAGTTAATAGGTTTGGCTAGTTGTGGCTCAAATGTATTCTTTAATTGATAAGATGGGGGGAGTACTTATCAATCGATAAGCAAGGACTCTTTCTTACCTTGCTAGCATATTCAGGCTGGCTTTGTGCAACACTGGCATATTACATTTTAAACTAAGTTTGAATTACTGATTAAACAAATGCTGCTTTTACGTCTGGTGAAATCTTGTGTGGTGGTCGTGCAACTGGTGGAGCTATTTTGTGTTGCATGAAAAATGAAATGGTCTTCCTGAGGCTGGATTATTGGAAGACTAAGATTGCACTTGGGTTTGCCATTTTCTTTGTGCATACCTGATTTCTTCTCTTTATCTTCCTGTAATCAGCAGCTATATCCATTGCCCGGATCTAATTGAACTTAATGAAGAAAGAGGTTCTGCTGTTAAGCTTCTGCATTTTCTGCTCTTTGTGCTGCTCACGGTGCTAAAAAGAGATGAGTTAACATAAACCTGAGTAGCCTGTTTAACCTTCTTTCTCTTCTGGAAATGTAGATGCAATAACATTTGCAGCTGAAAAGGCTCATTCGCAGTTTCTAATGTTTAAGGATGCAAATGAAGCATTTTGTCTTTTCTGTCGCCTGGAGGTGTTAAGCAAGGAAACAGAAAGAGGTTTCTAGGATTAGTTCCACAGATTTCTTTTATCATGTAAAAATCAAGGGTGGTTTCAATGCCATGAAGTGAAGAAAAGCAATATGGAAACCATCCAGGGAAAATTCTTAAGTTTAGTTTGTTTCTCCCTAAATTTTCTGGGCATTCCTTACTACTGATATAGGTGACTACTCAAAACTCTTTCTAGCATACCAGGGCTAAGTTCCTATGCCTCGGGTGGTGTCTGTGTAGTGTTTCATATAACACTAAGTGAAGTAATTAATCACTTACAGTGGCTTGTCATGTAAACTTCAGTATGTTCAAATTTTATACTTTGTATGTGAGAAATGCTTCTGAACTCAGTTAATTTGATATTGCATTTTGGTTCTGGACAAACATATAATATATAGATCATCTAAAGCCTTAAATTGTTTCAAGGTGAAATTATCAAGTGAGACATCAGGTTGCAGATCCAAGGTGAAAACTTGCAACTATAGAGCCACAGAGGTAGTACTTGGTCTCAGTGTCTTGTGCTTTGAGCCCTTGGAAAAAGCTGACTCTGCTTCTTTTCACTTGCAAAGGTGTGACTGGGGAGCTATGTCTTCCACTTAAAAGTTACCATATACATGCTGAACTTTTTAGTAAAGGAGAGGTTTTTAATTTCAAAATGCATAATTAAATCAATGCGAGCACATTTACCTTTTCTATGCATAACCCATGATAATAATAGTTCACAACTTATATCTTGTTAAGGATATTGTCTACAGATGAGTCTGGTGCTTAATTTTGACTTTGTAAATTTACCACTTCTGTGGAATTAGAGGAAATGATTTTGGAGTTTATTTAAAAAACGATTTTCCATGCAGCATTAGTGTTTAAGGTAGTGCTGACCATTTGGAGTTATTCTGGCCACTCCCTGGTGTTTATGCAGAAGGCTGTGTACCTTTTCTGTGGTGTACACTTTTTTTGGACACTGGATTTAGTAGCTTTAGATTGTTTATACTGGCTTGGCAACTGTGCCTTTTGTTTAAGCTGAGCTTTAGAGGGGTCTAACAAATTAAGTCCTCTCCACATCCAGTATTTGAATATACATATACTACATTTTAAAAAACATAATTATGCCTATCTCTCTATGTATTGTATGTAGATATATGCTGTTCCTGCATTCTATTCCTAGCCTGCTTTAAAGAAGGCATGTTTGGGATCTGGATAAGACTTGTTTTCATTTGGTCCTGCAGAAGTTTGTCTGGCCCTACTGGTAACTGATTAATGGATTTTCATGCCTCTGCATATTTAAAACTATGGAGACAGGCATTAACAGATTCATACCAGGGTTAAATAAATCAGTTAATATTTCTTAGAATGATAGTTTAAAGGGAGTATATTAACATATCTCCCTCCCCATGGTAAAGGTTAAATATGGAAACTGGCATCAATTGGCTTGTTTTCAAGTAAATGAGTGTATTCTAGTTTTCTTTTTTTTTTTGCGTATTGCTGCCCAGCAATTTTCTTCTTTTCTTAAGGTGTGGTTGGAAAATGCTTTAGTGTTCTTTAAATTCAGTTTTAAGAAGTAAGACAACCTTCTTGCAGCTGTGTTCAATTTTAGGCAAAGCCTTTTTTTGTCTGCTAGCTTTTTCTTTTCAAGGGAAACACTTCCAATGTATTACTTTCTCTCACAGTACGTACTCCTGTTTGAGACAGTGAGTACAGATATTTAAAGTGGCACAGTATAGTGGCATAGCTTGTGTGGGGAGTTCTGACCTCTACATTGTAGTGTGTTTTGGAGCCAAGTAACAGTTCTGATTTTGGAGTAGAATTTGGAAGAAGCCATGAGGTCTGACAGGCTGGGCAGCACAGTTCTTTATTACCACCTTCCTCTGCAAGTTGCCTCAGGCACTGTTACTTTTCCAACTGCCAATTTATATTTTGCTTTTGAGCTACTTCTTGTCACAGTGTACCTGCCTTGTGCTTCTGAAGCTCAAGGTGATTGTAGTAATCAATCTCCTTCCAAAGACCTCTAACAATACAAAAGCCAAACCTCTGCAGAAATAACTGCAGTAGTCAAAGGCAGGTGTAGTCAGAGAACAGTAGGATGCTACAGCCCTTCCCTCTTGCATATCTATGCTTTTGCTTACATCACATACTGTCTTCACTCGGCTATAAGCCTGTACAGAAGACTTTAATTTACTTCAGCAAGGCTCATTTTGTAAAAATATTTGTTCCAATGAAGGATGCTACTTGTATGTGTTGTCTTTTCTCTCATGTGTGTTGTGTAAATGTGGGTGCATTGTAAAGATCCTTGTCTTCAGAAGTTCTGCTTATTTCATTGTAAACAAGATTGGAAGAAACTTTTCTTCACTAAATTGTTGGAGAGTTACTGCTCTTGGTGATCCATGACAATACCTAGGCTTTTTACTGATTCAGGCCCTTTGCAGCTTGAAATTAAACAGCAGAGAATGAAATTTTCTATTTATTAGTACTGAATTTGCAGGTTGATGCCCACACAAATCATTGGCCACTCCTGTGTATGCTCTTAATTCTGAGCCTTCAAGACAGCAGCAACAGGGCCCAAACAGCCCTGTTGATAGGTCATTTCTGTGCATTTGGGCTGATAGGTCATTTCTGTGCCTCTAGCAGAAAGCTTCAGGATGTTTTTTCATGTCCACCACATTGTATTGTAGAGCATTTTACCAGTTCAGTATTTCCTAAGTTATTGAGTGGATGCTTCTTATTATATATTCTTATAGTAGATTTCCTTGAGGAATTCCTTCCCAATGTTGAATAGACAGTTCCTGAATTCTGAAGTGTTTTATGTTCCTGCCCTTTTTAACTGATGTCAGTGTGCTTGTGTTGATGGTGGTGTTTGTGGGTTTCCCCCCTCTTTTTCCCTGGTAGTACTCCTGAATCTTGTCTGTCTTTGGATTTTTCATCTGGATTTTTCTGTTCTGCTTGGTTTTTTCCTAGGTTGTTTGTACCTCTGTTGGACCTTCCTTTTGCTGCCAGCTCAGCTTTTCAGCCCTGCATTTAGCTCATGTGACTTAGAGGCTTTTTGGCCCAGCTGTCTATTCCAGTCATCTTTGAGGTGTGCTGCTTATCTGCTCTGCTTTGCATGTGTCTGCAGGCAGCTGCACGTTCAGGTTTGTGTCCTTCTGGTGATCTATGAGTTGTATGTGGGGGGATTGTATCTGTGGATGATCCAAATTTTTCTGGAACACTGTGAATACCAGATGACTTGTGCCTGTTTCCTTCTCCCTTGGGTTTGCCTCCTTGACTGGTTGTGTGGCTAGAGGGAGTACAGTGGTGGAAGAAGTAAACAGCTGCATGTAAGGATTTAATGGAAACCTTTTCTAGTTTCTCCCGTGAAGAAAACTTGAGGGTTAAGACAGAACTCCTTTGAAAACTGGACCTGTGATCAAGTTTCTACTGAAGTTCTTATCTGTGGACCTTCCTTCATAATCTTACTCACCAATAAATTCTTCAGTAAGTGTGATAACTTGTGCTGCCCACTCTTGCTGTTACCTCACTGCCACAGAATCTTGTTTCTGTTTCTCTTCTGCCCCTAAGTTGTTGGAATACTTGAAACCACATGTCAGAGTTGTTTTAAGCTGTGGCTTCAAACTTCAGCCATTCTGTGATTCAAACAGTGCTCCTCAGAGAAGCATCATGTTTGATTTTTAAAACAAACCTTAAAACAGTAATGCAGATTTGACAAGAAGAGCAGGTCAATATGGCAGCATGCAGCCACCCTCCAAAGCACATCAGAATTTGAGGATGTGCCATCCTCCCAAAGTTCCTGCTTGCATTTTCATGCACCAGCAGCTCATGGTCCTTCCTTCTGTGCCCATTAAGCTTCTCTATTTAGCTCTCATGAAAGTGATGGAAAACATTTCTCACACAAAAAAATAGACCATTGTCTGCCATGTTGATCAGCTAAGTCAGCTGAGGAGTGTTTAAGCCTGCCTTTAGAGAAGGGGGATAGAGAGGAGTATGGGCAGGCAGGCACATGCAGGAGGGGAAGGAGAGAGGATGAGGGAAGAGGAACTTGGTCAGTTGCCTCAGTCACTTGAGGGCTGGTACTGTCTTCCCTAAGTGCCACCCTGAGTTGAAAATGTCGTAAGTCTGAATTTGAGAACCTGTGATTCAGTGGCAGCATGCAGTAGATTATTTGGGCTCTCCTGTAAGTTTCATGAACTTGTTTAAAACCAGCTTTGTGTTTACATAGAAAAGCTTATTTTCAATAAAGCAGAGCAGCTACAAATGCTTCTGAGATCTCTCTGTCCTCTCAGCCATTTCTTCCTCAGAGATGGAAAGTACTTCCCTAGAACTAGTAATTTCAGGTACTAGGGAATGAACAAGAACAAAGCCTCCATTATTGTCACTGCTTCTGTGTGGTAAGATAACTATAGGGGCTCTTGCACCTGGAAGCAGCTGGGCACTTAGAGTATGTTTTGCCACATGAGCATGCTGTGAGTGGAAAAATCCCTTCATCAAATGATCCTGAAAGAGAAAACACAAGATTCTTGATGGCACTGTTTTTGTACATGGCATATCTCCTTATTGGTTGAAGCTGCTCCTCTTAAGGTGATATTACATGCAGATTCAAGTATCTTGGCTTAAATGAGGACACCAAAAATGTGTTTAATTGTCCATAACTAACATAGTAAAAGACAGAGGATAAGTTTTAGTATCACTTGTTTTGTATAAAGCTGAGTTGGAACTGTTCAATCATTTCCTGTAGCTCCAGGAGGCCTGGCAGTGAGTTGGCTGCTTTGCCACAGATTCATAAACCCACAGAAGAGTATATGTTGCCAAGTATATGTGTGTAAAAGTTGCTTATGCAGTTTTCCCTCCTTCATGCTTTCTATCTTTAGCTCTGCTTAGGCTGTCACTGAGACTGAATCCACTACTGACTGTATAATACAGTAATTGTGAATATCTACATTTATAATTTCCAGGAGGAGGTGCAAAGGAGACTCTCCTTCTAGACTCTCTCTTCAATTACCTGAGGTCGACAGGAGTTTGTCACATGGGCAGGTCCTTTCCAGATGTTGACAGTATGATGACTTACACTAACATAGTGTAAGTCACTCTGTTCCCAGAGCAGTCTGTGAGTGTGATGGTCACAAACTCAATCATGAACTTCTCAAAAAGATTTTTGAAATCTTGGCTTTGCTTGTTGTACTTTGACACTGTTTAGTTTTTGCTATATTAGCTGCATTCTCTGAGGGTAGACTAAGGCTTTTGTCTGGCTTAAAAAGAGCCAACCACCAAACCAAAAGGAAGGGAGAATAAACTGCTTGCAGTTCTTACAGCATGACTATTAGACCTGTTGTTAGTGCTTTCAAAAATGGTGGGCTGTTGGGGAAAACATGTCAATATCTGCTACTTAAGACAACTAAAAATTAACTATTTTGCATGAATTTATTATGAACTTGTTATTCTATAAAATATTGCTTATTATTTGCCTGTACCTTTGATTGTGCAAAGTAGAGCAGTGATACACAGATACCACAGATATGTTTCTAAATAAAATGCTGGTGCACGTTTATGGTGAAACTTTTGATGTTTTCTGCAGCCAGATAGTTTTCAAGGCTGAAATATGCTGCTGGATGTTTGGAGGAGTAACAGAAGTTTTGAAAGAACTTGTTTGATATGCAGTGTGTAAGCTTGTATATGTACAGCAGAGGTTTTAGTACTTGCTGCCATGCTGACAAGTCTGTGTGTGAACAAACTGGTAAATCTTTGTGGGAGATGAAAATGTTGCTACCCACATTCTTTTTTATGATCTATTCTTGACATTTTCAGTATTGGGCAGTAGGCTTTTGAACGGATTGTTTAATACATTGTGTGAGTGTGGACAATGAAGAAGCTGGGGCACTTTTCTGGTGATGAGCAGAGAAGCTTTGGCAGAGGGCTTGAGCTAGCATCTTTGAGTGATGGGATATTAAATTGCTGTAGCAAGACTTGCAATACTTTATTTAATAGTGCCTTAAGCTGACAAAGTCTTTTTTTTATGTGCTTAACTAAAGTTAGCTGCGAGTCATGTCAGAGAATGCACACCTTTCCCGTAAGAGATGGTTAGACACACTGCCTGGAAACCAGCAGAACCTCCTAGGTTTGTTGACTTCTTTTTGATTTATGGATGTTGCAGAATGCAGAATCACATGGTTTTAAGTGTCCTTTGAGATCATATTGAGTTAAACTATTTAGTTTCAGATTGTTGATGGGGAAATAACTGGCTGTGGTGACTGCCCCAGCTGACTGATATTATGAGGGAATAGCTGGTTGTACTGTGCTGCTTCTTGTTCACCATGGAAGAGCTGATCTGTGTAAGGTACAAAGGTTCAGTGCAGTTAAAGCCAGAAGCTGCACATGTAGACAAGTGCAGTTTGTAAATTCTGACCTATGAAAAATATACATTACAAAAAGACAAAGATACAGGTTGCAACAGGTGATATTTGCATTAGAGTAATGTGAAGCTGCTGCACATGATCTGGTACTTAATTTTTAGTAGGTAGTATGGGCTGTATCCATGTGGAATATTACAGCTCTACAGGATTCATGTAACAAATATATTGGATGCAGAGATTAATTTCTTGAAATAGCCTGCAGTGTTCCTTCTCAGGTGGTTCATGAATCTTTCCTGAATGGTACTGTTCTCTTCTTATCCAGCTGTCTGGACAGGAGCAGGGGGTGAACTGGGCACTTTGGAAGTCCATGCCACAAATCAGTGAGATGAGACAGTAGGTCAAGCATGATGTCCTCTATGGGTATTTGGCTGGAAAGGTGCATGCTTGCTGATGCCATCAATGTAATTTTTATCCTCCCTTGTGACCTCTAGTTTGAACAAAGATTTTTCATTTTCTGTCAGAGCAAAAAGAGGAGAGAAGAGAAATACTGTAAGAGTATGGAAGTAGACTGCAAGCTACAAGTCTGGGATGGTCTGTTATGGCAGCAAAAGTCTTGAACCCGCTATCTTGACCTCTGGAAATAGCGTGTTTTTGATGGCAAACTCTGAGAAGAAAGTGAGGAGAGGAAGCAATACATGGTGAAGTTTGAAGTAGTATTGGTCAGGATGCTAATGCCAGTATTGTGGCAGAAACTGTGGAAGCAAGGTGTTTCCAGGTTAGAAGTGATATAAGAGGAACAGTGTAATCTCCACTTGTCAAGTATGCAAGTGATCCTTTTCCACATGGCTTTTTGAGATTGGGATACAGTCTGATGATAAAACTCTGCCCTGCCTCTGGGTGTATGCAGGTACCTATTTGTGCCTCTTGTTAAGAGAGGAAGAAGTATGAGTTTTCAGGTTGTTTCTGAAACAGTCAGCTTTGTGTCACTGTAGTTTCATGCATCAATTCCTTGCTTTGTTTCCCTTCTCCTTTAAAAAGTGAACTTCTTCAAGTGCCAAAGGATCTGAGCACTATGTAATTATGGATCTGAACCCTTGTTTTGGTCCTCTTGTCTCTTCCTTCTTTGTATTACAGTCTTCCCAACTTTCTAAGACAGCTATTAATCAAGTTGTTAATTCCTGAGTTGCTAAGCTAAGAATCCCAATGCAGTAGAGAAGAGGTGGGCAGAGATAAACCCCCAGATGGTTCATTGTGAGTCAAAGCTAACAATCCTTTGATGTAGCAGAACTGATGCTCTGCATTTGGTTTGGGTGTCCTTGCACTGAGCTTCCTTGTGTGTCTGTAATGCTCACCTGATCTTTTCTGGACGATCTCTAGCACCCTGTTAGCTAGGATGGTATGAAATAATCTATATAGAGCTGCTTCTGTGACACTGGTTCTTCTAGGAAGCTGCTGACAGTGCAAACGCTGACTCCCGAGCATGTTGGGATCTCTTGGCTCTTATAAGATCACAAATAGGAGGATGTTTCCTGACTTAAACGTATTTTTCCTATGTTCTGGAATTGGATCCTGTACTGTCATCACATAAATACACAAAGCTTCAACAAATGACTTTTTATCGTTACTGTAACTATATGGTTTGTGTAGCATAAGTATGTGTCAGAAAGACAAATTACTAAGACATAAATTGTGGTATAAGAAACTGCTATTTTCCATTTTGTTAGTATTGGTACTAAGTTAGCTGCCCATTGGCTAGAAACAAGTGGTTTTTAGACTTATTTTACAGATATCTTAGAATTGGAGAGAAGAAAATATATGTAACTTGGAAAAATTGTGCAAGGCTTGATTTTAAAAAAAAAATTTTTTTTTTTTTTCATCCTTACCCCTCTTTCATCTTTTCTTTCTGCATCCAGTAGAAAAGACATAAAGTTACCTGAAACACGTGTGTACTTGCTATTGCATCAGTAACTTTCAGGGAGTAGTTCTGATAGAATTGTCTTTAACTTAATGTAGTACTGACCTGAAGAAGTTTGAAAAAATGCCTCTATCTGAATAACCTCACTGAAGTCTATTGTTGGCATAGAGAAACAGGAGGAAGAAACATGCAGTTTATTGTTTTACCTACATATTGATGTCGAAGTATTAAAACATTATGTTAACCCCTTTCCACATTATTATTGGGGTAGAATGCCTGAAAGAATCAGGAAATGTTATTTCACTTATTGCTTTATTTTCAAGGTCTTATATATGTTGAGTTAAAGACTGCATTTTCATTGTGATGTTTCATTGAGGTTTGGTTTTAGGAATGCATACTAAATAGAATTTTAAACTGTATTATCATTTGGCAAGTGCATCTTTGTAAATCACTTTTGGTTATTTCAATGGTGAATTAACAAGCCTCTGTTTTCTGAAGGGATATTTTAAACTTTCAGGCTGGAGTACTTCCATTTGCAGCTATTTTTCTCTGTCCTGGCTTTTGATTTATACAAATGCTAATTATAGGGCTTTGAATCTGTGTGTATACATAGTTTCACAAGGTCATACACATTTTTAATGAACTGTCTGAAATATTTATATATTGCTCTGTTGTTACGTAAAGAGAACACTGCCTTATAAGTTTTGTTGCATTAGTCAGCTCAAAAAGAGAAAATAGTTAATAGTAATACCTGTGTATGGAAAAGCTGATTTTTATTTTTGTCTCCTAAAGTTTTGTCTTCATTGTCTTTGCAGGCATCAGAAGGTGTCACCTTCATTGGACCTGACACACATGCTATTCAAGCTATGGGAGACAAGATTGAAAGCAAATTGTTAGCCAAGAATGCAAAGGTCAACACGATCCCTGGCTTTGATGGAGTAGTCAAGGTGAGAAATCATTTAATTACTGTCTGCCCACTGTAGGAACAGTGTCTAAATCAAAGTACACCTATTGAAGGTCTGATGCTGAATCTAATTATAATTTCATCTTCTTTTTCAGTAAAATGTAATTAAAAATGAAGTACAGATTTTTACTAACAAGAGAGCTTTGGAGAAGAGGAGAAAGTCCTTGATAATAAATGATGTATTAGGAGTTCTTCAGTGGAGTCTCTAAAAATACTTTGCTTTAAATTTGACATGAAGGCATGTGTAAAATGTCAGGTGTGGATTTGACTTATTTGCACATCTTTAAATTTCTCAGGTCTTCTTGTTGGCCAAGATCTTGACAGCTCTGAGTTAAGTGAAGTTTGTTAAACTGTGTGAAGTTTCCATATTATGGTCTGTTCTGATGGTGCATATTTCCATGTGTTGCAAAATTCAGAATGAGGATGGGATGGGGGGGAATTTGGCAGCTCTTTATCAGAATCCACAGCTAATGCTCTTTGTGTGGTTTTAGAAGAAATGTCTTCCAACAGTTTTATAAAAAAATCTTGTTATTTCTTTATAGTTTGTAAGGTTAGATAAGGTGTATCTTTATTTTTGTTTATTTTCTGCTATAGTGATTGTGTTGGACTCTTACAAACTTTCCTGTGTGTCTTAATATATTGTCTATGTTAATGTAGTTAAGCTTTTCTCTTTTAAAACCTTCATTGGATAAAACTAAGACTTGGTGCATTATAAAATGTTGACCTCCTGGGTTGAAAATTTTTATGCTTTACATGTTAAATCAGATTTTTTTCAAATGAGGTTTGAGTAAAACTTTAAGTTGCATGGAAAAAAGCTTATTAGCTAAGCTGGATTTTAAACTCTTTTAAGAGACAAATTACCCCCCAAAACCGAACTAAAAGTGAAAGGTAAATAGAGTACAAAGGGGCTCAGCCTACACAAAATTACCTGGTCCAATGAGGCTGCCTGGAGAACTTAACTCATGAGAGAGAATGATAAAATCCCAGAATAGCTGAGCTCAAAATGCCCAAGAGAATTTTTCAGTGCTTGTAATGGAAATGCATGATGTTTGTAATGTCTGGTAGCAGGATAATGCTGCAACAGGTAAAAGTGCAAAGACTTCTTTCTCTTCTGGGGGAACTCCATATGAGTTTTGGACTGGCATTCGTGGCCTTGCTGAAGTCTGGGAGTGATAGATTGGCAAATTTCAGGTTTTTATTGTATGTTTTAGCAGTCCTTTGTGTATGTGGTACTTTAGCACTCATAAGATTTAACAGCAGCTAAGCTGTTGGGCATAACATTGTTCTGATATCCTGTATATTCTTCCAGGAATCCTGAAAAGAACTTCCAGAAAAGCATCTAGCTAGGAGATAACGTTGAATTAATCATTTGAACACCACAAAACATTCTCTAATGCAGTATTAAATACTCAAAATGCTGGTTTTCTCATTGTGTCAAGTTAAAACTTAAGTAAGGCTCTGTTATTCTGCTAATAAAAAAAACCCCAAACCTGACAAAGTAGGATAATGGTTAAGGAACAGATAAACCTATAACCAGTGCAGCTGAGCTGGTTTTTTTTTAATGCACTTGTTTTGTAGACCTTCAGTTGCGCTGTTTTTGACAATTATCTGAAGTTCCTGACACAAAAAGGAAACCTAAGTGATGTGGTTGGCAATGGGCTCTATGTAACAATACTCTTAAAACCAAAAGAAATGGAATGTAGGCCTGAGTTGTCAAATCCAGTCCTCTGCTATTGAAAGGAGCTATGTGGTAGTTGTTTAATCCCAAAGTGCCCATGTCATACCAGTTTCACCTACCTCATCCCTGCACGAGTTCTGATTATCTGAAGAGTGTTGATGAAAAAGAGTATGTATTTAAAAAAAAACCAACAAACCCAAACCTGCAGCGCGCTTACCAAATAAGAAAAAGGAAAGTCCACAGACATTCCCAGCATTGCAGTCTCCTTCAAAAAGTGGAGTTGCAAATTTTATGCTAACCAGTGCTTTGATTATCAATTATAGGAAATAAAGCTTCTGATAATTGATAGTGTCATACTTGTTATGGATCTAAATATGTGTCTGTGTTTGTTCTCTGGTTTCCTTCCTGTGACAATTCAAATGAATAACCAAATAATTAGGTCATATAGGATGCCTGATCTTTGGTTAGAGCTTGATATACACTTTTGCAAATTCAGACTAAGATAGGAAGGGCAAAGCTGCATGATACCAGCTCTAATCAGAACAGCAGCACACAAGGAACTGGAGACTGTTTAGGATTTCTGCTGTTCTGTGGGAGATCTATTTTAGTCACAGTTATGAAGCTTTCAAAATCCTTGAGGGCTCTTTTTCCTGAGAAATAAAAATTTTAAAGATCTTGGGAAGGAATTAAGTATCTGCTTGATGCTTAAGGTGGTTAGAGGTGGCTTCAACTTTAAAGTGGACTTCAGTAAAGCTGGAGGAAAACTGCATTTATGCTTCTGACAATGCTAGAAATTAAGATAGATCCGTTGCATGTGTTCTTTGTGGATGAATAGTTAAAGCAAACACAGAGCAATAACTGCTAGTGCTTCATTATTCAACTCAGGACTGCGCTGAAAATCTTTGTTACTAGAAGAGTTCTCTTTATCCTTGTTAAATAGTGCGGCAGATACTTAGGTCCTGCATGAATAAAGGATATTTTTCCTCTCTTATGTTGCTTAGTACTTATACATAGGAGACACTGCTAAGATTTGTAATAACATCTGGAGAAGTTGCATGCAGAAAAATTCCCAGTGAGTAGTAATTAAATTAGAAATTTAAAAAAAGGAAGCATTTCAGCAGTATACTTAAAGCTGGAAGGATTGAAGAGGAAGATGCTTGGCATCATACACAACTAACTGTTCTTGTACTGGCAAATACTCTAGCAAATATGAAACTGAGAGTGGAAAGATGCGGAATGGAGAGGGCAGTTTGACAAAGAGTAATTTTCTTCTCATCCCTGGTTGAGTTTCTCATTTGGCTGGGGAATTGAGAATTCCAGTTTGAACATATAGGGAGCTGGAGTCTTGTACTGTCAGCTGGAGAGCCAGCAAAGGCATTCAAAGGTAATTAATTTAAAAATGTGTAACTAGAATTAGTTTTATAAAACCCAATTGGGAGAGGTAGTGGTAAACGGTTTTAATCAAAAGAATTAGCATTAATCCATGTGAGCAATGGCTATGCTGAAGTTAGGGCTGAGGTGGTGTATTGACTATAAACAACAAAAGGGGAGTAAGAGACTAGGAAGTGGAGGCTGAGTAATGAGCATAAGAACATGCTGTGGTGAAAAACTGGCAAAAGAATGGCAAGGGAAGAATGATTTTTGTATTGTTTCATCATATCCAACCAGTTTGGTTTTATGGCTGGTAGAACACAGCTGCATGTAGACACAGAAGAATAATGTCTGTGTCTACTTAGTTTCACTGATGTCTCAGTAAACACCTTAGAGCTCTTCAGCAAGGCTCTGAATTTACTGTAGTTAAGTTTTGGGTACCTGTTTTAGATGAATTTTTGCATTGGGATATTGACATTAGGATTGAGTGATCACTGTTGGAGAGGTTGTTGGAGACTGGATGTGAACTGGAGGTTCTCTAAGGCTAACACCCTCTGCCATGAAAACTGTTATGCAATTCTTCATCATTAATGCAGTGTTTTACAGTTCTAAGAGTCACTTAATTAGCTTTTTCCTGGCATTCCCCTACATCAAGACAGTTTTGTTTTTCTGTCTCCACCTGCTGGTACCTGTTTGAGAGGCATGTACATGACAGTAGGAGGTTAGGAATTCTTATGCTAAAAGAAGTATTTTATGTCTCTTTAACTTAATGGAATCACCTATTTGTGAAAACACTATGACATAATTTTATAACTCTTAGGACTTTTATTAACTTCTACCATTACTTGAACATTTTTATTTGTACTATAAAAGGTGGTGCTAAAATTATATCTTTCTTTACAGTTTCCAGTTTTTTCCATTTTGGGAAAATGGTAGTGTAGCTAAGGTGCTTTTGGAACAAACAGCAGTAAGTCATTGAAGACTTTTGCTTTAAAAATAATTTAAGGTGTTTTCAGTGTGGTTTTGTAGATTTTGCACATATGGACATGTGTGTTAGGCAGTATCCTAGCATTAGTTTTTTGCCCCTCTTGTGCAAATATTGTGTGTCTGTCATAAGCTTTATGTACTAAAAAAAGCTAAAATAACTGTCCTAACTTTTCTTGACTACTCAAACTGCTTCTGTATTTATGTAATCAGCAAGTGAAATTCATGATATTTTAAACATATATTCAACATGCCTTCTTATGGAAAAAGCTCAAAAGACTTACCAGAGATTGCAATATATCAAATTCTTTTTGTTGTTGTTGTTAGTTTTCCTCTTTAAATCACAGCGTATTTTTGTTTTCTGTTTCAGAAATGCCTTTTGAAAGCGAAAATTGGAGTATGCATGTATTTTTAATTTTTTTCTTGTATCTCAGAGTTTGGGTTCTAATATGTTAGAACTGTAAAAGAAACAGATGTTGACACAGTGTAAATTAATAACTGTGATGGGCAGATGCATAAAGTCTTTTCAAGCCAGAACTAAGACAATTAGTGCTGCTGATACCAATCAGTTGTTACTTAAAGTTGTTGTATGCATGTGTAAAAATACAGTGGCAGTGAAAAGTTCCTCTGTAATGATTTGCAGTTTGTCTTCCTGTGTACTGCAGTATATCAGTTAGCCACTTGTTTGCAGGTAACTAAGTGAAAAAAGATTACCCTGTTTGCTTCCCCCCCTTAATTCTATTTTGCAAATATGTGGGGGAATTTGCAAGAGAAAAGAAATGTAAAAGTTTCCTTCTCTACTATAATCGTGGCTCTTCATCAGTCATCACTCTTCCTGCATTTTGTTCAAGAGGCTCTAATTGTCTGCATTTGGCAGGTTTAACACTTCCTGACAGAGAGGCTATTAAGGGGAAGTATTCTCGCATAACTGTCACAGGCAGGAACAAAGAACCTTCAAACTCAATGTGTGGAAACCACTAACATTCTTAAATGACCCTTTTCATGCATTTTATCCCTTTAAGCTAAAATTTGGAGGGTGCAGGGTCATGGAAAGCAGCAAGGTGTAATAAAACAGTAAACTCTGGAGGTTTTTTTTTGGGGGGGTGTGAGGGGCAGGTTTTTTTTCCTAGATTTATCTCTTGAGTTAAAAACAATTGTTATTTGGAAAAATCTCATTAACAGATGTGACTGGAGTAAAAAGACTTAAAACTGATGTTGCTTTCAGGACTGCTTTGAACTTAACAAGCACCGATTTGTGGAGCAGACTAGCTAATGAAAGGAAATTAAATTTTCTGACAACTTCCCCTGCCAGCCCTCTTATTCTTCATGGGGCTGTTACTAGGTACTGAAGACTTTTAAAGAGGATTTTGTTTTATTATCGGACATAAATGAACCAGGTATGAACATTTCTTATGTATTTTTTTTAAAGTTCTGACCTGGGTGCTTTTAAAATGGATTGCCTTGAAAGCTTTAAAAATATCAGGTTTCAGTTTAATGTTCATAAGTCAGCCCCCATAGTTTCAGACACACTTAGCAGCTGGTGGTTTCCAGACATTACTGCCTTCTATACAAATTTTTTAATGTATGTCATGGGATAGTATAAATATTAGCAAATTTGGATGGAATTTTCAAGCTTAACATGTACCACTGTAATTTAACCCTTTTTCTTTCTAATTTTTTATAATGGAAATATACTGTTATCAGTAGAAATAAGAAGAATTAACTACTGCAGCAGAAGTGATTTGGTTATTGAAATATAAGTAATTCAAGTATTCTGGTTTTTATTCTCTGAGTTGTCCAGGACTTTTTTCTGTACCAGGCTACAGTAGTATGAGACAGCTGAAGCAATAGGTGGCATCAACAAAAGGATTTGTAAAGTTGGCTTATGCAACTCTTAAATGAAAACAATTATGGGAATCTTCTGCTTTCAGATACAGCTTAAAATGATGTATTTAAGGTTTATTTTGTCTTCAGAATGCAGAACTTTCAAAACTGAAGTGTTTGTGTTCTTTCTTGAGTAAACAAAACCCATTTGTCTTTGAAGAAGTTCTACAAGGTTTTTTTTCCTGAACTTGAATTACTCCCAAACAATAGGGAATCAACTCCCCCTACTGACAGCAGTCAGGAAAACACAAGGAATACCTGTGAGGACAGAAACAAGCTGGTAGTGGACAAACTTTAACGATCTGATTTATGGTCCATTATTGATTGTAAACGTCTAAATTCTAGCATTAAATTCCTACAACTGCAGAAAATAATTTTGCGATCCTGGTTGTGTTTCCTGTCAGCTGATTCCTCCTTGCTTTGAGTTTCTCAGTGCACTAATGATGAGGTAGAATTTACATTCCACTTATGGTATTAATTTTACATTCCTCTGGCTGAAAAGGGTCAGGAGGTTGTAAAATCAAACATTAAATGAATCGGAGGAGACAGTAGTGCAATATATGACTGCCCTCAGGACATAGTGCAATGGCTGATGGGATTAACGTTGGGTCTCATTTCCTGCTTTTACAGGATGCAGATGAAGCTGTCAGAATTGCAAGGGAAATTGGTAAGTTCTTAAATTAGCTATGGTGGGATTTGTGTGCCTCTCAGCAGACATGGTTGACTAAATTGAATGTGTAATAAGTAATCCCCATAGAACAAATAATGTTTTAATAGTTTTTAAGTTCCCCGTTGCCCATAGGGCTGAGGAATCTAGGCATTAACGCTCCGTCTTTTAGATCATCACATTTGAGCTTTTCAAACTGGACTTTACAGAACAAGTGCAGTCATGATTTGTGGAATGAATGTAATATGTAGTAATGAGTACCTCACTAAAGGAATTACCTGAAAGTATATCTGCAATTGGACGTGATAGTCAAAAGTTAGGCATGGTACGCTTCTCTTTCTGTGGAGACTGACACCAAGGATGTTATGATCTTCATTCTTCATCACTGTGTGGACTGCAGCGAGCTTGAATATGATCTAGAGCACCAGCCTTCTGTGCTTACTGGAATTAAGTCACTATTCAGCTTCTGAGTATCTTACAGAATGGTGAAAAGAGCAACCAGCAAATGAGTCTGGGACTAATTTTGATGAAGGTTAAGTGTAATATGTGTTTAATGAGTTTTGGCTTTTATTTACTAAAGCTTGATATAGTGAAAATGCTAAACCATATGCTTGAAATTACACGTTTTTAAATGCTTTCTAGAAGAAGAATCTAATGCAGTAAGATATCTGGTTTTTCTTGGGATTTTTCTTTAATTTTCCCTTTGAGACTGCAACTATTAGAAGCTATTTAGGTTTATCACAGATAGATAAACAGCTTTTCAACTGTGTCAAGAGCTATTGCTGTACCTTTATGTGCCAGATAGAAAGTGGAAGTTGCACTGCTACAAATAAACTTCTAAGCAGTGTAAAAGATCTTTCTGCTGTCAGTTAAAGTTGGGGCTTTTACCCTGCACTGGTTAACTGCCCTGAAACCCCTCCTAGGCTTGTCTGTCTTTTAGGCTGAGACAATTGAAGTCAGCATTTCTGTGAATAGTCAGGCTTTGTGTCCTGGTTGTGAAATCCAGTGACAACTGATCGCTGTCATGGGAGCATTACCAAAAGAAAGAGTCTATTAACCAAACTGGAACATTCAGAAGAAAATGGTAAATAAAATTTGGTTTAGTCCTGTGTAAAGAGGTAGTAATGTGACGTTATTTCAGGTCACTTTCTCTTCAATAATCTTTCTTGCTCTTGTGTTTTAAAGATTTCCTGCAGGTATTTTCTTAAACAAGTTTTGATCAATGTAAGTTAGAAGGCATGCAGTGGCTTTCTAGATGCCCTTTAAAATACATTCTGTTTTAATTTTCTTCTGAGTTCTTCTGGTGTTCTGTTGACTGTTTTCTGTCTTTGATATCAGTAGCGCTTTGGAGGTCATTATATCAAGGCAGTCTTAAATCTGTGATAATAAAGTCAATTACAGACAGCTGGGTGGTGCTTTATTTAGATGGAAAATTCTTAAACTGTTTTGATACAAGAAGGGTTTGTACAACGATGCCATGTAGTGAGAGAAAAATACCCCTTCTAGCTTTTTCCCCACCCATGGTTTGACAACTTGATCGGTTTGGTTAATCTTCTGTCTAATTGTAACCACTGACCAGAATTAAACATAGTGATTTTAATTTCAAAGGATCTAAGATAGAATGAAATTATAGTCTTTTGTGTGTGTATATATATATATATGTGTATATATAAAAAATGTTTTTGTCTTGTATATAAAGCACTTGATAAGCAGTGAAATACTTTCAGATTGTTTCTAATTTCACTAATCCAGTGTTTCAGTCTTCTAAGAAAGCTTAAGTAATTCTTAAAAAAATGACCGTGGGTCAGAGCTCAAAACAGTAAAACTGTGTGTGATGCTCTCTTGCTGCCTGCGGGATTTTTTCTGCTTCTCTCTGCTGTGTTTTGGCCAAAGATCCAGTAGTAGTGGAGCATGGCACCTCAGGATTGAGAACACAGCATTTACCTGTTTCAGTGACTATTACATATGGATACACAGTTTCTAGGTGTGGGAGTTGAAACCTCCTTTTTGCCCCTAATTTGAGATGTCTTCCTGTATTGTATAGAGAATGTGACAGGGAAACTAGGTTAAATCAAAAATGGAGGAAGTTCAGGCACAAATTGCTGTATTGGCTCCTTTCTGCTGTCTCCCTTCTCTGTTTGTTGGTGTGAACTGTTGTGCTCTTCTGATCATTTCTGTAGTGCTTAATTACATTGGTCCTTTTCCCATGCTGCTTTTAGGTCTGTTTGCAGGATTGCACATTAAGAACTGTTGGCTTCTTAATTCTGAAGCATCAATGAAACTCCAGAAAGTTTGACTCCTCTATTTGAAAGGATTGGGCAGCTAGCAAGTGCAGTCAGTTAAAACTAAATGGAAGTCTGTACAAAACTGAAATGATGAACAAGATGTTTTTTTGTCATGTTTCATTTGACATGGGTTTAGTTAGTGCTAGCATTTAATAATGGATATTGAAAAGAATCATGTATTGCCACATGCAATGTTCCTCAAACTGGTATGGCACAACGTCTTCTGTGATCTACTACCTGCAACTTTATGAAAATGGGTGGATGACATCTAAAAACCATGGTGGCAAAGGGTGGGAGCTAATAGTTGTGGAACATCAGAAGTTTAACTCCTTCTATCATTCAGATTCTCAGAACAGTAACTGTCCTGGAAACAAAGCAGTCCTAACTTATGAGTACCTATTTAGCAGCAAAAATAGGTGCAGTGATCTTCAGGTTTGACTGCTCTTTGATTTCTTGCCTCCTAAGATCTTTAGATCTGTTAAGAGGCATCACAAGATTGGAAAATTATAAAACAAGAGTAGGTCTTAATCTCATGTGCAATTTTAATTTCACATAAATTGGCATCTAATTTGAGGGAGGGATTGAAAACCTAACACCTACTCGAAAATGTGTCTGCTTTGTGAGTTTTTTCATTGCTGTTGTTGTGGGTACTTACAAATGATATTAGAAGTTGTTTGCATGCCTCTCCCTTCCCACAACTAATCCAACCAATCCATGTGAACATACTTTAGCAATTTTGATTGCTACAAAAATGGAGAGTGTTGAGTAATGCATTCTGATTCTAGTATCCTATACCCAATATGTATGCAAAACTTAAATTTTACAAGGCCTTCTTTTCAATCGTTGGTATTGGCTAAAGAGCTGCTCTATAGCTTAGTTCAGCTTAGCTCCCCAAGAGTGAGCAGTGTGTAACCTCATATTTGAGCAAAAGCTCCAGTAACCTTATTTTCAGGTGACTGTCTAATTTACATGCTAACATGTAGAGGTCTGTTGCAATTTTTCCTTCTCAACCAGAAAAGCTGTATGTATTTTTTCAAAATTTTACTTATACAGTGGCTCTTGGGAGTCTTTAACTGCCTTGTCTACAAGCATGGCTGACATATAATCACTGTATATAAAAGGTGAGAGGGAGTGGAAGCAAGGTGGTGCTACACTTGATGAATGATACTAGTAACCCATGTATACTCTGATAATTTAACATCTAACACATGTGAGTTGTGATAGATGAATTACATTTTGAAGCATACAAAGACTTACCAAGGCTCATTTTCGATATGCCTGTTTTGCTTTGGAAACTAAAGAACACTAAATTAGGACTAGATTCTGCTTACAGAATTAAAATCAGCAAACCATTCAAGAGACTGATATTGTTAGACTTAAATTGGTAGCATAATTAATGATGATTTTTTCAAGTACATTTAACAATGAATAACACAGATTAAGTGATGGAAATTGCCTTAGTGCATTTGCCATAATAAGGCTTAAAACAATGCTTGTTTTAAAATTTCACTCCTGTAGCTTTTTGGGTTGGACAGGGTCTCCAGATGGTGATAGTATTGCCAGAGATTCACTGGTGTTATCCCATAAAATCTCATTCTTGCATGGAAGTTATACAAGATGTGCTTTTAGCTTTATTTCAAGATATCCAGTGGCTTGTGTAGGAGCCTGGCAGCTGCCAGGGATCTGGAGGTGCACCTACAGCATCAATAAAATGCTCTTGTCTAGGTGTTGCATATACTGCATTTCATGAAAATTGGTTGAACTTCACTATTGCTGCATGTAATCTAGGATTATTTTGACTTTACCCTTTAATCTCTGGGATTGTAGAGGCCTGGATTAGGGTAATTGTTACTCTGTGGTTTATCCTGTACCTTTCTATGGGCAGTATTGGGTATTTCATAAGAAAATCTAAGAGAGGCTCTAGAAAGGTTATTTGCATTGCTCTGTTTGGTCTTAACCTTATGTGTTGTAACAAGAGACTACTTTAGACTCCAAGGCATGGAGATTTATAGCCTTTTAGTAATCCATGCCTGTAGGAGCTTGGTTTGTGCTCTACATATGCTTAACTATGACCTCTCTACAGCTTTCAGCCACGTGAATGCTTTACAGCCTGGGGTTTCACAGTCTAATAATGTGTTAAGTTGGAAACTATTTTATTGATTTTTTTTTTTCTGTTTCTTTGTTAGTTTAGTGTTCTTGTGTACTGTTGCTGCTTTTCTGCCTTCCAATCAACTCTACTGTTTCTTATGCTTGTCTCAAGGTGTTTTTTTTTTTTTTTGTATCCATTTCAGGCTTTTTAAGAAAACTAAGGTTTTCCAGATCTTGCTGGTTTTAATTTTCTTCTCCTGAACCTCCTTTCAGTTAGATCACTGTGAGGAGGAGGTGGGAATATTGTATTGCTGTCACGTGACAGGGCAAGAGTAGATCTACATTCCAGAAAGAAACTGTAATATCAGTAACACATATGACGGTAGACTGGACCACTTCTAGGAACCATATTCAAAATGTCTCTCTCTGTCTCCAGATCAAAGCTTTTTATCGAATGTATCTTCAGTTCTCGAGGACTGATACTCTTCTTGGCAGCCAATATCAGCTGGTCTCATATTTGCCTAATGTTGTGATTTGCATTAAACATTCTGGAGACCAAAAGCATTAAGAATTTTCTGCTATCCTAGAAATGTCAAAAGCATTTCGATCAGATCCTTGATTTTTAGTTTTCTGCATGTTCATGTAGAGAAAGGTGAAGTTCTCTGGTATGATGAAATTGTTTTAGGGAGTTGCTTTGAATGAGATGATTTGTATTAAAAGATAAACAATCATTACTAAATCTGCATTTAAACTGTGTACTTTGTTGCTGTAACTTTCTAGTTTTCAGAAAAGCAAGATCCTGCCTCATATCCATATTACAGTATCTTGTTTTACGAGTAAGATATTGCTAATTATGTATGATGCTGACAGATTTATACTCTTTGTTTTTTCTTACTACATGTCAGTTTGGGGAGAATACTTTTTAAAATTGTAAACAAAAGTAATCTGTGTTCTGATACCATTACATAATATCTAAGCAGCATAGCTCTTGAGCTGCTCTGTTATTTAAAATGTGCTGCACTAGAAGTGTTGATAAGATGCATGTTTGTTTACTCAATCTTTAGAATTAGTTTATGAAGATCTACTAATTTTTGCTATCAATTAAAAAAAAATTAAGCAGCAACAAAGGAAAAAAAATTGTTCCTAAAGAAATGTGAGCTTAAAAAGGTCAAATGCGTTATTCATAAATCACTTCATTATTTGGGAATAATTCATTCAGTGTTTTTTTGGTATAAATGAATTGGAGAAGACAGCCTTTCTTGGCTGTAGAAATTACTGCACTGACAGCTAAGTTTTCAAAAGAAAAATTTCTCCTCTGTTCTCCCTGCAAACAAAGTGTTTTAATAAACGAAGTTATTGTCTACTGGCTTTATTGGACATGTGGTCAGTTGTCATGTTCCTCTGACCAACTGAACAAAGTTTGAACTTCTGTCTAATTGTTCCCCGCTGTTAGGCTACCCTGTCATGATCAAGGCCTCAGCAGGTGGTGGTGGGAAAGGCATGAGAATCGCTTGGGATGATGAAGAGACCAGGTGAGATGCTGTCCAAAAGCTTGCCTTGATGAATGCTGCAGTTACTGAAGTCCCATTAAGCCATTGTAAGCTGACAGTTGAGCAGATATGAAATGTTAGACAGAGAAATTGGATATTATTTGGTTTTCTCCCTCTAGCATAGTGAGAAATTATACTTTGGAAGTTTGCATGTGCCTATTTCTAATTAATTATTGCATAAACCTTACAAAACATCGTCCATTAATTTGAGTAAAAAAACAACATTTACAGCTGCTGTTAGACTGTAAATAACATTTTGCTGTATGCCTTCCAGAATGCTGATTTGTTAATTCTCTGTGTTAGGTAGAATATTTATTGGCCCTGATTCACAAACATTATTGTATGCCATTAGTTCTGTTAAAGGTGATGAGTCTGATAATTCATATGTGGGAACTCATACGGTGTTACCAGAATGTGCTCTAATAAATTGCATACTTCTGTGTTTAAAGCATTTGTATCAGCAAACTATTGTACTTTTGTCTGTTTAGAAACAACATGTGTTTCAACACACAGATGTTTTCATGTCTCTTATTGGTTGTCTGAATCCTGAACTTTGCATGGTGCCTTGTTGTTGACTCGGAATTTTATAATCCATTCTCTGCTGATGTTCTGGCAGCGAGGGGACCTGATTTCAACTCTGTGTGCTGCTGATCTTACCGAAAAATGTATTTTCTGATTTTTCTAAACTTGTAATGAAAAGCCTGTTTGATCCAAAATAACCTGAATGTTTTCCTTTCTGCATGGAGGGAGCAGCACATGTGCTGGAGTCAACTCAAAGTACAACTGAAATTTTCATTAGTTTAATTAGCCACCTGCTAGACTTCCCTGTCATTTTTTTGTCCTCTATTAAAATTTTGTTTGTCAAAACCTAAAAATTGGATGAAAGAATAATGAATGTCTAGCAGTTAGATTTTAGATTTTAAGAAAATATGGTGGGTTTATTTGTACCTTGCTCTGTGTAGTCCATTTGTATTCAAATCTAAATAGAAAAATAATGTTTTGTGCATTAGAATGAAGATCTACAATAACCTTCTTTCTTAAAAGGATACTTTGCTGCTATTGCTTTAGAATCCAAAATTACTGCCTTGATGTTGTGCAGGCAGCAGTTCATCTGCTGGACTTGAAAGGAAGGTGTTCATTTCTTGTTTAGTGCAGGAAGGAGCAAAGGGGCTTGATTAAAGTAACTGTTTTAAAGTAAAAGTGGATCTAAATTCATGATTGCTAACTTATCTTGGAGTAAGGCTGTGGTTATGGAAAACACAGCCAGTGCCCAACCACCCTCTAGGTGAAGAATCTTCTTGTTTGAAACATACTTTTGAATTTTCAGGCTAGTTGAAAACCTTTCTTGTTTCAACTGGCTATATGTACAATAAGGAGCCTTTAATGAATGTGTGGCATGATGGGGAAGTAGCCACTGGAAGTGGAAAAGACTGATCTCTGAGGAATTTAGTTGCTATTGTAACAGAATTATTCTATGTGGTAAACTTACTACTTTATCTTGCATGTCCCTTAAATATAAGCGATGACAATTGTTTTAGATCCTCTGTAATTATTATATTATTCCAGGTATAGCTGAGATTCCTGTTAATTTTCAGCTAGTATTTCTACAAGAAATACTGGTACAGTTTTGTCAATGTTACAATTTGTTCACATGCCCTTCACTGTGGAAGGCTGCAGTGTTGACCCCCTCTCTGGGTAGGGCTGTTGTTGTTGTGTTTTTTTAAGATCTGAGTCCCTCCCAGTTACCACTTCTATTGCTTTTTTCCAAATTTTGGTTAAGTTCTAAAGTTGAATTTTGTGTATAGTTCAAGCCACTGACCCACATCTGAAATTAAAATAGCCCTATGATCACTGTAATATAATCCCTAGCTAGTTTACTTGGTTTGGAGAAGTATAATTCAGCATGCCTTTTCTTGACCTAATAGATGCCCACTTGAGATTATATTAAAAATGAAGGGCAGATTTCTGGAAAGCAGTTTACCTTAAGTTCAGGTTGGTAGACTTTATTTTTCTTCAGCCTGAGAAAGTTCTGCTATGCTCTGTATCTAAAAGTATTTTTAACTTAGTCATTGATTATCCCAACTCTGGTTTTAAGAGCCTCTGTGCTTGCACCCCAGTGAACCTAATCCAAAAGTGCTTTCCAGGTACAGGCAATGTGAAGTTCATGATGCAGTGCAGCAGAACATGACCAGGTGTCTGACTATGTACACCTCATCTGTATCATTCCCTCTTTGTGGAGAAACTATAGGCTTCTTGCTTTCATTATGCTCATAACAATTGTACATCTAACTAAACCTTTAGGCTTCGTGGCTCCAAATGGTGGCCTGGCAGCTCTGAAAAGCAATTAAATTCAGGACTCTGTCTTTTCCAAAGAACAGATTGAAATTTTCTGGCAGAGGTTGTGATGGATCTTCGCATGTAAAGGCACTTACTTGCTTGTAGGTTGAGTGTCAGAGGTCATCATACAGGAGCTATTGGCCCATGTTTTAAACTCTGTGGATTTGCAGATAGAAATTAGTTTCTTTAGCTAGTAGCTTCAGCTGCAGACATGATAACCTCCAAACTGGAAATTTGTACTAAATTATTTTTTTAAAAGTTACCTTTGAAAAATTTTGAGCTTTGTGTTAGTAATTCCCCCCTATTGTCTTACCTTCTGTAACTTTTCCTAGATATTGAAGTTTTGCATGCTTAGTGGGTATCTGTTTTGAAAGTTTTTACCAAGGTAGCTTCTAGCAACAGATGTTTAGAGAGATGATTTTGTTTCTTAACATAATAGGAAAATGTAAATTGTCCTGTTTCTGAAATTCTTTCTTGGTGCTTAGGCCAATTTTATGAATAGAAATCAAACATCTGCTCTCAGATTCCAAGAATCCCTTATAATTTCTCTTCTGTGGTCTTGTGCTTGGAATGAGCAGTGGGACTGGAAGACGTTAATGTAGAATAATAAGTAGCAAAATCATTCTGAATCTTCCACCTCCTAAAGCAAAGGATATATGAAGTGTGCAGTCTAAGAGGACAATGCTTTTAAAACTCAACAGCATTACCTATTACAAGCCTGTGCATTAAGTTTATTATCTTCCCAAAGCATTGCATTTGGCCTTTCAAAGTACTGTGCAAAACCAGGAGTGTATGGGCTTGACATCTTTGGTCTGTCCTGCACAGGTATGTGCTGTTCAGGTAAGGGGAAGGAATCTATTGGATGAGTCAAGAACAGTGTTTCCTAAAACCCTATTTTTAAAAAACCCACACATTCGCATATTCATGCCATCTACATGTGTAAACATATGTAAAATGCTGTGACTAAGTAATTTTAGTTGATTTTTTTAAAATTTGGAGTTAAGCTGAGGCAATCTATATTGGTTTTGTGTGTGAAGTCAACAACATTTGAGAATGTTCTACTTCTCAGGGTTTTAGAGGGCTTCTACTATACTAATGGGTATCAAACATCTGCTTTTTAACTAAATGGCCCTTCTAATGCTGGCCTTGACAAGAAAAAAAAAGTTCTTTTACTATTTTCTAATTCTGAAAACTGAAGTTTTACATAATGAGTAGTCTTTTGTTAGTGTCTGACTGCCTCAAAAGAAAATTGTTTTAATTAAAGCAGCAGTACTGGTCTCAGGGCTGGAGGCAGAAAGTTGGCATGGCTGTTTCACTTCAGACAATCACAGGAAGGCTTGTGGCAACATCAGTAATGCTTTTGTACAACTTAAACTTCAGTGTGAGTAAATGTACTGTAGAGAGAGAAGGGAACCTTGGAGAGATCCTGTTTTTCCTCTTTATAACTGTGCATGTTTGAAGGGATCTAGAGACAACATCTTGTCCAGCTTCATCCTCTGAATAGCATCAGCTCTCAGTTTAAATGGATTGCTTAGAGCTTTGCCTGCTTGGGTCTTGCATTGAGATTACAGCCCCTCTAAAAAGCCTGCTCTGCTGCTTCTTTCTTTTCAGTAATTTTCTTTCTCACATCCATTTGGAAGTAATTTTTATCACTGGCCAATTGCAACTGCACAGTTTCGGAAGATAAAGCAAGGTCAGAATATCTGAGATAGTAATTCCTATTATATATAATTTAAAAAGATTTACAGATGTATGGATGAGATGATTAGGCACCTGTCTTTTTTTTAACAAGTATTGCGGTTTAGATTTCTAATTAGCACACTTCCTTCAGTGAAAGAAAAAGTCAATTGTGAATAATTGTATATAAAACTGACACAAAAATGTTTACAAAACAAAACAGCTTTTGATATAGGAGTTAAAATAGCTGTAAATCTGTTTCAATAAGAAACACTATGGCTGTTTGTTACAGCTCTTGTTTTGTTTTTTTTTTTTTTATCAGGTAGTGCACAGAATCACTAATTTTGATGTCCCTTTTTTCTCTTTACTAGGTAATTAAATGTATTGAAGTTAAGTATGAATTTAGAAAAGTTGTACATTAGGTGTAATCTCTCAAAATTACAACATGTATTATCCCACAATGTTGAAAAAAATGTGAAGATATACTTTTAAATATACACATTTCTACTGTAAATTTACCTATCTTGAGAATCTGTGGTCTGGGTCAACTACATCCAAGACATGGAAACCACGAAAACTTCAACTCTGTTGTGCTGTAGCTCTTATTCTGGACACAACAGAAATATGACCAAGCTTTCCATGTGTATCAACATGAATGGCACTAATGTGTGACTTACAGAGCCTGTAGAAAATTTCAGTGAAGCCTTTGGGTCCCTCTGTCTCACCCTGAGAAAGCTGTTCATGAACTTGGTTGTCAGAGTTTATGAAGGAGTATTCTTTCTGCTATTTAAGAAGAAAAAAAAAGTTAATAAATAAAGTATCTTGCAAACTTTAATTTGTTTAACTACATATGTAAGAGAAAAACAGAGGGAGGCATACAGAGTGCTCTGTATAACACTCACTCATACTATAAGGCAGGGGAAAACTACTAGTACAGTTGGTGTGTTCTGTGAGGTCATGTATTGCATCTTTAGGTTGTGTTCAGTGGTGGAATTTGCAATGTCTGTAAAATTATTATATTTGCAGTTCTTTAATGCAGAATTAACCAACCTCTGCTGCTCTTGAGTATTAAGAGGGCTGTGTGCTGTAAGTAATGGTGAGCTTCACCTTTACTTCTGTATAGCAAGTACTTGGTAATCACGGGGTCTTAAAATTCAATTGCTTTATTAGTTCTGCAGGAGAAAATGAAAAAGAAAATTAATACATAATTGTAGTAAATGTTCAGGCTTTTTAAACACACTGAAATTTTTTGTGCTTTGAGAATGTTTTGGTTTGATTTGTGGTTGGTTGGGATTTTTTTTGACTTTGCAAAAAAAGCGTGAAAAAAGGGATTCATTACAGAATCAACTGCAAATGGTATGACTTAGTTTTTGGATGTGTGTGTTGATTAGTGAAGATTGATTGTTTACTGAATTCTCTAAGTGTTCTTTCTTGTATGCTTCAGGACTTCTTAAATACAGATTATTTGTTTTGTTTTCATTATTTAAGGGAAGGTTTTAGGTTTTCATCTCAAGAAGCTGCTTCAAGTTTTGGTGATGATCGCTTACTGATTGAAAAGTTCATTGATAACCCTCGTCACATAGAAATCCAGGTTTGTACTATTATTATTATTTCTACTATTAGTTATGGTGTATTTATTTAATGAGGTTTGAACTCATAAATAAATCAAAGTTCAAAATGTTTCAAACACTCCACTAAAAAAGGCCTAGTCTTGTATTTTCCGGTGTCTTGGGTCATTGCTCAAACTACATGGCTATCATGTACAATACAGCCTTCCTGTTTTTATTCCCTGGCCTTTCTTTAGCAGGAAGACTGTGAACTGTGCTCAGTTTGTTGGGAGAGAAAAAAAATGTTATAGGCATCTGTCCTGAAGGCTGGTGGTTTGAACTCTGGATCCTGCTGGAGTGCTTGAGTGCAGCAGAGGATGTAGGAGGTCAAGAACTGCCATGCCAATGATTTGTTGCAAGGTCTAGGTGGTTTTGTCAGTCTTTTGGAATTCTGAAGTATCTAATTCTACTTGGGAACTCAGGAGCATTTGTGTCCCATTTTGGGCAGTTTGTGGCTCAAAATCAGGTGTATTCTCTCTAACTTCTGCATTATTTCCATTTCTGTTATTTATTGGATTTAGAGTTCAGTCAGGTCTCCTGATGCAGAACAAAAGTTGTTTCTTTTAGGCGCTTGTTCACAAAATTATGATTTCAAAATTTGTGGTTTGATGTTATGTAGGTAGCTGAATTGTGATGGTCAATAGCCTTGAGGTATTTACTGACAAGAAATCTATGTGGAACATATTCATTTCCTCAACAGAAATTTCGTTTTTTGCATGGAAATTTCACAAATCTAAACCCTTTCTGTGTTGTGGCACATGGTGGTTGTTGTTTTTTTTTTTTCAGTAGTGGGAGCCTGAAGTAGCTCAATAACTGAGTGAAACAACAACAGTAAACTTGGTAGAGTGGAATGATTTCTAAGAGAGAAATACTTAACATTTTTCACTCTGCCAGATGTGTGCCCATAGCCTGATGCTTCCTATGAGGCTAACTTGCAGATCATAGAATTTTAGAATGGTTTGGGTTGGAAGGGACCTTGAAAGGCCATCTAGTCCAACCCCCTGCAAGGAGCAGGGACATCTTTAACTAGATCAGGCTGCCCAGAGCCCTGTCCAACCTGATCTTGAACATTTCTGGGGATGGGGCATCTGCCACCTCTCTGGGTAACCTGTTCTGTTGTTTCACCACTCTCTTAATGAAAGATTTCTCCCTTATGTCTAGTCTAAATTTATTATTTTGTAGTTTAAAGCCACTACCCCTTTTCCTGTTGCTATTGGCACTGCTAAGAAGTTTGTCTCCATCTTTCTTATCAGCCCCCTTCTAAGTACTGAAAAGGTGCAATTAGGTCTCCCTAGAGCCTTTTTTTTTCCAGGCTGAACTGCCCCAAATCTCTCAGCCTTTCCTTACAGGAGAAGTGTTCAGTCCCCTCTGATCATTTTTGTGGCTCTACTCTGGACCTGTTCCAACAGGCCCATGTCTTTCCTGTACTGAGGACTCCAGAGCTGGATGTTGTGCTCCTGGTATGGTCTCAGCAGAGAGGAGTAGAAGGAAGGAGGAAAGAAAGAAGAGTGAAGTGAAGAAATGGTCTGTAAACAGTCATACAACAAAGTGAAGAAACAGTGTAAAAATGAAACCTTATTCTCTAATGAAGAGTCATGGAAAAGTACATAGTGAACTCAGTTTCAGAATTGATCTTAGGGTTCAAAGAGGTCAGATTGCTAGAGCATCTTTCTGTATTCTCTTGCTATGGCTAATAATTTTTGGCTACATGTCTTTTTTTTCTTTTTGTCTGTGCAGATCAGTACACCTTAAAGATATCTTTCAGTGCTTGCAGATTTGGGAGATTCAGCAGTTCCTACTGATTTTTCAATGACAAAAGTTAGATGAGATTGGTTCCTCCATACTTCCATGAGTTCAGGGCAGATTTTACTTTGTCTTGATTCCTTTGGGTTTAAAAAAGGGTTACCCAAAAAAATTTAGTACTACTGTGTTTAGGAACTGTTGAATAATTTCAATGAAGTGGCTTTGCTATTAATAATTTATAGTTTTGTTTATAATGGGTATACAGTGAATGTTGTTTTCATTATAGAAGCACTTTGATGGTACCTTTTAACAATATCATAGCATATAATTTTAACTTCATGTTCTAATCAGCTTTAGGACGTTGACCTTGGTTCATTTTCAAACTGCTGAATATACAAACAATTTGAGACCAGATGCCAAATATTTATTAATTTAGCAGTGACTTTTAAATAGAACTTTTTAAAGCTTTCTTATATTTCTCCAAAGCATTGGTACTTAAAATTGTTAAATAAGAAGTTTCCTGTGTCTAGCTATAAAACAATCACTTTGTAAAACATGAGAAAAGACTAAAACAATTAACAGGAAAATAGAGTCCAAATACACTTTATGCTTGAACTGATTTGAAGTCTTGTTCTCCTGAAGTATCTGATAAAAAGTTTAAAGTAAGAGTACATGGAATGTCTACTACTTGGGCAGTACAATCCTACAGCTGGAAACAGAATTAGCTGAATCATGTAGGAGGGATTCCACTACATAATATTTAATTATTTTTATTATTAAATATGCATGTAGATGTACCATAGCGTGTACTAATATCCTAATCATCTAATCCTACAAAATGGGGCATTTTCTGTTATGAATGTTTAGATAATAGAAGCAAAAGCTGTAGCTGGGACATGCATTTTTAGTGAGATGTACTGGAATCTCACGTCATCTCACATTGTGATTTCAGAATGCTGCAAATGTCTTTTGAAATACAATTGTTTTATGGTTAGTTTCTTTTACTGGAAAGAGTGGGCACAGAATAAAAATAAAAGCCTAATGCTGGATGTTGTTGGCTTATTCTATTTGTAATTACTTTCTCATAGTAGATGGTCATGCATGCCTCTTTTTTCCATTGACTAATAATGGAAAAGAATTTCTTTTAAGATTCAGGTTGCTGAAATTTAGTAGAATATGAGAGAGGTCCTGAAGTGAAAAAAAAAATTACTTCTTGGACTGAAAAAATGTATTATTATCCTCTTCTGAAAAATACAGAAAGAGAGAGAGGAGAGAAGCACAATGACCAATTTTTATTGTAATGCTCCAAGATTTGTTTGTTTGTTTGTTTTGATGAGACAGAATTCTGTGGAAAGTCAAAGGCTTTCTAACAGTGAAGCAGAAGTGCTCACAAGTAATCATTCTACTTAGAGGACAGTGATTTTTCCATCAAGTACTATACTATTTTCTAGAGGTACTGCTATAATACTAAAATAACCCCCACAAAAAATGATTCCAAAAGTCTTTGGACCTCCCAGATGATTTCTTGAAGGGCCCCATGAGTTTGTAGAGCTCCACTCATCCGGGTTGGATGGGTGAGCACTTAGGTAGGAAGAACCTGTTTTATTCTCTTATTTTTTCCTCTTTTTTCTTTTTTGGGGCCTTTTTTTGGGGCCTTTTTTTGGGGCCTTTTTTTGGGGCCTTTTTTT